>JAPSGF010000040.1:3003076-3104044 GCA_035772895.1 Perdix hodgsoniae
GAGCAGACTACATGAGGGGTTATATTGTATAACAGATGAGGAAAAGAGTGTTTTACCATTAATGCCAAAATAGCAAACATCTACTTCTGACAAGCTGACAGACCAGAGGACTGAAACTTAATGAATCTTAATGCTTTCTGTCATGTACTTCAATTTTCTCAAATTGTTTCTCCAATTAGTTCTAGTCTTTGTGAAGGAATGACTAATGATAATTAATACATTCTTATCATTTGCATATTCAGGCTCCAGTGTTTCTAAAAAAACATAAATTTGTGTATGAAGGTGAGTCACATTTCTGTTATTTCTTTGGGCTGTTGGAGTTTTTCAGCTTTTCAAGTGTGTATTTTCAGCTGAGCAGGAAGAATACGGTGGATGCCTTAAACAGTCTCTTATGCCTTTGCCATAGAGATAATTTGGGGATAACTGATGTCTTAAAGCTCTTCTGTAAAGAGGTTTCTTCTCAGCTGCTCTTTAAGTGGGAGATAGGGAATGTAGGGATGCAGTGTCTGCATACCTCCTTGATGTCGCTCAGTTTTGCCCTGCTTGTAACGTGCACACGTGGAGAGATTTGTGCTAATACATCATATGAATTCTGTTTAAAATCAGTAGGATATTTTTGCTGTTGCTTCTGTTGTATTTCGTCTGCATAGCTTTCCATGCTGCTCTGCAGGTACTTAACCTTTAACTCTAAAAACATCTTGGTTTCTGCTTAATTAGTCTTGCCTCTTATACAAATGCTAATTCAGAGGAAAGAAAAGAGATGAAACGGGTACATATTTTCTCCAAAAATAAAAGAACAGCAGGATAAAAATCTATAATGGATTGTCAAGATGCAAAGAAAAGCAGCTTGAAGAAATGCAACTCAATATTTGGCAGAATAATCAACTGAAACAGATTCTGTGCGAAGGAGATGCTTTAAGGCTGCTAATGCAGAAAAATACCTTCAGATTCTAATGAATGCAGGATAGAACCTTGCAGAAACAAACAAGATGGTTCACTATAAACTTCCAGCATCCTACTCCTTGGATTGGTGCTGCCCCATCATCACAAAGGGTGGCTGTCTCCTCACCAGCTTCTTGTGAGAGGATTGCCCATCCTCTACAGCTTTCCAGCCTGCAGCATGGAGGGCAGAAATGAGATGAAGTAGGATCTGAAATAAGATGTTTACTGGGGTAGTTTGTTGCTGGTAGGCCCTCAGAAAGCTGGCTGTGTTCAGGGCTGTGTTCTGCCTGTGGCTGGTTTAGTGCTCCTAAACTGGTGAGGTTTCAGTGCTAGTGATTGAAGCTACCATGGGATCTGGCACAGGTGGAGGGATGAGGCTGCCAGAGCCCTGGAAGCCTGCAAGGACTGCGGTCTGCGTGTCTGAAATCAGCATCTCCAGAAAGCTACAGAAGGGCAATTTATTCAGATGTGCTTTATCAAAGCAATGGAGTGCTTGCAGCCTCAGCTGCTTTATCAACAAATGCTTCATACCTGCCTTGTCACTGGTGTAGTTAAGTATGCAGTGTGTAGTGGGGCAGCGTGCCCTGGTCGTGCTCACCTCTCTGAATATTCCATACAAAATACTCGAGCAGAATACCAAAGCTGGCTTTCCAAAAGAATTTTCCTGAAAGAAACGTTGTATGTATATCCAGGAATTGTTGGGATGGAGTCTAAGCAACCGAATAACATATTCCACATGTGTTTTTGGCAAGCTGGTCCAAGTGCCACGAGAAGGGCATCAGCACAGAAAACTGCTTAGGTTTTGGAAAGTTGCAGAATAGAGAGAACAGGGTGTGTGTGGTGGGGAGGGATTAGGCAGCATTATTCCCAACTTGGAATACGTTGGTTGTACTGTCTCTCCTTTGACATCTTTTGGATTCAGTGATGACAACCAAATTGGGTTTTGATAAGTGCAGTTTTAGGTAAGATCTCCAATATGCACTTCAGTACCCTTCTCTTCAGACTCTGACCACCCTGGGCTGGCTGCTAGGTAACTGAGTTAACTGATAGGAGGAAGTTTTTTCACACAGGGTGGTGAGGCACTGGAACAGGTTGCCCAAGGAGGCTGTGGATGCCCCATCCCTGGAGGCATTCAAGGCCAGGCTGGATGTGGCTCTGGGCAGCCTGGTCTGGTAGTTGGTGACCCTGCACATAGCAGGGGGTTGGAACTCGATGAGCACTGGGTCCTTTTCAACCCCAGGCCATTCTATGATTCATTCTATGATTAACGTGCTAGAAGCTCAGTGTCTTCCCTCGTGTTAGCAGACAAGAAACTACACATCAACTTTCTGCAAATAAAATGTGTAGAGGCAGAGGAAGAGGAATAACAAAAATCCTCGTTCATGTTTTAGCAAGAGTTACAGACAAATGTTTCCTGACATGATCTTTTTTTCCCCCTCTTGTTTCATTCTTTAAAAACAAACCCACAAAAATACAGTGCTGGTTCAGCAATGCTTGGTGCCAGTGAGGTCACCTGAGTAATAAAAATAAAAGCTTATTTAGCTGTATGTAGAGATTTTTATCGCAGAACCATCAATATTGCTGGCAATATCAGTAGTGTGGACATAATTTTGTCACCTTTATTGGGCTCTTCAAGGCTAAATTTTGAGTGTCAGAACTGCCTTTTCCTGCAGATAAGAAGGGTTTAAGCGTCTAATGGCAATGCCCCCATGCTGCCCAGAGGAATGGGAAGGGCATGGCTAGGCAGGGCTGGGGCCTTAGTGCTCTGTTGTGTGCTGGCAGGGTTTGTGTGTGTGCTTCTGCAGTCATTTGGGCGTTGGTGGGGCCCCAGTCACTGCCTGTTTTGGTGGTGGCTGTGTTATAGCCAGACTTCAGCTGTCACATCAGTACCTAATGTATACCCCCATGAGCATGCTGCATCGTTGGATATTGCAGCTCAGCTCACTGCTGGCATGGTTATCAGCTCTGTGTACGAAGCAAAACCACCAGAAGTCGTTCATGCTTAATTCTTATGCATGGGCACAGTCCTAGGTGGGAATGTCTTCTGCAAGAAGAAAGATGCTGTTGCAGATCTCTTCTATGCTTCAAGTAAATATCTGCTACTGTGATCAAATAATTGATAAGAAGAATGTGCACAGGTGTTAATTCCTTCTGTTTCCAGTGAGTTGAAGCTGCCAGGGCATGACACCTTCACACTGCAGGCCAAGTACTCGTCCTTCCATTTGCACCTAGCAGATTTTTCTTGTTTCCACTCCCCAGGGTGACAGCTGCTCCAGGAGCAGACGGGGAGGAATGACACTGAGAAATAGATTCTGGCTGCACTGTGAGCACTGGTCAATAGCCTGTTTCTGAGTAGGTGGATGGCAGAGTTATCACAGCTGCACTTGGGCAATCTGCAGCAGGAATTCAGAGGGGGAGCAGTCATCTCTTTGCTCATTGCCCAGAATTCTGCTAGGGTGATGTGTGTCCTTCTGGAGCCCCGTAATGGGATTTGAGAAAGACGGGCGAAGGCTGCAGGTTGTAAATGGTACTTGTCGAGCTGGCTGGAAATGCTCTTCAATTTGTTAGTGGTTCTTTAGATATTCTGCTGCATTAGCATGCTAGACATGAATATTGCTGTCTTATTAGCCTTTGAAAGTGACAAAGTTATAGAAGCTGTTCATTAGATTTGCCTTCACTAGAAAATCATTTTAAAAAGCTCTTTTTTCTCTTAAAAACAGGTTGTACATTTGAAAATGTCCTTACGAGTGAGGAAAATGCTGAAAATCAATCAAGTGTGAGTTTTATTTTTAATAACACAAGTAGGTATGTGCTAAGTGAAGAGAAACAGCTCTTAAAGCAGATCCTGGTACTTCTCGCTTACAGCTCTCGGTACCAGTTCTTAATTTGTGACCTTCATTAGAGCTGTGTTAAACACTTCATCCTCTTAAATATAAGCAAATTTCAGGGCTGTGGCCAAATTTTGAGATGCTTTAAACTGGTCGGGGTTCCAAAGAATGACTACTTTAAATGTGTTGCAGTGGTGTTTTGGAAGTGCAATTATTTGTTTTGCTTACAGAAGGCCCTTTTTGGTCCCTAACTAAGTGTATGTGTGAAGATGGCCACAGCAGAGGTTAGAGCTGCAGCCCCTGAATGCATTATGCTGAGTGGAGGGTCTCTTGCAAGCTTTTAAACACTGCTGCAATTGAATCACAGAATCACAGAATCATCAAGGTTGGAAAAGACCTAAAAGATCATCCAGTCCAACCATCACCAATACTCCCCAGCTAAATCATATCCCTCAACACAACATCCAAACGTCTCTTGAACACATCCATGTTCGGTGACTCCACCACCTCCTTGGGCAGTGCATTCCGGTGCCTGACCACCCTTTCCGAGAAGTAAAATAGTAAAGCACCTGAGTTTTTCCATTGAGAAGTACAGGAGTTGAGTCTTGATGCACTAAATGTGCTCATGTATCCTTCTGAAATTGGCCACAAAATTCAGGCAGCCCTATACTCTGTGAGAGTAATAACTGCAGGGTCCGTGGTTCACAGTGCTTGCTGAAATGGAGCTATTCTGTAGGGGGAGCGCTGTAGTTGTACAGTACGGGTAGTGGAGATGGTTGCTGGGAAAGGGTGTTCCAGATGTGAGCCTTGATCCAACATGACCATGAAATCCTACTAGCTCAGACAAGACTGCTGTGGGCTCTGCTTCCAGCTTTGTTGCTTGCTGCCTCCCATCTAAAGGTGATGCTTCCCATGGAAGCAGTTGCTTTCTGTTTCTGGAATTGGTCTCTGCTGGCACAGGGTGGTTCAGAACATGCATGCAAACTGCTTGCTTAACATCTGGGAACACAAGCAAGTTTCCTTCAGCTGAGGCTGTTGTTAGCCCTGCTTCTCCTTCATCACAGTGAGATTCCATTTACCAATCATGTGCAGGATCCTCTGGGTGAGGAGCACTTTGCTAAGGATGTCCTTTCCATGTTTTGCCATCCCTGGTGACACCCAAGGTCAGGCAGCACCAGGCTCTGAGCTGTCGGTGTCCCTGTTGTCTCTGTTCATTGCAAAGGGTTGAACCAGGTGGCCTTCAAGGGTTCCTTCCAACTCAAAAGCAATTCCACGATTCCTTTGCAAAGGGTATCCCACGTAGTGTCACCTTGTATTCTGTGATCATCTGCTTTATTCTGTTAGTCAGCCGTACTGAGTCACTGATCACTGTGTGTGAGCCAGAAGATTCAGGGATAGAAGGCACAATGACGGCACAATTTGTTTTCTGAAGACGTGAGCTGAGGAGAATACTTCCCTTATTACAGAAATGCATTAACCCAATACCCACGCATATTTTGAGCATCAATATTATGTTTTCATATCCCGCAGTAGATTAAAATGTCAATCACACCATCCATATTTCATAGCTCTCCGAAGCCTCGGGGAAGGTGCACATGTCTGGTGCTGCTCGTGCCCCACCAATAAAGCAGCTCTCTAGAAGGAGATCTGTGCTGGCCATATAGCAAGATGTCAAATTAATTGTGCCCAAATAATGAGTTAGCACCAAATGCTAATTAAATATTGATGGAAGTCATACTTTCAATTATATTCATTATGGTGCAATGTGTTATGTAGGCATGAAGTGCTTGGGATGTGGGCATATTTTATAATTAGTCTTGTCACATAAAAGCACTGGAGTTATTTCTCTTCTGAAATCCATTTCTAATGCACTGGAGGTCTGTGTGTACTATCCTGTTGTCATAGCAGAAGTCCTTTCAGTTCTTCTGATGCTCCAGGAAGGTGGAGATTGATTTCACCTTCCTGATGGCAGATTTCACAGCACCTACTCTGATTTATACGGTCCTTGTGTCTCCCCTCCCTATTCACAAGGTGCTCTTTGCAGAGGTGGAGTTGCAGGAGTGTGGGGCAATGTCTTGCTGCAGCATCACAGTGCCAGACGATTGCAGCTGTAGAGTGGCAGAGCAGAGAGAAATGTCAAAGCATGAGCAGAGGAACCTCTAAGTGTGATGTCAGCCAGAAGAATAGGATCACAGAATTGTAGGGGCTGGAAGGGACCTCCAGAGATCACTGAGTCCAACCTCCCTGCAGAGTAGAGGAGATGCAGGGCTGCTGATCTCTGCTTTGGGGGAAGGTTTTTAAGCCTAAGATGTCAGAGAACAGCTCTTTGGGAAGAGTTTAATTGCTCAAAGTTTACTCACACGGGGTGATGAGGCACTGGAACAGGTTGCCCAAGGAGGCTGTGGATGCCCCATCCCTGCAGGCATTCAAGGTCAGGCTGGATGTGGCTCTGGGCAGCCTGGGCTGCTGGTTGGTGACCTGCACACAGCAGGGGGTTGGAACTGGATGAGCACTGTGGTCCTTTTCAACCCGGGACTTGATTGCTTCAAGACTAATAGCAGGATCAGTCCCAGAAAGAATCCTACTGGAATATTTTTGTATGTGAAATTGCCTTTAAGGAGAAATGGGCACACATTGCAAACGTTGCCACCAGTCAAACGTGTAAGGTAGTGTGAACCCATTACTCTCAAGTTCCTTGAGCTCTTTAGAAAGACCAAGAAGTGATTTCCAAGGTCACTCTTTCCTCCAACTGGAGGATGGACGGGGGATGGGGAAGCCCAGACCTGGGAGCAGGGATGCTCCAAAAGCAGAAGAGTTGAGGCAGATGGGCAGGGTGCAATTAGAAAGGAGGGTGTGGGGTTTTTCCTTCTAGAAGGGGCAGCCTTAGTGGCAACTGTACCAAATTGTTCCTGAGAAGGATCTCTGATATTATGCACTGTGGAATATACATGAGCCCAGTGAGAGGCATGTGAAAATTACCGGTGGTGAAGCATTGGAGAACAAAGGGAGCAGTTCAGCCCAAGAATAGATAACACCCAGCAGAGCAGAACGGTGGCACCAGATGCTGAGAGGGTGATTCAGTGCTCGTAATGATTTCCAACTTCGCTCTAAAACTATCACTGTGGAAGTATTCCTCATCTAAAGTACAAAACTTCTCCGGACCATCAGAATAGAATCTCTCCATGTCCCGAATGTGTGAAATTAATGACTGAATATTACACTGAGAGCCATTTAATTAAAAATGCTTCCATTAATAATGCAGTTGGAGAGAGCATGTGTGTTATGTAATTAAAGATAGCACATCAGTAAATGATACTATGCAAAACCAATTCAAAAAATTCAAATGAGGCAGAGCAACGTAAGGAACTTAATTCAAGTGGGAATAAAAGTCAGTGTGAAATAAGCTCCGTTTTCCCTGGAAGCTGCAATTAATCTGCTTCTGGCAACACCACTCAATACTAATGTTGTAAGTTTTAAGTAGGGGGCTCTGCTGTTGTGATGTATCAAAATACCTTTCTCCTTTGTCCAAATGAAAGGACAGCTGCCGCTCAGATCTCGACAGAGAGCCTGAGCTGCTGAGTGCCATTCAGCTACAGTGCTGCTGTTACTGTGAGCAGTCAGTTGTGCTCGGTCTGCTGTTTGCATCTGCGTGAAAGCCAGGAGGAGGAAGTGGTAGAGGGATCGGAGATGGCAGCCAGCTCACCTCCAGCTCAGGTGAGCATCGTTTCCTTTGCTTCCTCAGAGCTCTTGGGCTAATCCAAATCTTCAGTGACGGACATCAGAAATGCCACAGTTAAATATATCTGACATAAAACTACTTAATTTCAATCCACTTCTCAAGTACTGCATGATACTAAATAGGTTTGCTTATCATCCTAAATGTGGCTTCTTGAAATATTTTTAATCCCTTGGTTTCCCTCCCCAGAAATCTGTGTTAAATATCCCACACCGAGATGTGAGGTCGGCAGTGTAAGTCTGCTCAGCATCGCCTGCTGTTTTGGTGCATGCTTCAGGAACACCCAAGGGATGGGGCAAGAACTGAGTTGTACTGACTTACGCAGACCTCTGCTCAGTACTCGCTAAGCTGGAACAACACATCAGCTCAAGTGTTGTAACATTCGACCTAGCATCAGCCTGATATGTTTTGAGAACTTGGACTGGTGGTTTTAAGAGCAGGCTACAAGAAAATAACGCAAGCTGTTACGTGGTAACTGCAGTTGGCGCATCTGGATCTGGCAGCATCACTGTCACCTGTAGGATCCCCACACCAAAACATCCCAAGTCTCACGTCTTGGGAAGTGGCATTGGCTGTAGCAGACTATACAAATCTTAAAATACTAGGAGATAACTGATAGCTTTGGTTCTGCTTTCTTCCTCATTTTTACCTTAAGAACTAATGCAAATAACCTCACTGCTTCCTATTTCACCATTCCCTTCCTTGCCCATTTGGACCCAATTATAATGTATCACCTTTCAGGAATTTCGCCTGCTTATTTGGAGCTGTTAAGATAAGGTAGCCAAAACATAATTGGCTGCATAATGACAAAAGAGCCACATACAGTCTGGGAATGAGGCAGGAGAATAGAGAAGCTGGATTTGCATTTGAGGTGGCTAAAGCATACAGCAGGAAAGGGCGAGCATAGGGAGTGATAGCTGAGATGTGAGCTGATGGTCTGGGGTCAGTGGTAATAGAACTGTGCTGCTTCCCAGTGATGGCAAAGTGAAAGCAATAGCACACAGCAAGTGTTTCAGAAGCAGCTTCTGGATAGATGAAAGGGATGAGTGTGGCACTCTGACCCTGTATGGCTTTCATAAATCAGATTTGGCTCATGGTGTGGCCTGATGTCGAGCTGAAGCTCTGGCGTGGTGACCGCCTGAAGGATCCACCACACTGCCTCTGCATCCCAGCACCTGGGGAACTTGTGTTGAGCTGCATCTAAGGAAAAGCATTCTTTGTGAGTTTTTGCCTACAAAATTCAGTCTCTGTTTCCAGGTTTCCTGCTGGAATACCCACAGCTGCAGACCTGCTTCTGTCTGAAGCCTACCGAGGCACTGTGCTGGAGGCAGCAGCACTGCAGGAAGGTGTTGCTGTGTGTCCAGGAGATCGCATCCACTTCTTACTTCCAAATGCAGACCTGGGTTCAGCTCTTCCCATCCAGTTACCTCGTAACCTGGGAAGGAATTACACTGATCTGTAGGGCTTTTTTCTTGTCAGTGATAAATACAGTACCACATTCTCAAAGTACAGTTCAATCCCAGTTGCCAATCCATTAGAAACATTTTATTAGCTGTATTAAAACTGCTTCTGCTGGGCATCTGAGGTGTTCACGAGGCACAGATGGGAATGGCAGGATCTGTTTTTTCAGATGAGACAGCCTACAGCTAGAAGTGTACTTGAGTGATGTGTGTCTCACTGAGCTGCTTGGTTTGTGTTGTTTTCTACTGTGCATATTTGAATAGCAAGAGTGATAATGACAAATCATTATTATACTATAAATAAAACATTATCCAGATTACACTGGTCAACAGAGCATAAAACAAACAGCAAATTCTAATGTCCTTGAATTACAGGTGATTGACGGGGGAGAAAGGGCAGCACAGGATGCTGATTTGCACCCAACGCCTTCACCTCGTTGCTTTGAGAGAGTTTCCAGATTGTTCAGGGGTTTCCACGTCCATTGAAATGATTAAAAATAAAACACCAAATGGCTGTCGTTCCTGCATTTATGTACGATGTACTGCCTGAAGGAAAGAGAGATGCCTGACTCCGGTGCACATCATCACTTGCCTGCCGCTGCTAGCTTTAGCGATGTATATCCGAGTGATGGGGAGAGCAGGAACAGGCATGCTTAGTAAGGACTTTATATCAATGCAAATAAGTATTTAAATACGTGCAAAGCTGTACTGTTAGGTTCATTGGTGCACGTTGTGCTGAACCTGCTAGGTTGAAGCAGTTTCTTTTTCCCCTGGTTTTGACTGCAATCAGATCACAAGTCTTTTCTTGCAGTCAGTTTCTCAAAATTGATTTGAAAAAGTGTACTGTGATGCTTTTAAGCTGATTTTTAAGGCTTTGACTGGAAAAAATGCAGTGGTTCACAGTGAGTGTTCTGGCATAGCTGTCAGACTGTCATCTTGTGCCAAAGCCTGGGGAGGAGCTGGTTGGAACACCGTACACGGCGCCCAAAAAGCGGTGAGATGCTGCTGCTGAGGGCCAAGCTCCATGCAGGCAGTCTCCTCCACAGGAAGATGTTTGGGCTGCTGTAATGCAGGCCCTGAGGCTCCATAGCACCTCTTGTTTGGCACAGCTCTTCTACTTTCAGTGGCCTGCTTGGGGGCACTTGCTGAAAGCAGTTCATGACTGTGTTGAGCAACGCATACATTTCTTTCCTTGACCCTCACGAATGCTATTGAACCTATTCTGCCCATTGTACTGCAGACTTAAATATCTCACAGAGGAGCAAATGGTACTTGGCACAAATATTCAGCAATATGTTGTGGGATCTGAGTGTTTTGTCATTTATTTTTTCCCCATAAAGACACTAAATAAAACTGGGAGAAAAAACACAACCAAATATGCTGCGAGTGAGTGACAGATTTAGCAAACTCTCTTTATTTACATACAAATACATGTACACATATATTCTGTATATGTACACATATTCAAGTGTATATACATACATGGTTTCCACATACTCTACAATAAGTAGCATGTAGGGTTTTCTTTTAATTACCTACAGTGCTGAGTAAAAATACATGGCAATAAAATCATGGCTTACAGCTAAGTTACAAAAGCACCAGACACTGAACTCATAGCAATAAATCCGAGCTTATATACAGCTGGAACAAGAACACGCTATACAGAATACAAAGTAGAACACCTTGTAGGAATCGACAGTAAGAGACAAACTGAAAAACATTATTTAGAACAAGAGGGACTTTGTATGAGAAGAAGGAAAGCAAAGCAGTTAGGTTCTTGGCGAAACAAAACCACACGTTTAGATTGATCACCTGAAGAAGAAACAAATTGAGTGTTACTTTCATATTTTAACAGTAATTTTTTCTATGAGATTTTATCAATGGAGTGGGAATTGATCTCATGAGTGAATCCTTCTGAGCTGTCAGGGTGTACACAGCCCTCAAATTTTAGCAGTACTTCATTTAAGCCACGTGCAACTTCTTGCTCCCTGCGTGTTAGTTTGACTACAGGCAATAGAAGCACTCCCTCAGCTAGCTTTTTCCACAGGACCTGTGATATGGGACTGTGACAGCAGACTGACAGCAGTGGTAAATCAACACCGAAAGAAATGGCAAGGAATTTGTGCTTGAAGTTGCACTGCTGGAGCTAACTGTCCTGCAGAACCAAACCACAGCCAGACCCTGCGCTGTCACACCCAACCATGACAGAGCAATGTGGTTCCATGGGGGCGTGCTGGATCAGGTGAGTATTTTACACCAACAGCAATTGTTTGAAATCTGCTCTAGGAGGTGAAGGTGCATAGATTTGTGTTGTCCTCTTTGTTTTTCATTGCTTAATGTATTGATCTTAAATACGGAGTACTAAGGAAGACAACTGGGTGCCGTTAAGCAGGAAATTTGTGTTACTCAGGTGTCCTCCTCCTGCTGATGGATTCTCCTTGCCACAACATGGTGCTGAGGCCTAGGAAGCAAGACAGTCACTTCCCTCCTGTGGAAGCTGGCACCGTTTGCAGACTTTGAAACAGAGATTATCTTATTCCAGAGTACATAGGCTCTGAGTCACTGTGAAACGGTGCATGTGTGAATGCTTGGGGATGGTCAGAACCACTGGTGACAATAGAAGGAGGAAATGTACACCAACCCTGCACACCTGGTGGGTCTAATAAACTAAAGTTCATCAATATCTAATGACATCATTGCATATTCATGGACTAGAAGTCAGAAGGAAGAACTACTCACTCTTAAATGAATACGTACAACTACCACAGCTCATAGAAATGTCCTTTCCTTCCTTTCTCCCCTCCTTAGAAATAACGCTTTCTTTTCATATTTGGACTTGATACTTTATGAAATTAGTGGGAGAGCTGTTCGTTTGGATTTCGTTTGGAGCAGGTAGGAGTCATCTTTATAACTTGTTCTTTATTTTGTCATCTCCTAAGGTTTCCCAGTGAGAAAGAGAATCATTTCCTGCTAAGTGTTGTCCAATTCAGGTGAAAGATAAACTCTTTGCTTTGGAGTGTACTTTAACAAACTGATTTTCAAGATCGATGCTCATTACAGACTTAATTTGCTTTGATTTTTTTTTTTTTTTCATCATGTCTGCCTGGTAGCTCCCTTATGAATGATGAGAATACTAAAATGCAATGGTCTCAAATGAAAATGATCGTTACGTAAACAGTTTGATTAGTTACGATACAGCACAAACACAGCTACGGTTTTTAAAGACTTTTGAACCTGATAGGAAAAACATATTCCTCTCCAGAAGGCTCATGGAGATGCTTATTTTTATGACTGGTGCTGGATCTCTACAGTCAGGGCTGTGTCAGCCAGAGGACAAGTATGGAGTCTCGCTATGGTAATTGTAATCGGGACAGACCTTTTGTACCAGTTTGTAATCTACGCTGTAAAAGGCGATGTAAATGCAGATAACTTTGAATGGTTTAGAACACAACCAGGACACATGGCTTTGGGTCTGCTCTTGATAGCAGATCTTTGAGGGGTCGAAGTTGCACAAGGCAGTTTTTTTAGCGCGATCTGTTTTTTCGTACTCGATGCGGCAATTGAAGGACTTGGATTCCTTGGTCTCCAAAGTTGACTGTGGAGACGATTCGAATTCGACCACCTTGGAAGGCGGCACCAGGCTCACAGAAACGTTTCCCAGACCTGTGGAGTTATGTCGGAAATAAACACTGAAGGTGCCGTTGCCGTGATCAACGATTTTCCCTGTGATCAGGAGATTCAGTTTAACAGTTTTGATGTTAGAGTGGAAGTCGCCCCATCCAAACATCTTCTTGAATTTCCCAGTTTTTACTATAGGTCTGCGTTTAGTTCGTGCGAGAGATTCCTGAACCTCCGTAATGTTGGACAACCAATCCCAAAAGTTTTCTATGCTGTCCGAGTAGGACACCTGGCCATGTTTCAGAACTGGGGATGGCTTAACAAACAGGCGTAGCGGGTTGATGATCCTGGAATGGACCACGTTGTCCACCAATGTCTCTGCAGCATCCTTGTCTTCCCAGTCCAGCACATCTGTAGCTTGTACAACTTGATTACCATCACAAAATACCTGTTCCAAAACAGAAAAAGAACTGTATGAACTGTGAAAAGAAAAATGTCAAGCTACTAGAGGAGCCATTAACATTCGCTTTTGTATCACTCCAGTGGACTACAGTAATGAGTAACTTTCTGCAGCCCCGTGAAATCTCAAAGATTTTATTCAATAGCTTACAGAAGATGTAAAAGACTCACTAGAAGCCATCCAGTGGAAAAAATGCATAAATCTCTGGATGGGTCAAGGACCGTCACGCATCAAGCAAGGCAAGCATGTTTTTTTCACAGTTATGTTAGATAAAAACGTGCCTGAGGATGCAAGAAAACTGGAAACAGCAAAGTGGTACCTTCTCTAAAAGAGTAAAAAGAGAAAAGCAGAACTTCCATTCTGCTTTGTTATTCTCTTTACTTAACCTAACAAATGCTTTAGGCTTAAAATCCTGTTATCTGTGTGTACTAAAATTGCTTAGTCTACATTTGTATTTTTGTTCTTGCCCAAGTTTCTAGCAGATTCTGAAAGTAATCATGCTTTTTGGTGGGCTGGAGGTAGGTGCTAAACCGCCTGGGTGTGTACGGCAAGGCCAAGCCTGTAAGAAGGGCTGAGCAACACATCTTACCATTTTTCAGAAGTGTGACCAGGCCAAGCTAAGTCTAATGCAAAACAGGTTGCAATCAGGAAGCACGTTACTACATCCAGTATCAACAGAAAAACATTAGCTTTCAAAAAGGTGTGTCTTAGTAAGTATCAGATGCCCAATTTAATGCACAGGCATACTGCCTATGTACAGCCTTCCTCTTCACTCTGAGAGTAGAGCCCTGTTGAAAATACAGAACTAGAGCATGCTCTGAAGAGGTCAGAAGTAGGATCTGTGTTTCTGCAGGCTAAAAATGAACATCCACCTTTCTTTACACATCCTTGAAGTCCTGAACATGAGTTTTGTAAAACGTGTTTGCCTGTTAGTTCTGTTTATTCCCTTCAAGCTTATGCCAGAATCCTCAAGTACAAAGAAAAGATTTGCAGCTGCTTTATTCATCATTAACCAGCACGTAAACAAATGCATGAGTAAAATGTAAAGAAGCTCAAGAGGGAAAGAACAGTGCTGTACCAGGTCCAATCCCCAGTGAAATACTCCCTCCTCTTCCTCCTGGCAAAATGCTGTTGGGATTACACCTCTGCTTCTGCAGGACCAGAGGTCTGTATGGTAGACTCCTAGTATTGCTAGCACTGGGACGCAGTTTTCACTAATCAGTGGGCAACCAAAGCACAAATTATGGGGTGGAAGGATGCTTAAAGCAGTCAAAACAGGGAGTGAATGCCATCCTTTTCACTTGCTGGGTGACGCTGACTTTGTGGGATGGAATTCTGTGCTGCTTGTCTCACAAGAGAAGATGTTAGAAATAATGCTGGGCTTGCTGTTCCCCTACTGTGATACCAAAGGTACCCGTAGCTCTTAGCACTTTACCATATTCAATCATTATTTTCTATAATCTTCAATTTTTTTTCATTTAATTATCTGGAACTCCAAAACCACTGGTCCTTTCCTGTTTTCTACCAACCAGAAGCCTGAACCCAACTTAACACATATTCTTCCTATCTTCCCTAGTGCAGTACTTGAGATAGGGTTTACCTTACTCGTGTATTGAGAGGCAGCCATCGCTAAATAAATCTGTGGCTGGATCCATATTTTGGGGTTAGATGTGGCTCACATAAGTAAACTATTTTTTTCTTCAGATTACAGAGGGAGAAAAAAAGCACCAATGATCACTCTCAGCCTGAGACCTTGTATGTCAAGTTTCTGCCACCACACAATGTTTTTTATGGCTGAGCTATGAACTCGGGAAAATAGGAGATCCTAATGGAAGCAGTGACAGATGCTTATCTGCACCAGCACAAATAGCTGTCATAACGATGCCGAGGGAAGCTGTCACGGTGATGGAAAGTTCTCAGTGAAGCAACGTCATGTTTATGCATGGATCTTCAGCCACTTCTAAGCCAGTCCACATGCTCAAAATCAGCTGGGTGAAGCTGCAGCAGCTGGCCAGGGTGAGCTCCCAGCTACAGCCAGGGCTGGGTTCAGAGCAGCAGGAGCCGAGGCACACACTCACCTGTCCTTCACCCCAACCCAACCGGAGGCCTCTCAGAGCTCTAAGAGAAGCCGTACTGCTGCACTTCCAGATTCCAGCAGAGACAGGGCCCTGGTAGAGCTGATAAAACACGTTTCTCAGTGTCTGCATGGCTAAGCAGCCTCCTGCATGAAATGCTCATAGCCATGCGAAGATGTGGGCACCTGTAGTCGGTGTCACTGCTAGCAACTGAGCTGAGAGCAGCTGGAAATCTGAAGTAGAAATACATGGAATCAGAGCTGTTCAGCACACAGGCGGTTCTAACTTCGCTTGTTTCTGTGCTCAGCTGTGCCTGTCCTTTGGCAAGGGCACAGGAACACCACGTTTGTCCTCCTGTGCTACTTTTCCTTCACAGCGCTTACTGAAAGCCGCGCTATGGCTCTTTGGCTTTTCTCTCCTTCGTTTTACAGAGAGAGCTACAGGGCACCGAGTCGTGTGCTACTGGTAATGCTCAATGTATGTCTCTTCTGGGGGCTCTCACTCAAATGAGATAGCAGAGCATTGCTTTCTCAA
This sequence comes from Perdix hodgsoniae, assembly GCA_035772895.1. Taxonomy (NCBI): domain Eukaryota; kingdom Metazoa; phylum Chordata; class Aves; order Galliformes; family Phasianidae; genus Perdix; species Perdix hodgsoniae. The sequence goes on from JAPSGF010000040.1 coordinate 3,018,730, forward strand.
GTGCTTTTTGCAGCAGGCTCTGAAATAAAAAGAAGAAAAATGTGCTATGAGGTTCAGAGAGGCTGCAGGATGGGAAGCAGTGATGCATGCTCAGACAGGCTCGGTCTGTTGCATCAGTGAGGTATTAGGGCAAAATTCTTTCAAACAGTGGAACTGCAGAGTGGTATCATGCGAAACCACCTTTAATTATGTGTGTGTTACAGTGCATGAGCAGCTGGCGTGCTCACAGCAAACAAGCTGCTTCGGCTGAGGTGACATGGTGGCAGTTTAATAGCTTTCATCATACGTGAACACACGATGGTTCAGATGTTGAGTCATGACGATGCACTATTCCTGTTTAAGGTATGTACAGCATCAAATGAACGTGGCTACGATTTGTGCCTTACTCAAAATGAGCAGTTTATCCTCCTTTCTCAAGCAGATTGCAGACTGTAGGACTCCAGTCTTGTGCAGCCTTATGGACTGCCCTGCTGCTGCCTTGTTTCACTCATTTGGTTGTAGGGACGGGGCTGAACTGTCAGCACAATCAGTTGCAGGAATGAGGACTCTGCAAGCGCCCAACAGTACATGAGTTGTTTTGCACACGCTCAGTAATTGATGGCTAACAGAAAAGAGCCTGCTTCTGCTCAGTGCTTAGTACTGGAGCAGGAATGAAGGTGCATTGTTCAGAAATGTGAATAATAATTGTATCTTTTGAACGTAAAACCTTATTTCTGTGCACGTGCAGAACTTGCTCTATTCTAAATAAAGCTTCTTGCAATGACAGAATCGAACGCTTAACACATCATTTTCTCCTATGCATTGCAAAGGCCCTTCACTCGATGACAGCTTTTTGCTATTAGCAAGGTTGGGCACATGCCCACTTGATTCACTTTGGTTAGCAATTTCCGGGAAATAAAAAAAAAAATCTGTATTAAAAGAATGCAGCGCATGCTGGAAAAATGGCTTCCTCAGCATCTTCCCATTTCACAGTAATGCTTCTCTATAGTGGAAAATATTGCTGGTAGGGTATTTGAAAAAAATACTAGCTTAGGGACGTGAGTATATACATTTAAATAGATGGCTATTGCTGTAGTTCTCCTCTGCTGCACCTGCATTTTCCCATTCCCTCCAAACCATCAATTTCCAAGCAGAGGAAATAATCTAATCTATTTTCTGTATTATGGAGGCTGTAAAATGTCACCCAGTTACCCCAAAATTTCTGTTAGACTATGGATATTTCCCATCAAGGGTAACTATCTGGACCAATTGAGACATACAGAATCCATGACATGCCTTGCTCTTACATTTTGGTACACTAAACACAAAACAGTTCAAACTAAAGCATAACATTGTGAATATTTTAAACTTCAAACCATTGGTCCTTCCTGTGCACTTCTCTGACCAATTGTGATTGCTCTTCAAAGACCTTTCGCATCCAAGAATGATTTCTTTCACTCAGAGGGTGGTCACACACTGGAACAGGTTGCCCAAGGAGGCTGTGGATGCCCCATCCCTGGAGGCATTCAAGGCCAGGCTGGATGTGGCTCTGGGCAGCCTGGTCTGCTGGTTGGTGACCCTGCACATAGCAGGGAGGTTGAAACTAGATGAGAACTGCGGCCCTTTTCAACCCAGGCCATTCTATGATTCTATGATTCTGATCATGGTTGTGAGACTTGGGATTAAATAATGTTCTCGTGAACCATTTTTGAGAAATCAGCCCGTGTGGAAGAGATGCTGGTGTTAGCAAAGGCTGTGTTTGTTTCTGTATTTGCACAGTTAAACTCACACTCCTTCATCCGTAATTTGCTCTCACACCTTTCTCTGTGGGCAAGGCACTAAATGAAAGAGTAGCCATGCAAGAGTTAATTTCCTCAATGCCTTGGGGATTTTATCCAGGTCATCACTCACCAGCAATCATTTCTATAGCTTCACCCCTGCCATCATTTAAAAACTGTCAGCAATTAGCTGAAATAAATAGGTCTGCTGGGATAAGCAGAGCTGAAGTCCCTACTGGATCACTGGCTGATGTTGCAGTGAGTGTTTATCCTGCATAGGAAGAGGAAGGGGTGGTAGGAGGGAGGTAGAACACAGCAATGGTCACTTGTCCTGGGTTTCACCAGTGAGGAAAACTCATCCTGGGGAGTTCCAGCAGACTCTGAGCTCTCCACTCGTCCCAGCCCTGACGCTGCATCACAAGGGTTCAGAATCATGCCACTGCCATAGCTGCATGGGATGCTGGCCGCTTCGGCTTCCTCCTGCTAATTTCAGCATCTTCCTGCAACAATAACGCAGGATCACTGAGCAGCTTCACAAAAACCTCACTCTGAATAGGGGGGAGAGAAGGAAGAGAAATAGCTCTGCTTTATCTGTTTGAAAATTCAATGATTTCAACACATTTATCAAATTTTAAATAATTTATGTCTTGACGGGCCTTATCAATTTTGCAAAGCACACACATTAACCAGATACAATGATCTCATATTAGCTTTTTCAGCATCTTACACCAAAGCCCAGAAAGATTAATAAAAACTCAGACTGTCATGAATTAAATGGAAAAAACATAAAATTGTGTTCCATTATGGCCTTTTTTTGCAAGAAAATGATGACGGGTTCTAATAATTCATCACAACAAGCTGAGTTTGAACTTTGCTGATTATTAAACACGTTTTTTCCCATAGGCAGAGGCCGTGATAGGTTTTATGGCAGCAGATGTGACTGCTGTCAGGAATGCTTCAAGGAATTTAGGAATTAAGTAACGTCTTCTTTTAGTAGGACTACATGAAAGGGATGCGTTTGTTCAGTCTCGTCGCAGCCTTATTTTGCAGGATGTTATAAGCATAAGTGCTGCAAATGTGGTTTGACTCTTTTACCACTGCAGCTTTTGCTAGGAATGAAAACTTTGACTTAACACCCTGGGTTGTCACACAGAAAAATCTCTCAGGATACCCAGACCTTCACCAGCCCAAACTCATACTCAGGTTTTTGCTTGGAAAACTTTGATCACTGGTCTCTTTTCTCCAAAAAATCTGTGGGGAAACTTAATATTTCCCTTGAGGAAACAGATTGTGCAGGTCAGCCTGCACCGAGAAACAAGGATCTGCTTGCACTGAATTGAAGACATTTCATGTCTGGTCAGGTGTAAGATTTTACTCTGATTCCTCCTTGCAAGGAAAGCATAAGAAAAACTTCGCTTGAGATGAAGGGAAGCTGAAACAAGGCTCCTTATCTGACTGTACCTCGGGTTTCTTCACCGGACGCTGCACCTGAAAGGGCAGCCCTGAGTGTATGCACAGAATGGGATGTGAAACTATTAGAGAGAGTCCAGAGGAAGGCTGTGAAGGTGAGGAAGATCTAGAGGGCAAGGCGTGTGAGGAGCTGAGGTCCCTGGGTTCACTGGGCCCAGAGCAAGGGAACTGAGCAAACCCTCGTGGTGGCGCAGCACCTCGTGGTGTGGGGGGACAGCACTGAGCTCTGCTCTCTGTGACACCCAGGGCCACGTCAGGGGGTTGCAATGTAGTAAGTTTTAAAGACTCATGCAGCTATGGTTACTTTCTTTCGCTCGGGAAAGGGGGCCAGAAATCTCCTGTTCAGCAGCGAATATAATTGGATTGCTTTAACAATTGTGCCCTGTCTCCTGTAGTTAACACCAAACTGACAAATTGCTTCAGCAGTAAAAACAAGCCTTCATGATCGAACGGTGCAGCCCGTTAACTTTTCTGCTTGGAACTGAATCCTATAAAGCAGCTGGTCACTGCAGCACTGTGCTGGCGTGATGTGATGTGACATCCTCCAAATATCCCAGCACCTTGAGTGAAGTGTCAGGGAGAAAGGAGAAATGGGAGAATCAAACTATATATCCACATTTTAATTGTGAATGTTTGGATTTTCTGACATATCGTTGTCTGAAAGTCAACCGATGCCAAGAAAAACTTAAGCACCTGCAGGAGACACGGTGAGCCCGAAGCATTCCTTAACTTCTTAGCTGTTTGCCCTTCAGGAGTTTCAGGCTGTCACAGAAGGTAAGGCAGAAAACAGACACTGGAAACATAAAAGCAAATGTGCAGACTCAGTGCTACCTTCCCCCACTATAATATGGCAAGTTCCTTTTTCATTCTTGCTGCAGAAATACAGGGATTGAATGAAGCTGGTTCACTGAGCACTACCTAAATGTGCTTTGCTGGTTTTCCTCCCGAGATCTGAGAGAAAAAAATCTCTCTATGCCTGTGTACACCTGAAGGCTGGAGAAGGTAATGGGTAGAAGTTTTTAATAAGAATATAAGCCAACATTCAAATAACCTATTGACGAACATATCAGACTAAAACGAATGGCCGTACTGGGAGCACTTCCAATTCAGGCTATGATTCCATTGCATATTTTTCAACAAAACAGACACTCCAACCTCAGTGTCGTGTTTTACAGAGAAAAAAAAATCGCTTTAAAATTTTCCAGTTTTTGTGAGGCAGCAAAAGAATATTTTACTTAAAACAGCACTTCAGTAAGGAAACGAATGTACAAGGAGGAAGAAGCAGAAGCAAAGATTGAAAATCTGAAGCCTACAATTTGAAGCCTACAATTAATTTCTTTTCCTAGAAGTTATTTGGGGAAAGTATTTGCCGTTTTTTCTCACAAGCCTTCCAATAGCTTTAGCTTAAGTGTTCCCTCCAGCCTCAGTTGGAGAAATGGGCCAGCAGGCTTTTAAATGATATCTGTGTATGGTGTTGATATACTTTTTTTTGCTGGAACAACAGAAAACTTGTTCTGAGAATTGCTTCATTTCAACAAATGAGCACAAATTCTGCTGTTGAAGAATTCATGTTGTTCTATGTGGGTTTTTTTCCCCATAAGGTTAAAACAGAGGTTTTTGAGATTAAAAAAAAAACAACAAACAGGTACCTTATTTATCTCTAGGAAAAGGCATCTGGAGTTCAAGAGGCATCTGGCTGTGGTGCTACAAGATAAGGTTTAGTGGGTAGTAATGGTGATAGCAGGATGGTTGGATTAAATGATCTTGTAGGTCCTATCCAATCTTGTGATTCTATGATTCTAAAAGAAGGCTCATAATTTTGTCTGACATTGATTAGATACAGATATTGGTATTTCTAAGCAGTTTTTGGCATTTGGGAGGCATCCAGCTCTTTCTGAAGGGTGAAGAAGTAACAGCAATTTAGAACATCAAATGAATGATCTGAAAAACAGTGCTGTACCAAATATCTAATTCAGTTTCAATAAGATATACAAATCTTAGTTGAGATATATGCATATGTAGATACATGAAATGGTCAAGAAGAACATGTGGCTGATCCCAGGACAGAAAAGGAAATGCTACGGTGTGGTTCTGAGCTACCTGACCTACTTGGCAGTGGCCTCAACTGTGTTAGAGATGAACTGTCCTTCAGCAAATCAAGCAAAAAGGTCATCTAGTCTCTGAGGTACTAATGGATAATCTCGCCAGATGGGGCTTCTGAGGAACTTCTGAAGTTAGATGGCTAAAAGCTGAAAATTTGACTTCAAAAATCAAAGCACACTTTCTTCAAGAGTCTGTAATCCTGGTAAGGGGAAGGGAGAAGATGAAAGGTGACCTAGGCATGCAGGTTTCAGCCTCAGTGGGCTGCGTTCTGTCCATCCCCACATGTGCCAGGGATGTTTCTTCAGGCAGGCATCTTCCAGCAGCTGCTGCCAGCCTCTTGTCCCTACACAGCCCTCTCTCTGAACTGGCCTGGCCACGTAAATGATGTGAACTGCACCAAGGGGCCTGGCCAACGTTAAGAAGAAAGCACCACTGGTGCTGGAGAAACACAGCTGCTTAAAATCCCAGCTGTACACTTACGATCTGTTCTGTGCTTGAGCTTCCCTGGTGCCTTGGACACATTGATACATGTGCTTACGAGACTGAGACTCGTGCTTTAGGATGAATTTAGAGTCCCAACTAACATGTAGGTGTTTTTAGAAGGCATCTCTTTCACCTTTCACCTGGTGAGCCTGTGAGGCATCCCAGGTGCTTCCAATCACCACCACCACACCTGCAGACACTGCTGGACAGCTGACAGGAACAAAATCTACAAAAGGTTCCTCTTACCCCAAACTAAAATGGGGGGGGGGAGGGACGGACGGACGGACGGACGGACGGACGGTGCTTCCACAGCTCATTTGCCAATGCAGCAACTGCTGACTGGTCATCTGTTGAGCTTTACAGTTCAGTTCTCTCTCATGCTGATTTCTTTAATGCCTGGGAGACTTCTCTTAACTTTTGTTGAGGTCAGTTCGTTAAGATACTGATTTCAAACTGTAATTATGCGTTGCTGAACCAGCAGTAGCGCTGTTATGTTCTTGGCTGCAGGAGAGCCCACAGATGCTCCAGTTCACTGAAGGAGGAGATTCCAAGGCATCTGGATGGAGGTGGGTGTGTAAGGATGCTTGGAGGGGGGTGTTCCAAGAGTCGTGGTCACCTAGTAAGGCTATTTTATGTAGTGGAGAAAGTGCATAAGTGGAAAAGTGCTGTGCCTGTTAGAAAGCAACCTGATTTTACTCAAGTTGTCACCTAGGTTTTGTATGCCTTATAAATTTTAAATTAAAAATCAATTACAGAACAGCCCTTAATCTCCTCTTTGGATTTGATTTATTTTTGGATGAGAGCTCTGAAAGCTGACTGACCTCCTCCATACTGAGCGCGATGCAGAAAATAGTGATTTTCTATCTCACCACTCACGTACCAGATTCAAATGTTTTACTGCATTATGAGGAAGAGTTTTAATAATCTAGACAGATTAAAGGAATAAAAGGATGCTCCTGACAACTCAGAAACAGGGAGAAGCTGATTTCTAGCAGATTTCAAACCCTGTATTATAACAGTGCGTAAGAGATGATTAACAAAGAAAAATATTACAGTTATCTACTCCCTTTGAGAGCCTAACTAATGAACCTCCAACAGCTGCTGTTGAAAAATCAGTAACACTATCACTATCAATTTCAAGACAAAGCGCAGCTGACAGATGTTTGAAGTGATAAATCAGGCTGTGCAAGGATTAAAATAACAAGCCCCAAATGGCCTTTAAAAGACAAAGGTGCTGCAGCAAACTATTTTCAGCCACTCTGGATACAGTCAAAAGTTAGATCGCTGATACAATTATCTTGCAAAACAGTAATGGCCAAAGTAATACGTTATGAAAAGCCTAACAATGGCAATACTGGAGCCAAGTTTTTGAAAAGAACAGGTTTTATATTCATTTGTGCTTTTAATGGCAGGGCTGAGAATGCTGTGCTGCCATGAATATTACTTCTGGGAATGAGTTATGAAAAGCGTGCGCTGGGCTGAAGCATAAAATGTAACTGAATTGCATTCTTGTACATTTTAATTAATCCTATTTTAAAGCAAAAAGTTACATTTTAATGGGCAATGAACAGTGTTATTTAAATAAGGCATACGATTTTTCTGTTGCTTCACTGCAGGCTGGATTTCCTAACAAGCTGTCACTGAAGTGATGGAGATGATGAAAAGTGTCCATCACAGAATGGCTTGGGTTGGAAGGGACCCTAGAGATCATTCAGTTCCACCCCCTGCCATGGGCTGGTTGCCCCCCAGTAGCTCAGGGTGCCTGTGGCCCATCCAACCTGGCCTTGGGCACCTCCAGGGTTGGGGAAGACGTAGCTCTGGACAGCAGTGCAGAGCCTCACTGCCCTCTGAGTAAAAATTTTTCTTAACATCTAATCTGAATCTCCTGTCTTTTAGTTTAAAGCCATTTCCCCCTTGTCCTATCACTACCAGATCACATACTAAGTTCGTCCCTCTCCTGCTTATAAACTCTGTCAAGGTACTGTGTGCTTGCAAACTCTGCTGCCTTTCTTAGGAGACAACCATAGTGAGGGGAGAGCTCCAAAAACCAAAGTTTCTGAACTTGATTTCAGCTTTCACTGCTGTGTGCCTCTTATCAGAGGGTACTCAACTCTCTAACAAATTAAGGAGGAAATGTTCTGTTCAGAGGATGCAAGCCAGTTGCTCTCTTGATGCCAGGCTCTGGCTTCCCACAGCAGGATGGGGTTACCTGGGTGCCAGGAGGCTCTGAGCCTTGCTGGGTGGCAGATCCACTGCTGTCTTCAGGCTGTAGGGGCCTCTGGTTTGAGCTCCTGGCTGTGGGCACAGCCCTGGTGTGTGAGAGACCAAGGGGTTTCTGTAAATTAAATTAAAATCTTTTCCCTTTTGAAACCACTTAGCATGAGGTAGCGCACAAGGGCACTTCCAGATGTTTTACTGCTGCCTCCACACAGGCATGCATGCTGCTTTCCTAAATGAATTACTCTCCTAAAGATGAGAAAATCATGGACTGATGCTGCCTCTTTATTAAGTCTGAAGGTGAAACAATATTGCCCTTTGGCCATCAGCAGTCAGCCCTGCCTGCAGCCACTGCGCTCCACACAGTGGGATAGAAATACCAACTTGCATTATAAGGTCCCGTTTAAAGCCAGTGTTAACCCTTTTAATTTAGTCAGCCACCTTTTGTGTCCCTAAGAAAAGGAAATACAGAATTCCTTTCAGTCTGAAACTGTTTGCTCTTTGAAGACTTGGGGAACAGTTAGGGATTAGTTGGTCTAATCCTTTCTAAATGACAACCTTCCTAAAACAGGCTGTTTTCCTTCAGCTTTTTTCTTTAGCTATTGATCGATCTAACAACTCAACTTCTTGGATTAATTTTGAAAACCAAGAATTGCTCCCATTTGAGATCACTGCAAGTACATGAAAAGTTAATTCCAGAAGGAAATGAATGTTCTGAGATACTTAAAAAATGGTGTGGCCCAGACATGAAAGCCAGGTTGCCACATATATATATATATTTTTTTAATGGAGTTTAACCGGAAGTCGTTTTGTCATCTGCCCTGTGCCCGTAACCAACTCATGCTAACAAAGCAGAGAAGAGCTGAGGTTGATACCCAGTTTGACTGGAAGAATGTCTCGGTGCGTGTGCGTTGCCCAGTGATTTACACAAGGGCTGAATGTCTAGGATCTTTGCGCATGCACTGTCAGAACACAGAAAAGATCTGGGGAAAAAAAAAGGACAGCTCATATCAGATATAATGTTATGTTCTACTACAACAGGCACTAATGGTGCAAACTGCTGCATTTGCATATAAAAATGTAAGTTCAAGCCTATTTATTCCATGTGTATCTGTATCAGACAGGAAGGGAATACATTCGGTGCATCTTTACAGCCTTCAATCTTTCTTTTACTGTAAATTACCGTGCACGTAACCCCAAACATTAATTTGGCCTCATCACAGGATGCAATCCAAGTATTTCAATTAGCATACACAGAACAACATTTCCAGGTTGAATGAAAGAACAATGCTGGCAGGGTGCTTGCAGTTGGTGGAGCAAGTTGAAAAGGCAGATAAAACCCCCACTGGCAGAGTAGGGCTGGGGGAGATGGGACTCTAGCGCAGTGCTTTCAAGGCACATGCATCTAAAATGTATGGACGAGAAAATGTACAATCCCAGAAACGAGCCAGCAGGAAGCATTCTCTTCATACGCATACTAAGGGTGTTTTGAAGAAAGGCTATAAAAACGCATAACCTTAAAAAGTTTTCCCTGTTTTACCATGAATAATGCAAATAAGAATGCATATTTCAGTGGGTATCTGTGTTCTAAAAATCAATGTTTCTTTATAGGCTGTTTCCCAAACCTTTGACTGCAGAACCTCAGCAGGCCTGAATACGAATTCAGTTTGGATAAACATTCAATGAGCAATCTTGGCTCTGTTGACTTTGGTGACTTCACTCAGCAGCGTTTTTTTTTTCCCCTCCAAAAAGCTTAGATGATGTCTGTTATTCACAAATCTGTGTTAAAATTCTTGCCATTTTCTTCACAGATCCTGGTCTTGACCATGCATAGTAACCAAGTGCCTCTTCTGTAAACCAGTGTTTAAATTTCTTTGGGGATTTTTCTTTTCGTAGTCTTGATCTGTTGGGCAGATAATGAATTTGCATCCAATTTGCTTTCCAGAATCCATAACTACAAACAAGCCTTACAGGTCACTGCTTAGTTCAATTCCTGCATAAAAGGGTTTAACATGAAACAAAGCCTTTCTCGTTATATTCTGAATCTGTATACAAAGCCTTATCAAAACTTATGAATGGGTTTGGAACTGAGGTTATTCATGCTGCCTGTTAATGCTCAAAAACTGAACAAACCAGAGCTGGAAAGGACAGCTTAGGGAGGATATGAGATGAGATCTGATGAGCACGAGGTACATCTGATGATGTGTAGTAGTACAGAGGCACATGTTACTTCTTGTTTTTAATGCATCTTTTCATACAGATTACGGAGATCAAGGAAGGAAAGAAATCTAACTGTAACTGCTGCCTAGACCAAAGATGGTAATAAGCATAAGACAGCCAAAAAAGCAACTCTTGTAAATGTTTTAAATAGCTTCTACTGCATACAAAAGGGACTTGTGTTAAAATTGAATGTGCTGCCTTAGTTGATCAATTACAAAGATTTTTTTTAAAGTCTATAAATATGTATGTGCATGACTGAACCAGTAATAAAAACGTGACTTTACAAATCTCCGAGTCTCTGTGCTCAGGTCAATAAACTGTGCTACATCAAATAATGTTATAAGTCCTGATCTCTATGAAGTGCTGGCTGGCGGTGATGAACACTTCCAGGAACGGCTGCTTTGTCCTGTCTGCCTGCAGAGGGAAGGACAAAAGGGGTTTGGAAGCAGGAATTTGTAAATAAATCTGTTTTCCACATTCCTCTTGGTTGAGGTGGAGGCAGCCAACCTCCCAGCTCCCATCTGAGGCATAACAGCTCCCTGCTGCCTGCATGCCCCACACCAAGGAGAGCAGGACTGTCGGTTTGCAGCGATACCCAGGTTGCTGTTGCTTGCATTCAGAGAGCAAGTGCTCAAATGCACTTTCACTACATTGAGAGTCTGCATTTCCAAATAATGCTTCAGAAAGGAAAATCTTGGCAGATGGCCTTCCAGTCAGCAAAGGACAATACTCGTAAGTGCAGATAAGGTGTTTGTGGCTTGTGTCTGACTGCTTACACCTTGGCTGAATTTCAGCCAAAATTCTGATATCAGAAAATGGATTGAAATACCTGAACAATTTGGATGTACGCTTTGTTGCTGACCAGTGCTTGGAAGGGGATATTTTTCCATGAGGTGCCTACAGCATGCTTCAATCTGTTGCTTTATCTCCCCTTGTCCTTGTGCCCACTACATGTGGCAAACCCAGTCTGGATGGGAGGCAGGAGGAGAGTTCACCAATGTTCTCTCTAGGTGGGACTGCAGCTTTCTTGGCCATTCCTGAAAGGGTTCATCGCTGCCAGCTGATACTTCACCAAGATCAGGACTTGTAACAGTATTTGATGTGGCAGTTTATTGACCTGAGCTGGGAGGCTTGTAAAGTCATGTTTTTAATACTGTGTCACAGGAATTCCCTCACTGCACGTTGTCAGTGAGAGGGTGTTCAGCCATATACACACAGCACAGAGAAAGCAGGTTGTTTGGAAGAATGTAGGTACTAAGAAGTCAAAGTTTCAAGTTCTACGTTTAGAGATGTGTTTGATTTCTTGTATGTTAAAGCCCAGATCCAAATGTACGGCAGCTGGGTCATATCTGCACTAAAGATCTTGCATTCTGCATGGCTGCATGAGGAAAATATTCTCTCCAAGAAGCCAAGGATGATACATCCAGTGACAGGTTGTTGAGGAGCATCTCAAAAGCATGCTGGGTGCAGATCTGACTTCTCGTGTCTGGTAGCCACAGGACTCATGCAAATAACTGACATGCGTGGTCATTTCAAGAGCAAATTATAACATCAGGTAGTACTGAGATATTCTGTTGCAGAAGGCCAAGAATGCCCTTGATTTTAATTATTTATATCCATATTATTTACGTTATATGATAAATGACCGAACAAGAAATACGTGCATTTATTGCTACACACATGGCTTCGACTGAGCAGCTCTTATTTTTTGCTGTATGGCTGATATTGTAATTAAACCTTGGTATGCGCTTTGGGAATTTTTAAACAGCCTTCTGAGCTGCGTTGCACAAAGTACTTCTTACAGAACCATCCCTTTTCTCGTTTCCTTCATGTTTACATTATTCATATAGCAGACAGAGGGAATCAACTCGTGCAGCCTGCAAAAAGAGCGAAAAACAGAGCCTTGCTTGCTCCCAGTAGTAAAGAAATGTAGCGTTAAGACTTGAAACTCATTTCCAATTTTCTGTGTTCGTAGCACATTCTCTAAACAGTGCATTATCTCACACACCAGATGTGCAGCAGTATCTAGGTACTACAGGGTGCGATAAGTATGGAATTTCAGCCTTATTTCTTCTTTTATGGTTCAAATCAAATCCTTACTCTGATTTTAGTTTAGGTTTCTGTCTTGTTTTGGTATGGTTTTTTTTGGGGGGGCGGGAGAGTGATGGGGAATTTGGCGTTCAATTACAGAAATGGAAAGAGAATAATCATCTGGGACTAAGAGTGTCTTGAGTTAAAAACGCAAGAAAAATCCACATCCAAACCTCTAATTTTATTTAAATTGGTGTAAAACCAGAGGACAGAAACAACTTACGCTGATGTGATTAATTCCACTTAAGAGGAATTTGGCCCCGAGACAGCAGTCTCTTGGCTGACATAACAAACTACATTTGGAACTAAAATGAAGCAGAGGATCCCGAAAGTTACTTGAATCGCTGTCAAATGATACTCTGAAAAATACTGTTGGGATATTAAGTAATTTGAACATAAATAAGTCACTTATTTTTATGTTACTAAGAGGTGCATCGATAACAAAAACAATCACTGCTCTCTCACAGCTGAGCGGTGGTAACCTCATAAAGCAATCAGCCGGTGTTGCGAGAGCATGTTTCTGATGTGTAAGTAGTCACCCTGGCAAGAGAGGAAATAAAACTTAGCACCAGGCTGAATGTGAAAACTTAGATGCTGCATGCTAATTTTCTGGTATGTTAATAGCATTTGGGAGTTGGAAAGTGGGAGTTTCAGCTCAAGGGAAAAGAGAGACCACAGTGGGGGAAAACCTGCTTTATTCTTCAAGGCACATTTTGTCCTGCTGTTTCTCAAGGAAGGTTCCTTTATCTGCACGAAGTCATCGAGTGCTCTTTGAGTTCAAAGGAAACTTCTTGCTGGTTTCTGTGGGCTTTGACTGGGGCTCAGAGTCTGAACATCAGTGTGGTGCTGAGCAGCCCCGTAAAATGCGGAGGAGGCTTCTGTGAGCGTTGAAAAGGTTCAGTTCCTTGCAGGATCAAATGGCTGCACACCTTTAAAGAAGCTGAGCATGCTAAGCAGCACTTCCAGTTATCCACAGATGAATGAGCTAATTATTATTATTATTTTTTTGCCCTCGTATGCTGTGTAGTCCAATTAAGTTGCTAAGCCAATCACATTGAAATGAATCAACCATATTGTTACATAATTCTTTTTAATAAACAGAGATATCATTATATGAAGTAGTTTCTAAGGGTGCCAGATGCTCCTGAACAGGGAGTCTAATTTATATCATTGATTTCAAGAAGCAGCCCATTCATGTGTGATAGCTGTTATCTCAGTTTAAAGTATCTCATACATAAACGAGAACACAGATGAGCTAAATACGGACCTTATTTAACTCCCCATCACACAGAACTGATGTCCAAAACACCAAATAAATGGCTTTGCTGAGATTGCTCTTTTTAAGGCCATTAATAGAATCGCAACAGAAAAGAAAGGCAAAAATTACCCTCTCAGAATTATTGCACCCAGTGTTTAGAAAAAACACTCGACCTTCAGAAAGAATTGTTTTGCTGAAGAAAAGATAGGCTGGGAGGTTACCTCTGCAATAGGAAGGGGATGAGCCAGGTTCGCTGCCCTGCTCCCAGCCTGCAGTGCTCCCAGGGCTGAGCACTCTGGGGATGAGTGAGGCTGCCCTGGGCTTAGTGGCAGAGAAAGGAAAGCAGAACAAGATGATGTGCTTTAGTTTTGATTAAGGCTTCAAGGATACTATTAGAGGAGATGGGAAGAGGAGATGATCCCTTCAAATACTGTCAGTGACGTAGGTTCCCTCTAACCAGGAATAACCTTCACCCCTCAAAGATGAATGCCAGCAGAACAACGTTTGGAGGAAAGCAATGGTGCTTTTTGCTGCTCCTGTGTCTACCATCAAAGCTTGTTCCCCTCTATTTTGGACCTCAACAAAACAGTTTGCTGTATATGTTTACTTGAGCAGGGATGATTGAGAGCTACTTCTCTGGAAAAAAGCTGAAGGAAAAACCCCTGTGGTTTCCATTTGGACATTAGAGGGTTGATGTGTTTTGCTGTCACATTCTATTTTTAAATGCATGACACTGCACAGGTGTTCAGATTCCAAGTCCTTCACTAAATCTGTCATCTCTCAGCAGCCTGTCACTACATCAGCTAACAAACTAAGGGGACAATGAAGTTCCCGTATGGTAGAAAACTTCACAGTGGTTAACTATAATTCCTTTCCATCAGTGTCACTACACTTGATCAATTTGCAGGTGTTATAATTGCTTTGAGGTTGATTTATCTATCTAGAATGTCTTGACTTAATAATTTATCTAAAAGCCCTTAATACGTAGGACACTAACATGATTAAAAATGCAAATCATTTTTGCAGGAGCAAAAGTTGTTAGTCTGACTCAAAGCATCAGCTGGCAGTTTTACCTCTGAGCCTGCTATCTATAATACAGCTGATTTCAGGAAGACAAGATTTATGGAGCTCAAAATCACCTTTCTGTGTCTGCCTTAAGCAGACATTCTATCCATACCTGTGGATATAGTTACATGTAATACAGCTAAGAATGCAATAATCAGTGCTTTAGGAGAGCTGGTCATAAGTTTCTGCTCTAAAAGGTGTCTGACACACACTAATGTTGTTTAATTTTTTTGTTGAACCTTTGCTGATGAAGACTTTAGGGAAAGATGTACCCTGTTGAAACTATACAGGGACAAAGAGGAAAAAAAGGGAGGGCTGTGGCAGTTCTTACAGGATTGCTGCTCCAGAGTCACAAGAATACTCTTTCTCCCTGGAACATCCTCCTCCTAAAGTACCATATTGGCTGCTCAGATGCATGCCTTCTTCTAACTCTGCATGCCTATCTGCTGCAGCAACATTAGAAGACTGAATTCAAGTCTTAGAAGTCTTAGGTCCCCCTAGAGAAACTTGCAGTGCGATCATCGTGTCCTTCTAGCTCAACTGGAGAAAATAAAGATGAGCAGCAACTGGTTCTTCACAGCAGATTATTTTAATTTTGGCTCAATGGTCATTTAGTATCTACCACTAAGCAAGAACAGCGGTGCAAGTCTCAGTGATACACTGAATATAGAGTGATAGAGTGTAAACAGCACAGTAGATTAATTTGGTTCTTGTACATCTAAGAGCAAGTAATTCAAGTCCCCTGAAATGTTGATTCTATTCCCTACATGATCATTACTATCAGAAGAAGAGAACTGAGACAGGAGTCCCCTAAGCAATCTCAGCACACATACAGTCTGTGAGGTTGGATGGGTGAGCTCATGCTGAGCAAGCTGGCTGATGTTCTTACAAGGCTTTTCTCTATCAAGTTTGAAAGGTTTTGGAGACTGAGAGGGGTCCCCTGATGCAGAGAAAAGCAAATGTAGTTACTGCTTTCAAAGAAGGCTAAGGGCAATATGGGGGATTACCAGCTGCTAAGACTCCATTCAGCCCCTGGAGAAATCAGGGAGCAAATCCTCTCTAAAGTCATATCTGGGTACGTGAAGGGGAAGATGATGACTGGGAATAGCCAGTTAGATTTACCATGGATTTACTAAATTTACCATGCTTGACTAAACTGACTGTCAAACGTTTATCAGAAGACTCGATCTGTGGGTGCAGGGGGAGCAGAGGAATGCCCTCTGCTTTGAGTAGCAAGGGATGTCACAGCCTAGGTAAGTAGGCTGCCCCTTGGATGAGAGAATGTCTGTACTTGGGCTCAGAAGTAGTGACTAGCGGGTCTTGTATTGGAGGTCAGTAACAAATGGAGTCCCAGCCTTTTGTAAGACTGGACACAGTATTCACAGAGGGATTTTCTAGGTTTCAGCTTTCCTAATTGTTACTGAAAAGTATTGAGATAGTTTTTCATAAAGCATGGCATAAACAAACAAAAAACCAAAAAATATATCAGAATTACTGAATAAGATAAACAATGGTTTTTTTTTGCTCCAAATTTCTTTATAAAGTTACTCTCAAACTACATTGATTGTTGCTGTCAAAACTGAAGAATTTGAAGGAGGGACGTGTTGAAATTCTGTAGTCATGAAAATTTAAGTCTGACAGACACTGATGGATGCCCTTCACATTCATAGTGTCTGCTTCCAGTGATGCAATAAAACTGGAAGGGCAGGCTTCCTTCAGCTGGGTAAGTAAGCATGGCCAGCAGAAGAGGTGTTGTCACCTCATCCTCCCACTCAGACAGAAATGCCTGTGCCAGAATGCTGGATATGGCCCATTAAAAAGACACATTTTCCTAGCAGCCTTATTTTCTAAACATGGTGACTCACAGTTGATTTTGTCATTTATAGGCTTGGTACGGCAGTATATAAATGAGTTTACACGTCCTTTGAAACAAATAACAATACAGACTGTGTGGTGGGCTTCAAGGATAGTTTTCATCTGCTAACTTCCAAGGATGTTGCCTTGGACAAGGACCCTTGTGCACATACACACACATACGCATACACACACATACGCATACACATACACACACTCTGTGTCATAGGATGAGATGTTTGTCCTTGCTCAGTAATAAAACTAGACACAGATTGTTTCATATTTAAGTTGTCTGGGAGGAAGTGCACTTCTTGAATATATGGCTAAGGCCAGTGCTCAAAAGCATTTTGAAGAAAACAAAGGTTTTAGGCTTTTCCATTTGGGGGGGGGGGGGGGGGGGGGGGGGGGGCGGGGGGCTGGGCTGATGGACTTCAAAATCTCCCAGTACAGACATGATTAACACCACATAAGAAAAGAATTTATCTTAAAAGCTAACCTTCGAGAACAGCATTTCACAAGGCTGAAAAAGGATTCATTGTGATCTACCGTCTTCATCTATCATCCTACAGAGCAGTGCAGCATTGCAGACCCCATCCCTTCCAACACTGTAATGTGCTGCAGAGAGGACCCAACCAATTGGTCCTAAGATTGGGATTACAATCAGATTGGAAGAACAGAGACATGTATGTGCTTCACTGACTCACATCAATCAGCTGCACTACTTTATACTGCTTTAGAGAGCAGCATAGACTTTTAATACATATTTATAATAGTGTAATTTATAAAAAGAACACAATTTAGGAAAAAGCTGTAATGCACTGACTATGAAGTCTTTGCTGAGAGGAAAGAGACTGTTAAAATACTAAGATACTCACCTTGCAGACACTGCTTAAAATTGACAAAGCGCAGCCCAGAAAGGTTATTCTGTGTCTTATCCTCCAGGGTCAATAATTCTATACTTGGAGCCTTCTCCGAACTGATTTGTGTTTCCATACAGTCTATATTTCAGATAGGCATGCACCTTGATGTTCTAACAAAATTGATGAATTTCTCCCACACGTTTATTGTTATTTCTGACTACAGCAAGAAAAAAATAGCACCTTGTCTAGCTTCTAATAGAAAGTTTATCTATTAAAGATGATCACTTGTATGAGAAACAGATTGCGGTGCCAGGTAAGAGGGCTATTTGACAGATACATTTCTTTCAGGAATAGGAAATCTGAAGTATTATCAGGTGTATATCAACAAAACACCTGATGAATTTTTACAGCATCTTTCAGCAGAAGCTGTTTTTACATATTGACAGCTATGAGAATTGGTGCTGGTTGCAAAGAAATGTGTCCCTTAGGATCTTGTGGCATATTTCTTTAACCAGAAATTAAGAGACTGAGCAAAATATTTAGGTGTGCAATCTGTTGATGTGTAATTCCTGCTGTTACTTTTCAGCCACCGCCTTATTTTCTCTGAGGCTGATGTGTGTTCAATCTTGTCCATGAAGCAGAAGGCACTCCTGAAGAGCTTGCAGTGGAAGTAATGTTAGGGAGATTGGTAATGGTATCGTGGCTGGAAACGAGAACATTCTCTCTGAGCTCTAAGCTGATCAAAGTGACTGTACTCCTCCTACCTTTTGCTACTGTGCTGTTCACTTGCACACAGCGCTGTCACGTAGCTCACATCTTCAGAACAGACACACAGCGTACAGTGTCCCATTCTTACAGGCTGACTGCTGATGTCCGCAGTAACACTGCCTAGACACAGTGTCCTGAGATGGATGAGAATATAGGGTAGTGAAAGCATCGCTGTTTGAAACAGAAAAAAAGAAGTCTATCAATAGATCAGGAGAGAAGACAGTGGGATAAAAGTAAGAGTTATTTAATTTTACCATTTTCAGACTGTTTTCATTCAAAAGAAAAGTTAGTAACGAGAATTCAGAACATGTCTTCTTCCTGAATCTATCAGCCCATTTTCTTAGTTTGCAGAATTGCCAGACTCTCTAACAAGCCCTCACGCTCAGATGGCACCTTTTAACACCAACAAGCTGTGTTAACATAGACTAGGTCAGCACAGCAGATATCTGCACATTAAGATGCTCTATGAAAGCCACCAGGGAAGAAGGAAGGGAAAAGAAGACACAATTCACTTCAAACCCACATGATTGGTAAACAAAAGATCAGTAGGGAAGTAAAAGTTAGTGTGACTCACAATGCTACCACTGTAGTTCTTTGAGGAAAAGATCCCTAGGAACAGGCAAATAATGCAGCCTAAAGCAAAATACATCAGTAGTGGTAGAAAAGAAAAGAGCTAAGCAGAACAGGCAGGAATTAAGATAACTTTGTGCAGAATGTTAGGAAAAACTTACTAAAAAAAACAGTGCCGTCACTTGTGAAGCTTCCTAGGGGCTGTCACAAGATCTTTTAAAACAAATGAAGGTAGAATACTGGGAAAGGTACCACAGCAGCAATCCTGCATTACAGGAAGATACGGGGTACCTTTACCTGGCATCTGTCTGTCTTTTAAAGTAAATGAGAAAAGATAAGGGAGAGCTTGAGGCAGCAAAGAAGTTTTTCAGAGGTCCATAACGGATGCCTAGGTCCTAAACCTGTCATTTCTAAAATCACCCTGTAAGAACAATGACTCCTTATGGATGAGAATTCCCTTAAGGTTGTTTTGGAGCACCGAGCAGCCCCCAACCCACATGCTGGCTCTGACCAGGCTTTTTTCCATCAAGGATCCAGTCCATACTGTGGTTTTCACACACCTTAAACTAAGGTCAAAGATGAGGAAAAAACTCTTACAGTGATTCTGCTACCGTGTCCTGGCACCACTGGTCCTTACCTGCTGCTCTGTGTTATCAAGGCTGCTGGACTAGAGTGAAAGGAAACATTCCTTGAAGCTAAAGGAGGGCTTCTAAGCTTCTCAAAGGCACACTCCCTTCTTGGGGTGTCTCATCAGGTAATACGCTTCCTTCTGTGCACTTCTGAATCCCATCTCAGGCACCACATGCAAGCTGCAGGTGTTTAATTCAAAGCTGAGATACAGACAATCTCTCTGCTATCTTTACGTTACCTGGAATTTTCCAGAAATGTAGAAAAATGCCTGATCACTTAGTTATTCTCAAACTGAGAAAGTGAGCAAAAAATCCTTTATTTATCTAGGTTTTCTTGCCCCCCTAAAATCGATTACTTCTTTTTCAGTGGAGTATTTTGAAGAAGAACCTGAACCAGATGAATTATGCAGTAGTCCACGTTTTCATCAAAGCTGAGGAAAGATTAAAATGTCTTGTAGCCTCTAAAATAACAACCAGAACTCTGAAGTGCAGCTAACCCACAAAGTCCAAAGCAGGTTTGCTCTGGCTTTTAGGCTCATTTCTCTTTTGAGTGTTGTTTTAGGCCATTTCCTATGGAAATCAAACTTTCTATGATGCTGTTGCCTGTCAGCTATATGTCAGTCTCTCTTTAATAACTGTTCATCCATTCTGTGCACTTCAGCTGGATCCAAAAGACTTGCTGACCTCCACGATAATTAGATTTCTATTTAATAGCTGTAGTGGGTAAGACAAATCTGGACATAGTGCACATTCTTTGTAGAAGAGGCTTATTAATACCTGCTCACAGCCCAGTTTTTCTCAATACTAACATCCCTCAGGGCATTTAGGGAGTATCAGTGGTATAGGACATTTTCAGGACTACAGTTTTACTGTAGTTTAAATAGTACAAAGCTAAATTTCCTTTACATTTATCAGCTAATTGGCACCCACGAAAAGAAGTCTACTTGTTGGTTGGAACTGGACAACACAACCCAATCCATCAAAACCAAAGACAGAAAAACTATTATAGAGATTTTGCCACATTAATCTTGTTATTCCACCGGAAAAAGAATTTCTTGTTCCTTGAAAGAATATTGTAGAATACACACCAGAAGGCAGATTTCTGCGGAATGGTATTCTTGGTCACCATAAATACAAAGACAATCTGAGATTCAAACTGATAAGGACTTCGGATTGTGCCAGACAGTTTGACTGCTCTCAGCAGGGTGTGAACTAATGGTCCCTAGGAGATCCTGGAAGCGTGGCTGTAACTACTCAGTTTCCTGTTTTCCGTACAAATAAAGTATGCTTTACTTAAAAATAATAAAAATGAAGTGTGTGTGGGTAGTAGAAAGGAAGACGGTGTTTCTGCTTAGTCCTGCTGCTGTGTTCTGAATGGGGTGGGCATCCCCAGGAGGAAAAGAGAGCCCAGCTGGACTGCACAGTCTTGAAGGTATTTTCTAACCAAAATGATCCCATGGTTTAACATAAGAGACAGAAGTGTAAGAAGTGTGATTGAAAACTAACTCAAAAATTGATGTTTCTAGGAGTGGAAAACTATTTCCATGACTACTATAAGCTACATAATGGTTCAGCAGCGAGGTCTTGCATGCAACTCCAGAGGTACCACAGCATTCATCTCAGCCCAACAAGTTTATCATCAGCCTTTTTTGTGCTTTGCTTATAATACTGAGAGTAGCCAATGGCAAAAAAAAACCACCCATTTTTAAAGAAAGCAACATGCAATTTAGTTACTGATTGCTGTATATAACTGTTTCAATCATCTAAATTAAAGAGGACCTGCCTAACACACCAGATAACCCTTCAGTGGCTACACAGGTAACATTATCTACTATGAATCTATCCACAAAGCTGATTAGCATTTTGTTAGCATAATGAGTGGAAAACAACACAGGCTTTAGCCTTCCCCCTGACACACAGTTCGCCCAAGAAACTGAAGAACTGGGTTTTGCTCCTCCCTTACTCCACATCATATCCCTCCCCAGATGTTCCCATCTCTAGCCAATTCAGTCAGATTCAGCAGCTCTTTCCAGCTGCTATGCTACTTTCTCCTTTAAAAATAAAACAAAGGACAAAACTAACAAACAAACAAAGAACAAGACAGCTTTTTCTTGCATGCAACACTAACCTCCTGATACATGAGAAAACCCAGAACACGTCTACATGACCTAGAACCAGAAGTTACACACTCTTTTTTCTCCCGTTTCTGTCTGTAGGATGCTTCCAACATATTGATGCACACTGATCTTCTCTCTCAGCAAGATACAGTAGCGGTGGTTTCTGCCTTGTGTGGTTAAAGCTGGTAGTGGTGGAGCAACACACTCAGCAGTAACAGCTACAGCCGGAGGCCTAAGGGACCAATCACTGGCCATAAGACCCTCTAAGCCTCATGGGGAACAGCAATGCTATCTTCCCCAACACGCACAGTGAAAAACAGAAGCATTCAGTAGATGCTTGCAAGCAGAAAAGAAGCCAAGCAATCAGTTTTAGAGGAAAAAAGACACAGGGTCCCATATTTTTAGCATCTTGGGGTTGCTAAGCTTTGTGGTTCCCACTCTCTTTTCAAGAGATAAAAGCAGTGATGACACCCACAGCTGCTCATGGAAACCAACAGGTCCTCGCATGTATGCAATCAAAGACACAAACCAAGCCAGAGAGTTCAAACCTTCCTTCTCTGCTTGCCCACTACTGAAGGGCTGCTGGAAGCAACCCGCATTTCCACAGCTTCTCGTGTGGAAGAAAAGCAGCAGAACAGCAGCATCACTGCTCTCCCTGCAGAGCTTTGTGCCTGTCTATCCCTTGCCTCCTGCAGTAACTGTTCAGGTTGTCTTCCTCTCTCATATTCATCTCCACAGCTAAGTCCTGCTGCTTCTTTTCTCCAGGAGCCAAAACAGCCAGCTCTTTTGCCATCAAATCCATAAAAAGCCCTAAAATCTAGGCAATAATAACACAAATACAGCAGTATTTCTAGTCACTGTTTTATTTTCTTAGATACAGGCTACAGAAAGATGAAATTAAGGCTGAGTATGCACTGGTGATTCGTGGTTTTGGAAATACCTGGTCTTCACCAAAAAAAAACAAAAACAAGTATTGAAAAGAAATTCTCAAATCATTGCTACCAACTTAAGCTACAAACACCCTACATCTGGAGAAGCACAACCAGAGCACTCTAAATAACCTTACCTCTGCATTACAATGACACAATAACCACCATCGGTCCCAATGTACTTGCTTCTAGAGACATTAGATCTTCAGTTTTATTTTTACTTCTCCCTGTTCTTACCTTCTCACTGCCCTGCTATTAGTAACTTGTATTACTATCAGCCATTCGAAACAAAGAGAATTACAGCTCTTAAAGCTCTTTAAAAATGACCACGACTTAAGAGTGGAATTAAGTTATTCGCATTCTGTATTTACAGTAATCAGTGCCATGCAAGAGAGCACTGTGGCAGCACTCAAATCCATACCACACAGACAAAACCTCTTTGTCTTAACTATGGACCCACCTTCACAGCTCTTTATTTCCTCTTTCAATACTTATTTGTTCCCTTGCCCTTCCACTTTCTGAACTATGAACCATGATGCAACAGCGGATGAACTTGAAGAGTATCAGAGAAAACCTGCTAGAGAAATATTAAACTCTGGAAAAGGGCTTCTAATAGGGTGAAATGTATCTTTCGTGGATTTACTCAGCACAAATGATGCTTTGCTGGAAACAGAACACAACATATTTAAGGTTTGAAGTAAAGGCTGTTTTGGTGAAAGGTCCAAAAGAGGATGTTTGGAAATCAAGGTCAGGATGGATGCACAGCAGTCACGTAAGTGGGAATTTTCCCTGTGTTCTAGTGAAAAATTCAAGGCCAACATTTTTTTGCTTTTTAACAGGGTATATCAAAGCAGTGAGTTAGAAACAGGCAGGCAGAAGTCAGAACTAGAGACAGTAACAGAGGAATGTACTGCCCTGTGAAGTACGCTTGCTTTCAGATAGTCACTTATCACAGCAGTTCTGTGATAAAGGCAACAGACCCTTCCCTTCTCCTTGCTGCAATTGGTTTCACACACGGCTATCTGAGCCCTGAGCACCAGAACAGCTTGCTTGGTTTCTGCCAAAGCAGCAGCCCTTACTTATGGAACTCTATATTTGGCTGTAAGCCACTGAACATCAAACGGCACAGATCCTTTCCTTATCGCAACTATTTCCCTGAAGTGCCCAAGAATGACCACGTCTCGTTCAGCACTTCTCAAGCTATCTTCAGCTCCAAACTTAAGATTCTTCCACTTCACTCCTTACATTACTTCTAATGCTTTGTTACAGAACAGTAAGATGCGGGCATGCAGTGCCGGCAGCGCTCAGGGAAATGCCAAAATGCACCAAATGAAACGTGGGGCAGGATGGATTTCTTGACAAATTCCCCACTGAAATTAAGAGGGCTGGAATTTCATCTGTGCGCTTCAAGATTAGGGTGTTCACATTTAGGAAACGGAGTTTGAATATTTATGTGGTGGCTATTTCTGATTGTCACTGCAAGGGCATGTAATACACAGCCAGTCTGCAAGGCAATGGGGGCAAAATTCAAGCAGCCAGGAGGAAGACACCTGTGTTCCTCACATCACAGATGTATTTTAGATGGACATGCACATTTATCTCACTTTTCAAGCTATTTCTGCTTATGAAGCATTGTACAGCACAGTGCAAATGTTGTACTTAAGCTGTTGAGAGTTTTTAACTGCTAAATACTCTGTAAAATGTTTGGCTTTGTTGAGAAACAAAATGACTTTAATCATATGTAAAAATATCATCCTTTTAAAAGCCCAAAACAAAGCATCGTTGAATTTCACATAAATGTGATGTTGTACTTCATTCCGAGGTGGAGAAAAAATCTTAAAATAATCTACTTTGTTGTTGTTGTTGTTTTGTTTACCTATACAAGCACAGTGTTTGCAAAATAACCACCTTCCTAGGTTTATAATGTGGTCACAGCTCTGCCCACCGATAGGTGGAAGAGGGTACTCGCTAGGACTGCTGACACACCTTCATCTGTAGGCACCAGAACACGCTGCCGTAACCCTTTGTTAATTTGAGGCTGCAGGAATAAATAATCAGTGCCTGATTACCCCACAGAAGCACAGGTCCTGATGTGAGCATCTGTCGCTGCGCCTCGCCATGACAGCTACCTGGAGATGCAGCAGACTGGATGTTGAACCTGCACACAGCCTCTCCTGTGTCCACCCCGACATACACCTTTCTCTCTTTCTTGAAGGGAGAAGTCTTGTACATCTTCAAGACCCCAAACGTGATATTTTAATTGTAGAAATTAATACAGCAGGAAGAAAACACCAAACTCTAACAGCCTATGCTTAACGAGGACTCTTCAAAATGAAAATTACCAACACCTCAGCCTCCTCAATCTCCAATTTCTAAAACTCCTTCATTTATACAGAGATAATTAAGAGAGCATTGAGCAATTAGGGACAAATGAAAAGTTTGATGACAATTAATGATAAAGTGCCTACTGGTGACAACACAAGATAACAATTTTTGATCTTCTTATCAATAATGCATACGCTGACTGAGCACTGCAAATTACTGTTGTGCTCTATACAGCCAGCACAGGATAAACCTGACTTCAACTGAATGCATTTGTACAGTTGGCACCTCCAACTGACACAACAGCATGCATCCCCTCTATTTAACATACCCCAATATGCAAAGTATTTAAAAGAAATACATACATATGTGTTATATATGTGTTCATTTGCATATTGGCACACCGTCTATTAGCTTAAAAGTAACCCAGGAAAGCGTTACAATAATGTGTCCATCCTCTATTGAGAGTACCAAATGTCAACTTCTCATTGAGTGATATTGGTTATTGTGTGTATGCAGTCAGCTAACTCTGTGTGCTCAGAATTGCAGGGCGATTATCTGCCATCACCTATAGCATGTCCTCAGAGCTGAGAAGTTGTACTCAGCAGCTGTGCGTCTTTAGAAAGTAGATACGTAGATAACACCCTTTTGTGTTTGAAAGCCAAACAAGTGTGAAGTTTAATTAGAAAAAAAATAAAGTACTTCTGGATTCATTAATACTTAGAGTATGGGCACCAAAATGTTTTGCATTGTAGCATCTCTGTTTGCGGTTCAAGAATGCGACTGTGAATCAGTGAGCGTTTGATGGTAGCAGTTCTTCTAGGTTACTGTAGTGCTGCTGTATTACAACATGGAAAGCCACATTTGCTTTCTCCATTGGCTGTAATACGGAGCTTCTTGCACTGTATTAATATTAAGCACATTCTTGGGTTAAAAGCCAGTGTCAGGGATGAGCATCACCGGTGCCTTCCTGCTGCAAGGGCTGAACAGCCCCCTGGAGCCACCAGCACCCCAAGTGCAGTGCAGGGAACAAAGAACACAGTGAGACCCGTGTTCTGTGCATCACACTCACACCAGTGTCTGCCCTCAATTTACAGGGAACTGCAGCTTTAGCCAGATGCTAATTTATAAGGAGCTGTAACTTTCACCAGAGGTTGCCCAGATGTTCTGGTAACAGCGTGCTGAAATGTGTTCACACCAATCCTTAATAAGAGATGACCATTAAAAAGCAGACCTAAAACATCTCGCAAAGCAAAACGAGAACGGCATTTTCCATTCACAACTAACCCACACGGGCAAGAAAACTAACTGGCTCCAAAAACTTCGCGGCTGAAGAAGGTAGAAAAGGAAGGCTCCTGGGAGCTCAGTGCCACATCCACCCGGAGCTGTGCCACGTCTTGTCGAGACAGCAACTTCTGCACCGCGCTCAGCCTTCACTTCCACAGCGCGGCGACTTCGTAACGCCGTGCCACAACACCAACCTCTGTCGCTACGAGTTTTAATGAATCCCTTCGATAGGCGTCTAATAAACGTGTGGTGTGGGAGAGAGAGCCGTTACCGAGCTCCCCTCAGCCCACCGTTCGCTGCTCCATCCCGTCGCACCGGCACAGCGCGACGCCAAGCCGGTGTAGGACCGGCCAGCGGCTCTCCTAGAAAAGAATCCGCTCGCTCACGCCCTAAGGTTGGAATCCGGCTCTCCAGGAGGGCGTTTAATCCCTTCAAGGTTTATTACACACAGCCGCAAACTTTCAGATGAGAGGGAAAAAGAGGCACAAGTTGTGCAGCGCGAGCCCGAGGTAACGACGGGCGCCTGACATAAATAACTTCGAAACGACGTTGCACCTTCTGAAAATGAAGATCGCGAACTCTCGCAAATAAGGCACCGCTGTTCGTAACATTAGGCAGGAGAATTAACAGAACGGGCAGCGTTCCGCCGCTCTCCCGGCTCCGAGCAGCTCCTTCTCCCCCTCTTCTCGCTTCCAAAGCCGCCGCCGCCCGCCCCGCACCGCACCGCACACAACGCGATTTAGGCTAAAACCCATCGAGCCCCGCCGGCGCGCACC
Source organism: Perdix hodgsoniae (assembly GCA_035772895.1). Classification (NCBI taxonomy): domain Eukaryota; kingdom Metazoa; phylum Chordata; class Aves; order Galliformes; family Phasianidae; genus Perdix; species Perdix hodgsoniae. The sequence continues at coordinate 3,045,506 of JAPSGF010000040.1, forward strand.
GACACGCGGCCCCAGCTCCGGGCACCGTCGCGCCCACCCCGCCGGGGGACGCCGCCCGACCCCCAAAGTTGCTCTCGGGGCTCGGGGCACTTACGATCCGGAGGAAGCCCTGGAGCAAGACGAGCGGCAGCGGCTGCAGGTGCACCATGCTGGCTGCCGTCTACGAGGCGAATCCCTTCGCGCCGGCCTCGCGCATCTCCGCTCCGGGGAGAGGAGGGGGAGGGGGGGGCAGGACGGAGCGCGGGGACGCGCTGTCCCCTCACAGGGCGCGGGCGGGCGGCGGAGAGCCCCCAGCACTGCCCCGCCGCTCCGCGCCGCGCCGCTCGGCTCCGCGGGCGGCCATGGCGGGCGGGCGGCGAGGGGGGGCGACTGAGGAGGCGGGACGGAGGCGGCCGCACCGCCGACTCCGAGCCGCGGGGACCCCTCAGAACCCTGGCGGGGTGGGACCGGGCGTTGGTTGAGGTGGCCCTTCCCGGCAAGTTTAAAGCCGAGGCGCAGCGGCCGCCCCCTCCATCCCTCCGAGCTGCCGGGGCGGTCCGTGCCCCCAGCAGCCCGTCCTGACCTCGCACCCCGCGCTCGTCCTGAGAGGCGTGCGAAGCGTCCCGCTCCACTGCCTGGCGCTTCTGTGTTTTCCTCGGCTGGGTCTGAACCCCCAGCCGCACTGGAACTGGGAGGTTTCAGTTTTCAAACCCTGCCCTTTATTCGCAGTTTAGTTTCCTAATTCTCGCGGCTCTTGTTACCGCACTCGTGTTCAGGTTACACTTTGACCAGCCCTGCATCTTCAGCTTTTAAAACACCCGGTGCTCTTAAGAGCTTTGGAAGCACCTGGGAGAAGCCGTGAGTTCAGCACACGACAGCGGTGGTTATTGGGGGTTGTGTCCCGCCGGCTCCTTCCTTAGACCTGCTGCTGGATGTCTGACAAAACGTCACGGGATGCGAACGAGCCACAAACTGCATCAATAAGATCATAGAATCGTAGAATCATGAAGGTTGGAAAAGACCTCTCAGATCCCCAAGTCCAACCCCAGCCCACCCCGCCATGCCCACATCTCCACAGCTCCTGAGCCCCTCCAGGGACGGTGACTCCATCTCCTCCCAGGGCAGCCTCTGCCACTGCATCACTGCTCATTCTGAGATTATTATTATTATTATTTTCCTAATTCCTCTACTGAAGTTGAGAAAATATGCTGAAGCGTGGTAAAGGAACCTCTATGTAAACTGTACAGCTCTAAAATGAAAACTAAACCTAAATGGAACTACTCTAAGCTGGGTAAATGTGCACCAGACTTAGGAGACTCAGAGAGATACCCAAACCAGTGGTGCTCGCTGAATCAATGCATGAAGGCTGCTCTGAAAGTAATGCCTCCTATTTTATGATGTTGGCCCATGATGTCACAGGCAGATGTTGGGGGTACAACAATAGAGGTTGAGCATTCCCACCAATATTCTGGGATGTTTTGTTGCTGTGCCACAGACGGCAGCAGAGGGGCAGACTGACAGAATGGTGTGTGACATGGAAGCGTGTATGATGCAAAGGTGCATCACTGAATTCTTCCACATGGAAAAAATGGCACCCATTGACATTCAATTAATGATTGCTGAATGTTTATGGAGACCAAACAGTGGATGTGAGTACAATGTGGGGTGTTTGGCGTGTTTCAGCAGTGACAACAGTGGCAGTGTGTCACCTCCACTGGGGCAGATTATTACGAGCTTGGCATGCAGGCTCTTGTTGATTGCTGGCAAAAAATGCATAGCTGATGGTGGTGGCTGTGGTGCAAAGTAGTGTTTTGCAGCTGCATTTGCTCTATCAAATAGTGTTATTGTGCTCTTTGTGTCTGGAGTATTTTCCATGGAATTAAACAGGAGGCATTACTTTCGGAGGGAGCTGTGCACTATAACATAACCCACACGGTTAATTTTTTTAACACTATCGAAAAGTTCTTCTTAAACGTTGACTTTTAATGACCTTTTTTTTTTTTTTAATACAGAATAATCAACATAAGCCACGTTAGGACTAAAACATCAGAATTGAAGCCCCCAGCTCTCCTCCCATCAGGGCAAAAGAAATAACGATCCCTACAGCACACGTGTGAGTGAAAGTATCCCTGGCTGCACACTCGGCTCTGCCTGCGTCCTGTGCCCGGCCTCGGCTCCCCGCAGTCCATGCAAACTCCTCGGGCGCTCTCTGCTGCTCGCAGTGCCTCACTGCCCTCAGAGCCGCTGTGAGGGCTTCGTTTCCTCGTGACGAATTGCATTATGCGGCGGGGTGAAGAGTATTATGCAATTAGATAGACTTATGAAGACCGAAGTCGGATGAAGTATTTAGATAGATTTTTTTTTTTTTTTTAATGAAAAGCTGGGCTCTATAAATTCAAGGAAAGCTGAATTTCTGTAATTGGCTTTTAATGGAACAATAGCGTTTAAACTAAAGTACTGTAGTTCTATCCTATTAAGTACAAACAGACTCAATTTAAATGGCATTAAGTTTGTCACACATGCTATCAGAAGCTGGCCCTAAATCATACTTTTTCCAGATTAACCAGCTGCAAATGTTTGTAAAGCTCTTTGAAGATGAAAACCACCATGCACAGTAAGTGATAAGTAGTATTGTTATTTGTACTACTTCCCAGAAAAGTCACAGCAGTGTCGGTTAAGAACGGGATGTAAGGCTGAGCTCTGCATTCCCTGCATGGCTTTGGCTTCAAACATCACTGGATTGGGGAAGTGAAAATTTTCTGGTCTAATTTTAAGGCACAGTAACAAATAGTTGCTTAATCTCAGGAAATAATATTTGCAGGAATGAATCCTGCTGTTCCACAAAGGAATTGATGATACCGCTGCCAAAAGTGAAGGAAGAGCTAGGTCCTACTTTGTCTGCTTCGAGATGGTGAAAAATACCTGTTTAACACGTGTTCTGTAATGCTCGTGCACAAAGTCAATAGTGATGTTTGTTCCTTTGTCAAGTTGTTTATAAGCACAAACAGGTTCAGCCTGTAGTTAACGCTGAACTCATCTGTCATTCGACCCTAACTCAATTCTCATGTCCTCCACACTGATTTAAAACATTGGCTTGGACCATTGCTCTTGGCTCTCTATAAGGTGTGAGCAGATTCCACGTTAAATGAAAAAATAAACTCCTTAACTCAGGGTGAGCATCCAAATTTAGGTGCTAGCAGTCCTGTGGGACATTTTTAATGTTTATTCTGCCTCTCTTGGAAATGCATTCACTGATACGTGGTGTTATCCTATGTTCAGTTTCAAGAATATGTCACATATTTGATTGTAGTGCATCTCCTCTGCTTTGCTGTAAGCAATAACTTCAACCTTCCATTAAAATTCTTCTTGTGGTCCCTGATATGTGTGACTGGGTATGTTGTGCAATGCTATCTTCTCTCTTTCTTCTGTTTCAGTTGTTCCAATAATGTTATCCAGATCCTCCACGCTGCTGATAGCCTACCAGTTCTGTGTCACCAACATGTGTCAGTAGGAAGCACTTAAGTTTTATCCTGGAATTACTAATTAACTTATTGTATAGTAGCGGTCCCAGGATCAATCCTTGATCAACATTTTAGTTATTTTATTCCAGACCTTTAATACCACCTGTTAAATCACACCTTACGCTCTACCTTACTTTTTCCTGACCACTTTCTACAGCTTATCTGATTTTTTCCCCATGGAACATCCAATCCCATTTTGACTGAGGTCTTGATAGATGACACTGTTTCACGTGTCTAAAAAATTATTAATGTAATCAAAGACTGGTAATGAAATAATCATCCCACTTGACAATCTTCTATTTTTGGGGAAAAAAAAAAAAACCCACAACAAAAATAAGATGAGGGGGAATGATTTTAAAGTGAGACAGGGGAGGTTTAGGTTAGATATTAGGAGGAACATTTTCACACAGAGGGTGGTGAAGCACTGGAACAGGTTGCCCAAGGAGGCTGTGGATGCCCCATCCCTGGAGGCATTCAAGGCCAGGCTGGATGTGGCTCTGGGCAGCCTGGGCTGCTGGTTGGTGACCCTGCACACAGCAGGGGGTTGGAACTAGATGATCTTTGAGGTCCTTTTCAACCCAGGCCATTCTATGATTCTTTGAAAAATCCCGCAGTCCAACACATTTATCCCATTTTCTATTTACCTATCTTTTCAGGCCTTTCTTTTTTTTTCTCCTTAAGTAGCTGTGCACATTTCTAAAGCTCATGTTTGCTGATACCGTGTTTCTCATCCTTAGGGAGAAGAACTGAATTTGTTCTTCTACATATACACCATTCCTGACGGTATGGATCTCTTACAAATCTTTTCTACCTGACTTGCAGTTTTCCATGTTGGTTATTTTCATGTTGGTTCCCTGTGACCACTTCTGTGTCTACACCTGTCTGAACACATCAACTGTTGGACCCTGGTTTTGCCATAGTTGTTAAAACTTCATTTTTCACTTTATTTCCCCTGCCCTTTGTATTATCTGTATTTGCATAATATCCAGAATCTTCACTTATATTGAAAACTGAAGCAGAGGACTCATTTTAGGGCACATCTCGGCTATCTGCAGTCCTTTCTTCATCCTAAAGTAGTGCATCACATTTTTCTTTCCATATACTCTTTTATGAGGCTGAAGAATGCTGGCTACTTTTCCATTTGAATTTTTATGATTCTCACTTTATTACACTTCCTGACCTCTAATAAACACATTAGCTTTCATTATCAATCCTTTTTGTCATTTTTGTGGCCTGTGCTTATCTTTTATATTTTATCTGGCTAGGCCCAGCACTTCTGACACTGTGACATTAAGAACCTTAGTTGCCAGCCTATTTTTATGTTTCTATTCATTGAATTTGGTCAATATGAAGTTCTTTTTAAAAATCATTGCAAGCTCTTTAAATGTCTTAGCTATGGTGTAAGAAAATCAGGCTGTGTAATTTATTATTTTATCTATCTATCTATCTATCTATCTATTTATTTATTTATTTATTGTATGCAGTGTATGCATACTGTCTCTCATACAGTTTCAAAGAATCATAGAATGGCCTGGGTTGAAAAGGACCACAATGATCATCTAGTTTCAACCCCCTGCTATATGCAGGGTCACCAACCAGCAGCCCAGGCTGCCCAGAGCCACATCCAGCCTGGCCTTGGATGCCTCCAGGGATGGGGCATCCACAACCTCCTTGGGCAATCTGTTATGTGCCTCACCACCCTCTGAGTGAAAAAGTTCCTCTTAATATCTAACCTAAACCTCCCCTGTCTCAGTTTAAAACCATTCCCCCTTGTCCTTTCACTATCCACCCTTGTAAACAGCCATTCTCCCTCGTGTTTATATGCTCCTTTCAAATATCAGAAGGCCACAATGAGGTTTCCCTAGAGCCTTCTCTTCTCCAATTTAAACAAGCCCAGTTCCCTCACCCTTTCTTCATAGGAGAGGTGCTCCAGCCCTCTGAGCATCTTAGTTTCTAAATCTTAATTTTACCACTTTTTCTTTATGGCTGCAATAACAGCAGCATTTCCTCTTCCTTTTCTATCCATCCATTTACCTCCTGATTTTTCTTCATTTGTGGTTCCCTCATTTATCTGAGGTGCTCAGCTGTCTTTACGTAGAGCTGTAAGCTTTGCTTGAAACAGAGATTGCCTTTCCACTGGAATTTTGTATCCCATCAGTTAACTCTTTTTCTCAGTGCAACTAGCACACTGGGTCTCTCTGTCATGAGCAGTCTAAATAGAGAATAATAGTCTGCTACTGCTATTTACTGCTGCTGCTCTAACTCAGTTAATGGATCCGTGCAGCAGCGCTGACAAGTTCTAGTTCAGCTGCTCAAAGGAGTTTATTACACATCTAGATTTAAAGCTTGCTTTCAGAGGGCTCCGAGTGATCGCAGTGCAGAGCTGTCGTTCCTCTGTACGCTCTAACACCATTTTTGATCTTGAAAACCATTTGAGAGAGTCACCGGTACCCACCGACTCCTTTTGAATTCCTACAGTATATACATACTCAAAGAAGTTTAGAAATGAAGCAAGAAAAGTATCATGCAGTTCACCAGTGAGCACAGATCACTGTGTAAATAAAAAATCACACCCACGTCAAGTTCTATGGACCAATGAAATGCTTTCAGTAGGCATGCTGGCACTACCAGAAGAAGATCAGTGAGAGCAGATCGCCTATTTTAAATATGAGAGGCAGGTCGTAATGCCAGCCAGTACATTTAAACCTTTTTATGAATGTGAAAGAACCAATAAAAAGGGAAATCCAGGAAAGTAAAATATAATGAGAGACAAAACACTTGAGCAAATATGAAAGGAATCGATGCGAAGGGATCTAGAAGGCAAATTGGTAAAATCGTTAAGTTTCCATAATTTACACACTATGGCTAGACACATATAAAACAGGATCATGGAAAGTATTGTATAAGATGTCATGCTGAGAAAAAATACTGCTGGAAATGTTGTTTTAAAGGCAAGTGACTTGTCTGTATCTGGTTAAAAAGAGCTCCGCAATAAAACTGGCTTTAGAAGTTGTATCAGCTAGAGTTATTGCAGTGCTAAATATACACATAGAGCAACCATAGCATCTGAGGGCACGGTGTCCCTGCATTAGTACTCTCAGACTTTTTTTCACCTTCACTATCATTAATGTGATCATCAGAAATGGATATATCCTTTCACCAGTTAATTTCTTGCTCAGGAGTGTTTTATAATTTAGAAGGGACCCTCGCGAGATTCATTTCTGTTGCAGCCTTCCAATAGATTCTAACATTTTGTTATTTTTCAGAGCTTTTTTTGCAAGTGAGAGTTTTAATTTTTTAACTACTTCTTTTTCTCCAGAGAATATGAATAAATAGGATCATTACAACTGTACCAAGTTGCTTATGTTTGAACCAGAAGACAAAGTAAGCACGCCTGCATTATGACAAAAAATTTATGCAGTGTAATTCTGCTAAAAAATTCCTGCTTAACATTATGAAAAAAACATCAGAGAGCCTTGCTAAAATGAAGGCTGTGACTGGAGATTAGAATTTGCTATTGCATTCATCTAGTATTGAAAATATAATGTGATCTTTGGTTCAGTGAACGCTTCCAAATCCACTTCACTTTCACCTTTATTACAGTTCTAAGTCATAATCTCTTACATAAAAAGAAGCAATTTTTTTCCACTGTCAACTTTCATATGGGGAGTGATTATAAAAATCTGCATGGGACACGTGTGGTTGCTGAGCATCAAGGTGAACTCTGGGTAAAACAACTCAAACATTTAAATGTTTTTAGAGCTTTAGCTAGTCGGGAAGACAGAAATACGATAACGTGCCCAAATGAACTTTTTCAAAGGTAGAGTAAAACATACATATTTAAAACATTTATAAGGGGGTCACACGTGGTTTTTTAAATGATTGTTTCTCTGTCCAGTTTGACCAAAATGGTTATCCCTTTGTTTACATCATTTCTAACATAAGCAGCCATTTGAATCACTGATAACAACACTGTGGCCTGCACCTACTTTCAGATTATTGATCAGCAATTGTCAGATTGTATTACTCTGTTTGTCCCCTGCACACAATTCATGGGTAGCTTCTACACAGGCTATATACAAAGTAGGTACCCTACATGCATACTGCAACAGCCTCTGGCACCCTGTGAGGTACAGTGCTTCATGAAACACTGAAAACAGGCATGATGTTATCGGAATAGTTAGAGCAGGTTGACAAATAACACAGATGTATGGGAACTGCTGAGTTACGGCCTGAACCACTGATGGAGCACCTGGGGAAAGGACCGGGTCAGCCCTGGGAGCACAGGTGCAGGCAATTCATGTGTGTGACCAGAAGGGGTGCAGCCTGGCTGCACCTCTCTTAGACCTCATTTAAAGGCTGACTGCCACTGGGGAAGGTTCTTTTTCTGGAGATCCCTTTTTGATGAAGCTTCCCTCTGCCAACCTGGAATCTTCTGATACAGGTGAGCAATCTTCTTCCCTTCCTTTATAGCACCTTTCTATCGTTCTGTCCTTCTATCATCACATGTGTGTTGTAATGCCTTTCCCATTTTATTCATCTGTCCAATTGCTACAACAAAATATGTATTTAGGTGCTTCTGAATGTTAGCACAAATTGTATGTTTTCTTTGCCATCTTCCACAATGTCAAAGTGATTATTCACTAGATGGCTATTTATAGGTGAAGGAAACCTGGAATCTGTCATGTTTTTCAGGTGTCAGTGCTGACTGCTGAGGGCAGTACCCTATGGCAGGGTTTGTGCCTCCCAAGCTCTGGCTCCAAGCTTGTCATTACACAGCCAAAGCGAAGAGCAAACACAATACACACTACTGGTTTCCTATACTTGGTGCCTTAGAGATAAGATAAAGAATTGGAGCCTTTAATGCAAGCTCTGCTGCTGCATGACTACTTATAGGTGGTGCAGAACATTGCAGCTTCAAGTTAGTTACTCATCCATCTGCCAGCTGAAACTTAAAAATGTATTGGTTTTTTTCTGCTTCAGAACTCCAAAGTTTTCTCTGACATTCAACATAAAACTTTGAAGCTTGAATGATAAGGAAAGCCAAAACAAAATGAAAAACCCACCAGCATATAACATCCCTAGCTTTTAACAAGGACACTGTTTTTCACTTTAAAGCTGATTGTATTCTTTAGCATCTTAGTTTAGGCATTGATGGCTACCTCTTCCTCTGTCTTCCTCCCTACTTCACTCTTAGTGTCACTTTCCCATATTTTATATATCAGTGCCTTTTTTTTCTATTTGTTCTCAGTTTTGTGGCTGTTGTCCCTTTAATGTAGGTGCACTTGGTGCAAACATCAGCCTGCTGCAATCACTTAAATTAGTGACCCAGCTGGGGACAGGGTGGCTGAAGCAGGGAAGAAATCTTTCAAGAAGGTGGCTGAGGGTTGTGGAAGTCAATGCAAATCTGTTGTTTTTGTTTAGAATCCAGACCTGAAACACTGAGATCTGGGTGGAGCAGTGCTTTGGTTCTCCAGAGATACAGCTTCCCTCTGTGGATGAAGAGAGGCAGACCTTGCCTTCTAGGACAGCTGTTAGTGAGTTCTGGCATGGCCTCCTGTGAAGGTGCTTGGTTCATTCTGAGCATGAAGAGCTCTGGAATAAGTTGGAGGGACTGAGGAGGCCTTTCTGAAACAAGGTAGGTGGTGTTTCTTTTTCTTTCTCTTTTGTTGTTTGGCTTTGGTTTTGTACCTCTTCACTTGCTGGAAATTGGTTTGAAAAATCTGAACTCTGGATACTGGGTGCTTGGAAGTTGAGCAGGTGTGGGAGTAAAGAAGCCTGGCTAGGAGGAATTGTTTGCTGTTTGGACAAGGAGGCTAAGAGCACAGGCATGGGTTTGTAAATAAGTTTGTCACATATTGCAGTCAACTCTATTCTGTCCTTTGCTGCCAGAAACTTGCCTTAACAAGGGTAAGCTGCCTGACAGTGGTGTGTTGAGGCATTTTCTGTTGAGTTCATGGTGCTGTGTTGAGCTTTGGTTTTATCCAACTATGAATTTTGGGGGGTGGAAATGTGTATGAGGTTTGAAATAAAGCAATGATGCTACGCTTCTCTGAAAGGTCTGGAACAGACTAAGGTGACCCTGTCTTAAAGAGTGTGGTAGTAATTCATCTATGATGGCCTTGAGGTTATGGGAGTTCAGGGTTGTATTGGGTCTGATACATCTGGCCTGCCTGGAAGGCAACGCCTCTGCTTCAGGGACACAAAGCCATAAACCTGGGGTGACTGGGCACTTAAGGAGGGGGTGTTCAGCTGGCATCTCTGAAGGGGGGGGGGGGGGTTCTTCCTCTTATGGAGGAAGGAAGCATATATGTGTCCTGTTGCTTTCATTTTGATATACCGAGTCTTTGAAAAAATCTGTCACAATCACTTTATCTAACTTGCAGAGTTCTGTCAGTTTTTGTTTGTAAGACTAATCTTGAAAGACCCACAGAAGCCTCTTCCATCTTTGAAACTCTCAGAATTGGAGAAAGAAAGTACTGACAGATTATAAACTACTGTTTTTTAATTCTGAGGGTGCAATTGAGATGGAGGTGGAAAAACAAGTGTTTGCCCAGGTGGATTAGAAGAGCTGGGCTTCTTGAATCAGTAGAAACTTCTCCAAAGTGTTATAAAATTAAAAACAAAAAAAAAAAAAAAACACCAAACCAGACTTCTTTGATCTGATGATTAGTGGAAGCAAGTACTACTGTAACTTTTCAATCAGCAAATATCATCAATAAAGTAATGAAGCAGGGGACATATGCTTTGTAGGATTAAATAAATCATGAAAGACAGCCTGGGATTTTATGCAGTCATGCAGTTCTGCCCTTATTAATCAGATCACAGAAGGCACGTGGTAGTCTATGTAAGTGTTGGGAGTAGAAACCTTACTTAGAGAAACAGAAGTGCTTAATGATTGATTGCTTACAGGTTGAAATTCATTTTAGGAGTCAAAATCGTTGCTGTGAATAGATAGTGCTCCATGTTCTGTCATCAGCAGTGACCCTTCCAGTCAGTGAAAAACAAGAGTAGACCTAAAATTAGGATGTGTGTGCAGATCTTGCACACCAGGGCAGTTTGATCAATAAACCCTGCAGTTTACATTTCATGCTGTGCTAACAATGCATTTGGGATGAAATTTTATTAAGATAAAAAAAAAACAAAACAACCACAACATAGATAATCTATTTACAGAAAGCGTTTGAACATTCTTTCCATATACCATGTATATGGACTCCTTCAGTGCTGCTTGGTAAAACATACCAGAAATTGTTATTTAGTAATTGCAGTTTCACAATCCTACAACATACATAAGTTTCCTTGAAATACCACTATTAACATTATAGGGCAACTGATACTTAAGATGAGATCTGTTTGTAGGAAATATCCAAATAATTTTCTAGGATGGTATCTCTGATCAAGCAGACTTTATTTGTAATTGCAATGGTGATCTTGGTCTCCTGCAAGCAGGAGAGCACTCAGAAAACAGAGTTACATCTTTCATTCCCTATTCCCCCATGCTTATCTCCTTCGCCCCTAGTTCCTCATTGGCTGAGTGCTTTAGGTTCACAATCTTCTCGGCGCTTCACTAAACATGGAAACACTGGACAAGCGTAAGTTTTTGCTGCATAAATGTAAATCTGTAGTTAATTAATTAACTTAGTCCACGCCTGATAATTATTTTGTGGATATTTGCTTGTCCTTTCTACAAACATAAGGTCAGGAGAAAGACAGGGGAGCATCCTGGTGCCTGCCTGTCACATCCCAGCCTTCTCACAGAGTGAGACAGTTTGGCCTTGTGTAGAGGCCCTCACTTCTTTGATGCTTACTGAATCTGTCTTTTGCTGGGAGTTCCTTATCCGAACAGAACAACTCCACAGTATGTTTTCTAATCCCTAACACTATACTCGCATTGTTTGGAACAACAGTTAAATCCAGCTGGTGACCAGTCATGAGTGGTGTTCCCCAGGGGTCGGTACTGGGGCCTGTCCTCTTCAATATCTTTATTGATGACCTGGATGAGGGCATTGAGTGCACCCTCAGTAAGTTGGCAGACGACACCAAATTGGCTGGGAGTGTGGATCTGCCTGGGGGTAGCGAGGCCCTGCAGAGGGATCTGGACAGGCTGGAGAGCTGGGCTGAAGCCAGGGGGATGAGGTTCAACAAGACCAAATGCCGCATCCTGCACTTTGGCCACAACAACCCCAGGCAGCGCTATAGGCTTGGGGCGGAGTGGCTGGAGGACTGTGTGGAGGAAACGGACCTGGGGGTGTTGATTGATGCTCGGCTGAACATGAGCCGACAGTGTGCCCGGATGGCCAAGAAAGCTAACGGCATCCTGGCTTGCATCAAAAACAGTGTTACTAGCAGGAATAGGGAGGTAATTGTCCCCCTGTACTCTGCACTGGTGAGGCCGCACCTTGAGTATTGTGTTCAGTTTTGGGCCCCTCATTGCAAGAAAGACATTGAGGCCCTGGAACGTGTTCAGAGGAGGGCTACGAAGCTGGTGAGGGGCCTGGAGCACAGGCCTTATGAGGAACGGCTGAAGGAGCTGGGATTGTTCAGCCTGGAGAAGAGGAGGCTCAGGGGAGACCTTATAGCACTCTATAACTTCCTGAAGGGAGGTTGTGGTGAGCTAGGGGTCGGCCTTTTCTCTCATGTAGACAGTGATAGAACTAGAGGCAATGGTTTCAAACTGCACCAGGGGAGATTCAGGCTGGACATTAGGAAATATTACTTCTCGGAAAGGGTGGTCAGGCACTGGAATGCACTGCCCAAGGAGGTGGTGGAGTCACCGAACATGGAGGTGTTCAAGAGACGTTTGGATGTTGTGTTGAGGGATAGGATTTAGCTGGGGAGTATTGGTGATGGTTGGACTGGATGATCTTCTAGGTCTTTTCCAACCTTGATAATTCTGTGATTCACCAATTATTACAGTTCTGCAAGAAAGAATGAATCATATAGATCAGTAATAATGTTTCTAAAAGATGCTGCTAACATATCTAGTATTTCACTTCTTAGATCAACTATTTCTAAGGACAAGTTACAGAATACAAATGCATTATGTTCTACTTCCTCAAACCAATTGCTCTTTCTAATACCAAATGCAGAGACAACCTCCCATTCCCACTTGTTGACGCTGATGCTTAACTTAATGTATGCGGCAAGGTAACTCCTACTGCAAGGAGTGGAAAAGATGCTAGGATGTTCAGCATAGAAAAAGCACTGCAGTGAGGTGGCTATACTTGCTGGTTATACACAGCGACCTCTCCTGTGCTGATGTGCTCCCAGAGCATGCAGGTTCTTAAACCACCATATCAGCCCTTGTGGATATCCTGAAGTTACTCCTCAGGGCAAAGGCAGTTGCTTACCGTCTCTTTTGCTTCCGCTGCTTAATGAGGCTTCAAATATGATCAGTCACTTCGTAGTATGTATTTAGTCTCCAAACAGAATCACTGACTGTAAACAAGAGAAACCATTCAGGACTGCCACGAACAGTTTTCGATATTTCTGCGTTAAAACCCAAACTAAACATTATAGGCGCTGAAGCATCTGCAGGCATAAGTAGGCTTATTGTTGCTTAACTTAGTACAAATGGGGAGGTCTGGCATGTACTTCTATTTGCTTTTGTGCCGTCGGTGCTCCGAAACAGTGAGTTGCCTGCTGCTATCACTGTTGAGTCAGAGTTGAATGAGGTGCGAAAAGGTCCTTTTATTTTATTAAGTGCTCTCTGCTTCCTCCCAGCTGCAGGATTTGACAGTAACTGAGATGGTTCTTCATCAGGTCATGTCAGTAGTTGTGTTTTTTTTCTCAGAACAGCCTGTCATACCTGTAACCCTCTTCCTAGGGGCTCAGCTGTCTGTGATCCAAGCCCCAGCTTGCACACAGCAGATCCGTGTAAACGTAGCTTAGACTTCTGAGAAATCTGTGATGCTGATAGAAAGCACTGTATAGAAGTACAGGGAATACAGCCTGCCAGACAGGAAAGGTGAAACTACTGAGATAAGGCTGGTGAAAGTTGTGTAGACAGCAGCTCAAGGACTCCAAAGGAAAACAAACATGAACTGTTACACAACTGTAAGAACATAAGGGGTCAGAGGATGGCAGTGCTGCAGCACTGAAAGGAATGGAGGAAAACCCTCCTCACATGATGTGTCTGGTTGGCGAATATTGGTTGGATGCCATCTCTGGAGCAGTGACGTTCTGAATGATTAGATTAGACTGGTTGCTCATTAACCCCTGAAATCATCTCTGTATTGGGCAATAACCAATTGTTTTGTTATTGTTACACGTGAGCCTCCAACTCCTAGATCTTTATCCATGATAGGAGTTGGCTCAGGTGACTAAGGGTGGGAGAGTAAGGTGGACCCAAACATTTGCCTGCTGAGAGGAATTGCACTAAATCATGCCTTCAGATTGCCTGAGCACAGCTTATATCCTCAGCTAATTATATGCTTACATCTTCCTTCTTTCTCACTCCTGTGTCTCGTTCAGGATAAGGCCAGGTTATTAACAACCTTTTAAAAAACCTTTTAATAAAGATTAAAGACCTTTTGTCCTTAGGCAAAGTACAAAGTTGGGCTGCAATGTCACTTACAGGTCCCAGCTGGCCTCTGCAGCTGGACTGCTTCTTCAGACTACTGTATCTTCTATTTTTCAGTTGGTCTCATTTCCAAAGCATTCAGTGCATTCAAGGAAAGAATGAGAAGGCACTTTTTTTTCCCCCTGAAACTTCAGCAGTGTAAGAACTGAGAGATTTTATGAACAGTTACATGAAATTGTTCTGCAGAGAAAGGAACTTACGTAAGGACAGGGGGTGCCATTGGAAAATACACTGTGAAATTGCAGATGAAATCTGAGATGTTTTGCTTATCAGCAACATGAGGAAGGATTAAAAAGATGACTGAAGTATTTTCTTCTTAATGTGAAGAACACCCGAAGTTTTTGCTTTAGTGATGTTAATTGCCTGTATGATGTGTGAAATATGCTTCTGTCCCTGGTAGCCTGACACATAAACCAGACTTTCAGTAATTTTTTGAAGGTTATGGCTGCTTGAAGCTTCTGTTTTTTTTGTACCAGGGGCTTCACCAGAACATTGCTTGCTCCTGAATGTGGCTAGATTGTTCAGCTCAAGCCTACTTCAAAGCCACAGTCGTTCACTGATGGTATTAGGCACAGGTGTAGAAGTTTGCTGAAGTGGTAAAGTATAGATGGTATGAAACTATAAATATTATAACAGTGGAGCAAAAATTTTCTTGTAAGCAAGCAATTCACCATCTCCCTTGGGTAAAAAAATCCCTAACAGAATGCAGCTTGTCTAAGAAGAATTTCAGAGCACTATTCTACAATGTGAAATAGCTTTCGTTTAAGGTCTGAAACAAAACAGGCCCAGCAGGCACCCAGAGACTATTTTGTCCTGGGTGAATGTCCAAGACAAGACAAAATACTTTTCAGATACAGAATCAATCAAGGAAAAACTGTATATGCAAGATAACCCAAAGATACAGATTAAACCAAAAGTATCCAGATTACTTGCATCTCACATCTAGCAATTCATTCTTTTTTTAACTTGTAGACCCCATTTTGCATCCTGATAGTGGGGGCAGAGGGTAAGAATTTGGCTTCTTAATACATTTTGATGTACTTTCTAAGTCAGTTTAGGTGCCATTTAATCTAAGCATTTGAAACTGTCCAGGTTAGATATTACTGGGGCAGTTTAGTGGCTGTTCTATTTGCCCGACTGCAATCATCCTCTTGCCTCTGCTGGGCTGTGGCTTAACTTCTAGCACACCTCAATATCAATGGTGTTTTTCCATACATGACTCCAAATTAAGTTGTTTTTTTTCCCCTATGGTTGTTCATCTGTATATGGAGTAACCCATCATTCTCTGTATGTACATATGTGAAGTCAGCTCTGAAGAATCTTCTCCTGTTATGCAAACAAACCCACTCTGCTTTAACAAATACCATTAAACTTATCTGGAAAGCTGCATGAAATCTTTGTATTTCTGAAGGTAGAACAACACTTCTAAAAGCAGCTAAATTAGAACTCCAGTTCTAATGGAGGAGGTTCCATTACTTTGTCCGAAGATATGTTACAGCAGAGGTTAAACTGGGCTATGATGCAAGGAGATGGAAAGCTGGCTTGTACCATTGGGAGCAGCTGGTGGATTCTGGCACGCCTGCTCATGCAATATTATTACTATTTAAATATATATTGACATTAGATCCCATTGCCCCCTTTTTAACCTTGCATTTGTTAACTATTACCTCAGAAAAGATTCCTTCTTTCCTTCCTGTATTATGCTCCATCAAGCTTATTAAGGTGCAAAGAAGTTCATTTACTCCATTAATACTGCTTAGCAATATGATGAATTTTTGTATCTTTTCAGTTCATCTTTTTCACAGCCAGCTCTGTTGTGGCAGCCATGCAAACGTTACAAGCCCAAACAAAACAATTTTGCTGCTTAAAAAACATATATATATGCTTTCCTGGGAAAGGCCCTCCTGAGGCTTTGCTTTATTATGATTTTGTGTGTAGTATGCTGTATAAAAGCACTATATTGTTGACAGAAGTTCTGTCTTTTGCTATAGTGCTGAAGTGGCTGCTCTTTGCTGTATGGAAAACGTGATGTTCTGGCCTCTTCTGAGGGATGGGGAAGGCTAATGAGATTGCTTCAGATACGGAAGTGGGGGGGAGGCAAACATTAAGAATATAGGTTTTTTTTAATTATTATTATTTTTGGTTAATGTATGTTTTGAAATGGCCAAGTCATTCTGGCTATAGCAGCATGGTGACACAAGGGATGTGCCAGCTGGTCCCTTGATTCTTTGCACTTTGATAGAAGTTGCATGTGCTTCAGTAAGTGAAAGGGATGCATCCAGCCTCCCTTAATACGGTGCAAGGGGACATGAGAGAAAGCTGCCTGTTCACTGTGTGAACTTGATCACAGGTAGGAAACTTGAGCTTCCAATCCTGAGATAACCACACCCTACAAATTGAAATCAACCTTGCGCACGATGGAGAGAGAAGCTCTTGTGGTCAACAGTGCAGCATGTAATAACTATAGGTTAATACTTGTAGGAGCAAACTGCATGTTACAAGATTAAATAGCAAAGATAATTCTTTCAGGTTCTGGTTTTGAAAATGCTAAGATGAGGAATTTAGCATGACTGATGCTACAAATTACTTGTAAAATTCTCATAGTGAAAACAGCATTGAACAGAATTCAAGTTTTGAAGCCCAGTATGTTAGAAGTTTTTAGGTATATATACTGACCTCTCCTGCTGCTGCTTCTTGTATCAGTGGAAGAGGAGACATTGTTTGTGTTTTGTTCAATAGCACCGTCTTTCATGGTCAACAACTTTGAAGAGGTAGGAATAAAATGAAGAGCTGTTTTTGTTGTGAGAAATGATGTCCAGAGCTGCAGATACAGGGCTGGAATTCCAAACAGAAAAACCTTTCTGAATATCTGCACCAAGAGGCTCCGTCCAGCTTATCTCTGCTTTCCAGAAATCTTTTAATTTCTCAAATGTTCATTTTTAAAAAGAATAAAAAAAAGAAGATAAACAGAGGAAAACTTCACATTTCTTTTCAGTTCCAGCAGGGGTTGCATGGAGCAGAACTACAATGCTTTGCTGTGGGAGAATATATATATATAGGAATGTGGATTAACTAAAGCACGAAAACTCATAACAAACAACACGTAATCGTTCCCGTCAGGAAGTTTCCCCTGTAAGAGCTTTGCAGGGCTCTCACAGCTGCATGCTGCCATCTGCTGGCCTACCGAGCACACTCCAACAGCAGCAAATTAATTGATCGGAGTGAAGAACTGCGACGAGAGAGTGAAACAAGCGCTCTGAATCACAGCCGTGCGCGTAACAAAACGCGATGCGCAAAACACAGTTTTTACATCCGGCAGGAAACGCGGGGGGGGGGATCTTAAAAATTTCATTTCTTTGCTGATGTGCTGAGAACAGGAGGAAGATGCAGCATGTCGTGTTTCCCCCCCCCCCCCCCCCATGAAGATGCTTGAGATAGAAAGTGTTCTACAAATCTACAGAGGGGAATGCAGTGGGCAGCGCTGCCTGTGAAAGGGATGTAGTGGGGAAAAAGGTGTTTGTAGTCCCCTCAGAACCTGCTGATGAACTTCACACACTTGAATCAAGTAACATCTTACTGCTTCTAATGCTCTCAGTCTCTCAGGGCAAGGTCTGTTAGGGATGGGTGCTCACGTATATGCAGCCAGTACATCAGCTAGGGAGAACGTATAAGCAAGAATGTTTTTCAGTGCTTTTAACAAATCACTCCTAGACCTGTTTTTAAATGTGTGATCTGCTTTCCCAGTCTGCTGTGCAACATGAGGGGAAGAAGGAGGAAAAAGTTACTGAACATCTGTGAAAGTTGCGTGCTAAATGTTGTGAAGTATTTTTTTTACATGAATGGAGAAATAACTGCATTTCTTCCTTCGTACACAGGAAAAAGGAATATGCTTGTTGCTTGGTATGGCTGAATGTTTACCAGAAAGTTAAATCGTTTTGCTTATGGCTCACCTGGTTATCTGGTGTTACTAACTTGGTGCGTTTGTTTGCAGAAGAGGTATCCCTCCCCATACTACAGATGTGCCTAGAAGCCAATTAGCCTTTTGATGCGAGTATTGGCACTCAAGGACATAAATGCCAATAGCAGTCTGATGTGAGCCCTTGTTCTCATTCTGGGATCATACTTGAAAGTATACAAACTATGTGCTAAAAGAACAGAAAGAGGAGTGGGATTTAGCTTTTTCCTGGGACATGTTATCCTCAGTGAGTTTATAACCATTGTGAGTGGGCTAACTCCCCTGCCTGCAATCCCTGTGCATTTCTTCCTATAGATTTCCTTCTGACAGTTAAATAATTTGGCTCATGTACATCTAAATGGTTGTGACCTGCTGCCTTCAGCCAGCACAGATGCTTAAATTTCTGCAGTACAAAAAGACCAATTGCTTACCAGGCTACCACTTTGGCTCCTGTTTTTCATCCCCATCGAATGTGTTGACTGTTGGTGTGTGCTGTGTAAAGCTCATCTCTTTATTCAGACCCTCAGGGTGGGGATGAGGACATTTGAGTGTCTATCACCACTGTTTTGGTATTGTGTGAAGGCCAGAACTGGAAAGCACCTGTTTTCTGGATCTGGATGGGCGGCAGTCCAAGCTGATGGAAATGTCACCAGCAGCTGATCTTGAAGCAAGGACTGTCAAGACACTTGTTTTACAGCCTTAATCCCGTTCTTAGCACAAAACAAATAATGTTCTGGTACACTGAGCAGCAGAAAACCTGTTTTCTTTTTGTTGCTTGCTCTTGTTGAAGCCTTATCAAATGCTGCTGCTTTCAGATTCCAAATTTATGTTCTGGTACGAGCATAATGTCGAGTCTCGACTCTGAGCCTGCCCTACACACAAATCCAGATCTCTCAGCCTCCTGAGACCACCTCCTGCAATGAACAAAAATGGTAGGATGGATGTGAGAAATGTACAAGTTTGTACTGAAATAACCTTTAACTAAAGAATATTCAGAAAGAGGTTAAACACAAAACCTTATAAGGATACAAAATTTCACGAGTCTTCCGTAAGTCTCAGCCAGCTACAGAAATATATGGTTTAATGGTTTCCCCAGTCCTAAATAACTTCAACACAACTTTTTTTTCCATGTAAGAACCCCTGCTCTCTCTTGTTCTAAATGTTCCTGAATTTTACTTTTTTCTGTATGTGTTCTCTTGGAAAAAATGAAGATGATGCAATGATGGTAGAAACATCTCACAAAGATGCCTGCATCCTGACTGATTTTATAAGTGGTCTTTTTGGATACTGCGTTGGTAGAATCTACCTGGTAACAAAACAAGTTCCTCCTAGCTTTTAACAATCAGGCTTTAAGCTGAAGGTTTGTCTGAATTATATGGCAGACGATGTTACTGATAGAAGAGCTTACCAGACCTCTTTGGCAATGCTCTCTTTTCACTTAAAGCCCTTGGTGTAAATCTTCTTAATGGTTTAGCTACAAAAAAAAAGAAAAAAATTTCAAAGAATCTTTCCCCACTTCTTACCACTGCACTATCATCTGTGTAAATCATCTTGCTTACTTGTTCTCTTAGCTACTTTAGATTCTTAGCTACTTTAGATTGTTAGTCTTAATGACACTATTGCTGTAAAAGTGTGGGGGGGAAAAAGTATTTTAAACTGCCACTAGTCCATAAAACTTTGATTGTTTATAGTAAGTGGGAATTCATCTTGGATTTTTAAGAGATGGGAGAGGTCAGTCAGACCATCCCTACTTATTTGTGAACCCATGTGTAAAATACATGACGCTCAAGAGTGATTTTAGTGGCGTGAAGCTTGATTGCAGCCAACTCAGTTGTCATTTTCACCCTTCAGCAGTTCCTGAAGTGTGAATGCCATGCTAATTGTAGTACTGAAAAAAAACCACAACCCAGCACCTTTCATTGTCACACTTATTGAAAATGAATAGAAATACAGGAGATACAACATGTAGGAAGCTCTTCCAGGCTCGGTGTAGACACAGGGCAGAGAAACGTTGCAGAAGCAGTAGTGTATTTCTACTTTAAATCTTTAACAATGCTTCTAATGAACCAGGAAGACTTCATTGGAATCTAGTGCTATAAATACAAATTTCAAAAATGCTGTTTGCCAAACTTAATTAAGATTGACACATTGGCTTTGCCAGAGCTTTAAATACACTCAATCAGGGCTTTTGCTGAAATTTCTCTTTTTTAAAGGGTGCATCATTCAACAGACAAAGCTTGAAATGCCAATACTTTATATCTTAATCCTCTTGGAACTTAAAAGTGAATTCTGGATTGCTTGAAGAAAAAGTGCTGCTCTGGCATCCAGGTGCCATTCTGAGCACTTCTAAAACTTTGGAAGATTGAAAACACCGGATAGCTATATAAGAACATAGCTCATAAATCAGAAATGCATACCATCATCATCAATAAATACAAGTTGTTTTATGCATCTAAGTATTGGACTAGTAATGTATGTCATTTTTAAAATAAATATGTGCATGTAATTAATCTTAATTCCTGCCATTCTCTCAAGTGGCATCTCAGTTCACTTGGTGGCTTTCCCTACCCATACCTCCCTCTGTTTACAAACTTCAGCAAAATCACTTCAGGCTGCTTTATTGTGCTTAGTTTCAATGGAAACAGGTCACAGTTTAGAGGAGAGTCTGACTATTCCTTTTAATTGGGTGGAATATGGGAAATACCCTGTGTTAAGCCTGCGATATAGAATAGCCAAGTTGATTTTCAGAATGCTTTTGCACCTTGCTCAGTTACTGGTGTGTTTGTGAAGTGGAGCAGCACGATACTTTCTGGATGCGAACTTGCACTTCTGGTTTGTCATTTCTCTTACATAAAAAATCAACTGACTTTAACAGGAGTAACCATCTATGCAAACAGAGCAGAATAACACATCAACTACCCTGTTTAAAAGTACATTTGTCTATTTGGTTGAATGCAGAAAACTTTGAGCAGAAACTATGCGGTGTGCACTATGTTGAAGAGGTTTGCCATGTTCTCTCTTTACCCAGTAGCTCAGGTTCATAAAACAAGAGGTAAACACTGGGTAAATATCTTTATTGAATTTCAACCTGGGTTATGAACACAGACTTTTGAGGTCTTTGAACCAGAAAACAATATATGCATTTCAAAATACTTTATCCCTAGCTTGCTTTATTTAGTGTTCTTGCGGATAGTTTATTATTGATTTTTGTTGTTGTTTTTTCCTATGAGACTTACTAGATATACCAGAGGTGTCATTTGTACAATTGCATTTTTTCTCACTGGTTCCCTTAGGACATCGTTATCCTCTGCTTATTCAAAGAAAACTGTGTTCTGCCTTCTGCTCTGTGGTATTTTTCTGTACTCTATTTCCATTTGAACAACAATGTTGGTTGGGGAATTCAGAATTAAAACTGCATTTCACATCCTCTTCCTTACCTGTTACAACTAATGCTGTTCTTGAGTGTTTAATAAAATGAAGTGGGAATGGATCCTGACAAAACAGTAAGGCCTTAGCTAGGAGGGTGCAGTCTGTAAGACCATGTAGCACATGAAACTATTCCTAAAATCAAAGCAATTGATACAAAGACAGTCCTTGTCCTTGCAGTCCTTGTTATTCAATGCAGAGAAAGTCCTGCCGTAATTACAAGCATGCAAAACCTCAGCAAAATGCAGTGCTGCTTGAAATTGAGGCATCACATAAAAGCACTCTTTTAGGTGGTTTTAATTTGATTGTTTTTTAATGTAAACAAGATTTATTGGGATTTGGCTGTATACTGCTAGTCCATGAATGCACCGCTCCATTGGAAGCACCACAAAGATTCAAGTGAGAAAGACTTTCAGTAAAACCAGTCCTGTTGCTCTGCTTTTGTGTCATGTCAAAGCCCTAATGTTTATTGCTTCATTATGCATTGTGTTTATATGAGCAGCTTAGTTAGACTCCATCTGCTCAGCTCTGGTAGAGTCCAGGAGCTTGTGTAGGGTTTGCTTACAGCGCTAGGAAAGTAGCGGGTAACTCCAGTACTGTGGCCAATGCTCCCTTCTCTCCCTTCATAGCTCTGCAGATTAACTGGCATTAATACAAGCATTCACAGCTGCATGTGGAATATTACAGAAAGCATGATGGCTCCATGTTTGCCTTGCGTATGCTCACTTGCCTTCAAATAGACGCAGAGGTTTTCTTTTTGTTCTGTCTCCACTTCCCCCTCCCCCCACTTGAGAAAGTGTACAAGCATGACAAAATCTGTTTTGCTGCATGGGGCCATTAGTTTTGTTTCCGTTTATTTGTAACAAATAGAGTCCTTCACAGTGTGTTCTAAAGACTTGTACGGCTGCATTTAAATACAAATGAATTTGAAGTTTCCAAATTATTCTATCCAACACTTTAAAACATGAACGCTGTTTTCTTTTTCCAAGCCTAAATTGGATAGCATGATTTGTTGAAAACCAAAACAAACAAAAAAAGCCAATAAAACACTCAGACTTTTCCTATTCAGGAAAGGTGATTACTGGATGTATTGATTTGGTCATCCCATCTTCATTGGCAGTTTGAGGGTGTCATCTTGGTGAGCAATGATGGAGACTGATTGGCACATCTCCATCTAGGATGGCAATGTGAACTGTAGTGGCAGGAGATATTATAATATCATCTTTGCCAATTTTATTCATAGCCGGATCAGCCTTAATTCATAATTAACCATCGTTTATGGCATTGCTGCTGCTGGTTTCCTTGTTCTCATATGTATCAATACAGAGTATGTCAGTTCTAAATTTTGCTGCAGGTTCTCATTCGGTGTGGTTTTTGATAGATTCTTCTCTTGAATCTGGAGATTGCATTTGATCCTGAATAGAAAAGGAAGCAGCTTTCTTTGCTGAACAGTCTTTTGTTGTTGTTGTTATTCCTTGTAGCCTCTGCATATTTATAACACCATTCTGGTATGGGTTTATTTCTGTATGAAACTTTCTTATGAGTTTTTCATCTTCACTTGAAATGTAAGTGCCAGGTATGTTTTGAATTTTAAGACCTTCTAAACCTATAAGAAGCCATTGGCCCAGTAGTTGATTGTACTTTCAAAGGGTTAAATTGCACGAAAAAACGTGCCAAGGTGCATTTATACAATTAGTGATGATTAGGATGTATTTCAATATATTTTCTGATGTATGTTTTAAATACTCAAATCCTGGAATTTTAAATCATTCTTTTACATTGGTATCTCTCTGATCGGCACAGCTGACAGGTGGCTGCTGAGCCCAGCTCTGGTTTGTGTCTCTGCAACCTTTGCAGAAATGTCATGGTGGGATATGAGGTTTGGCTGTATTTACACTGACGTTAAAATTTCAAAGACCTTTCTTCCCCTGAAAGGAGGTGTGAATATCTCAAAATGAAGCTGATTTTACTACTTCAGGCCAGACTGTGATGTCTATCTAAGTCTTCAGACAGTCTGAAACAACTAGTCGCTGCTGTCCTGGTTGATACCAAGCTAAAAATGGTGGGCTTTTCTTCTGATGTTTCAACTCATTTTTTCTGAAGTGAGGAGGAAGCCAGTCCACCCTCCTCCCTGTGCCCCCTGAAGGCCAGGGCTGTCAGCAGAGACCACTACCATGGTCCATAGGCTCATCCATATGGAACTGTAGGCACGTGATTGTCTGCTCTAGGGCGGGATCATCAATACAAGTACCAGTTACCTGATTTTTGCCCCCTGGGTGTTGTGGCTTTGTCTGATAACACAGGGAAAGCCAGCGAAGTGTAGCTTTGCAGCACTCTGGGATGCAATCTGATTTTGGATGGGTTCTGTGTACTGCTGCAGGGAGCTGCCGAGTTGCGCTATCACGAGCGGTATTGCTGTGCTTGAGGATGCGTTCAGATCCTGTTTAAACAATAATTAAACTTCATTTGTAAGGGATGGCTTAATGTGTGGGAAGACAGATAGCGTAATCAAGGACACAATTATTCACAAAATCAATAGAAGTTCTAATAATCTCATAAAGTACCATTTCATTCCTTTCGTAAAGCTGCTGGGTTTTCTGTATTTTCTTGTGCAGGTCAGTTTAATTTTAGGTAATAAACACACTTGTACTGTAGCCTCCTATGGCCAATGCATCACCTATTTATATAAACTACATTTGCACAATCTATTTATAACGTTCCGTACTTCAACAAATTGCTTGGCTATTGACCTCTGCTGGGTCTTGTCTGCGTGCATTACTGACTAATAGCCAATTTGTTGTTCTAATCTGCTCGGTGCTCTGCATTTCTGATTGGGCCTGCAACCCCAATCATCCAAATTCATTTTATTTATAGATATGGAAGTTTGTTTACTGGAAGATTAGGCAGGTTTGTGTTGAGAAATGACAAATCATTGCAATGATTCTCAAGAGTCTAACAAATGTCAGCCTAAATATTACTGTTCTAATCTCTTGGGCCTTTTATAACAGTTAAATTTACTTCAGAATTGTAGAATTTCTGCCTAAATGAAAATCTAATCCAGGAAAACTCTTTAATTAAAAACATTAAGCCTCTGTAATTTCAGTGCAGTAGAACAGCTTACAGTTTCTCTTTGTGCATGGGCTAATGTCACCTAATTATCAGATGCCCGTTGAAACTGGATTTAATCACCAAAAGTGAATGCCTGAACAGATTAGAAGTAATATAGAAATACTTTCAGGTCATCTATTTCTGTGAATACATTTCTTCCCATACACGTGCTAGATAGAAAAAGGCACAAAAATAAAAGAAAACCGTGTGATTTCAGCATTTTAATTACATACCCTCTTAGAATGCAGCTGTAAACAAGGCTGAACATACAAAAATACATGTACATTTTAAATGAGTCACTGACCACCCAATTATTTAGTGAGATGTGGGGGTATGAAGATGAGCAGAACACGTAGTCCAACTATAGCATAGGCAGTAGCACTGCTGTTACTGTCAGTCACAAGTTTAAAATACTCCTGATCATAAGCCTTTCTGTCAGCAACCTCGCATTAAATTCAGCAAAGCTCCTAATTAATAAAGAAATGTACATGTAGCTGGAGATTTGTTATTGTACGAAGGTCTTCAGCTAAATCTTGCATTAATTTCATTTAGAGATGAACACAAGGAAGCTGCAACGTAGTGTTAACGATGGTAACACGGATGCTCTAAAATTATTTCTTTTGCCAGTGTTTAAAAAAAAAAACAAAAACATTGCCACAGGAAGAAAAGGCAAAAAAATAACAGACCTGGAGGCATTTTGTTTTTAGGCTAGAGTAATAGCAAGTATTCAAAACCCATCTGCAGGGGGCTCAGGCACCTCAGAATACTGAATTGTTCAATTTCCTTTCAGTTACTGCATTACAGCGCTCAAGGCCACTTCTGTGCTTATTTGTCATGCTTGTAAGCACCTAAAGTTTGATTTCTTTTTCTTACTCACTGTGCAGCATATGCAAACATCACTGTGAAAAGATCCATAATAGGATTCTAAAGCTTAGTAAACACAGTACTTGATCATGAGAATTGTTTTAGCCATACCTTTGTATACAACTGGAACAAGAGCTTTACTTCAACTTTTCTAGGTGGTGTCAAGTTACTAGAAACTGAAACCCGTCTGTAAGCATGGAGGCAAACTGAACCATGAGCATCCTTGCTGCTGCTTAAAATGGGAGTACAATGGGCAAAAGGGAGTATCATTCCTGAAAGAAATAGGACTTGGACATTTTCTGATGTAATACTCAGTTCTGCACATCTGACTGACTTGTCAGGGATTTGTTTCTTTGCATGTTTGTCCTTTTTGTTTGCCTTTGTCTCAGTTTGCAAAGATGGTCTCTTGTGCTCCTGTTCATTTCAGCATTGGGCAATTGTGGTGAATTTCAGGTCTAGAAATGCACATGGAATGGATTAGGGTGTATGTATGCAGATGTTGAATCTTTCTACATGCTGTCACTTTCAACCTGTTGTCTGCATACTGGAGTTTTTCTTGTCTTCACAAACATGGATCTTGTTGAAATTCAGATAGATTTGGGCACTGGCAGGTGAGTTCTGGTTTTAGAAGCTGTTGACCCAGTTCTAAGTTTGTGGCAATGATTAGTAAGCGGTAGCAGAGCTGGCAAGAGGAATTGGATCCTTACCACCACAACTAGCAGTCTGAAACTGCTATTGATCTTACATAAGGTTGTGTACCACTCCAGAAATCTCCCAGGTTTACCTCATTCTGATGGCAGAGACAGGAAATCTTCAGCAATTGGAGCCAGGGGGCAACAATCTCTAAATCACTGGTGCAGGAACTGGCCACTCTTGTATTTCAACAGCCTTATGAAAGAGAACAGGGTAACAAAATGAAGTTAATAGCCTTTCAGAAGTGGATGGTAATTAAACCACAGGATGAGATCACTAACTGTAAAAAAAAAAGCCACTGAAAAAATAATAGTGGTGATACTTATTTACACCATGGCTACTTTTGGACCCTTTTGTACTCTTTGAGGCTGTAAGACTTTTAAAGTCCACCATGGAAATGAGAACGTGCCTTTTACGTAGCTTTAATTAAACAGTTTAACCAGCTTTATTAAAGCATTGTGAAGGTGGTGGTGTTTTCCTGGCAGTACTGACTTAAGTCATTTCTGCTCTTTATTTCCCATGCTGAGGAAAGCTGTGTTACCTGTGTATGTGAAAGCACACTGAGATGGTGGAGGGAAATGGAGTTCCTGTACAGAAGAGGATCTACTCATCTGTAATATGCTAGTGACAGCTAAAATATGCCAATCAATAGATTGTCTCTTGTAATTAAGTGCATTGCAATGGTACAGCATTTACTGGAATGTAAAGGCACACCATAACATGCATTTTTATTTCTGCTTTATCCAGTTACAGACGTTAAAATAAGCAGTAACATGTTTAATGTAGCAGAAAAGCAGTCTTTGATTTTATTTTTTTTTGCCTGATTCAAGCTGCATCCAGCTGCATATTGCACAGCTTTTGTGGTTGTTTCTCTTTGGGTCTCTCTTATTCGTGCTGCATCCTGACTTAAGCTTGGCTGCTCCAGGGCTGGTGCTCAGCCAGCACAGATACAGAGCTAGAGACTGCCTCTCTCATCAGCCAGGAACTCTTGCTTACTCTGTTGTCTTTCACAGCATTTTTATTAAAGGCTGTCTCATATTTTCTTTGAGTGGTATGGCAAATAAAAAAGAAATTATGGCAGTGGTAGCAGTGCAGCACACATTGGGATGTTTCTGCTCTGCAGCTTGGTTCCTGTTTCCCACATATACATCAGGTTCTGTCCCATACTGTGACGCTAAATTTTCAAGTTGTGCATTTCTGATGTGGTAATTACTGTATCTGTTTAATTAGCACATATTCAGTCACTGGCAGCACAACGTGTTCTTTTAACCATTACGCTTGAAAATTTCAGGGCCTCATAACTTCTTTATTTAATACAACTGCAGATGTCTTTGGTCTCTTGTAAGTAAGTCACAGATCTGTGATTCTGGTTCACTGTGATCTAGTTTGGTGCTGACTGTCTCAAGTCCTGTAGTTCCACTTGCACAGGATAGTTATGACTATACATTTCTCTACAGGTAGTACTCCTTCAAGTTACATTTTTAATGTGTTTTCCACCCAGCCAGTCATTTCAGATGGAGCTTGTTAACATTCTAATAGACATAAAAATAGCACCCAAAGGGGTCTTGATGAAATATGCATCCTGTGTAAGGTTTACTTTTCTTGGAAAGGTTTGTCATGATGTTGCATATCACAAACATCTAAAAATAATTTTCTGCTTGCTACTGTCCATCATTTATTTGTGCAGTTGATAATTCCTTGTCTTGTAGTACTGCACACTTCCTCGTTAATTTGCAATCTTTAAATAACATCTCTGCTTTTTATTTTGAATTTTATTATAAATTTGGATCCTATCTTGCAGATTTCTTACCTGTTAGTTTAAATCTTAACCCATTATCCAAACAAATAATTAAGACCTTTTAAACCCAGAATGGATCTGAGAGGACCTAATTGTACAACTAGAGCCCTACCCATTATTGGAAGTCTCTTTTAGACACGCATTTCTCCTTTCTCCAAGAATCTTAATTGCTGTCCTGCTGACACGGATGCCTAGAATGCCCCTTGTTTTCATCAGGATTAACAGACCCTGGCACTGCCCACATGCATGGGAGGTAATTTTGTTTCCCATGAAGTTGTTGCATTTCTGAAGCTTTTCTTACTATTCTGGCCTACTGCCCTCTTTTTGAGAGAACCATAAGGTCATTATTTCATTGGATCATTAAAAAAAATAAACTACATCAAAGAAACCTCTTGAGTTATTCAGTCCACCTTCTGCTTTCAAAGAAAGGTTGACATTAAAGTGAGGCTGAGCTGCTCAGGCCCCTGCTCTGCCATGTGCTGAAATGCCCATGCAGCCTTACTGGTTTGCCTCTTCCAGTGCCTAAGAGTGAGGAATGCTTTTTCCTTTAGTCAAACCCATGTTTCTCTTATTGTGGTTTGTGTTGATTATTACTTTTGCTTCCAGTATGCACCTCTCTGAACAGCCTGAATCCACCTTCCCCTTCAGTTATTTCAAGCCAGCAACTGGCTGGATTTCTGCCTGGCTTGCTTTCTCGTCTCCATTGTAGGTGTTCCCATGGCCCTGAGAGTCTTGCATCCCAGTGTTGCTGTTATCCAGCAGCTCTCTGTTGCCTCTTGCCTTTGTTTTTCTCTTTTAATCTAAAGGATTAATTTAATTGAGGATATACAGTGAGATGATCCTCCTAGTCCTTTTTTTTTTTTTTTTTCTTTTACTGTTTGGTGAAGATGCTATCTTCCTCTCTTTCTGCTCTCTTTTTCTCCTGATACAGTTTTGGTATTTTAGATAAAAATGACCTCTGTGACTGTTTTCTCAGCTTACTTATTTGGAGACTTTATTACATTTTGCTGCTTTTCATACCAAAGACATTATTTCCCTAGGAAAACTCAGCTTCACAATACCCTTTCAGGATAGAGCACAGCTGTCTGATCTTATCTGATCCAGACAGATGCCAACCCTTTCTGCCAAGCACAATTCTCTTCTTGAAAGAAATACCTTATTCTGTAATCCTTGCAGTTAAAAAAAAAAAAAAGGGAACTGCATACATATGTTTGTAAAGTAGGGCTTATTTTAATAAGGTGAAGGAAAAGCAATCAGATGTTAGAGAGTTGCCATAACAAATAGAACTACTTCTATCACTTACTTCATCACCCATTTCAGTGTAATTGTCTTATTTATACTGGCTTCTCCCTTGGAAGAATGCATAGCAATTTCCAAATGTTTAATTAAAACCTAACAACACTAGTGTGATGTAACATAGAGTATGAATGGGAGAAGATAAGGCCCTTTCAAACAATTGGTATCTAAGTGTTTTGTTATACTCCTGTTTTAACTGGCACTAAAGCTGGGGATGCTCCTCTTTGTTGCCTTATAGTTCATTTGTATCAGGATGTCACATCCTTCCGAGAGCTAGGCTAGGCTTTTTTGTTTGTCGTAAACGCAAATCATGATTTATCTCATTTGGATTCAGGGAGGGTGCATAGAAACTTCTAGTGATGCTGTGGAGAGGCAACTACCTTAGATGGGTGTTCTGCTGGGGAAAACACGCATCCATTCCTATGTTCAATTAGGCATAATTTAGCTACCTAATTTTGTAAGGCTAAGACCATAAATACCTAAATGTTCATAAAAAAAATCACCACCAAAAAAGATTCTTGGCTGACTAGCTTGTGCCCAGCTTCTCTGCAGTCATAGACTCATTGAATGGCTTGGGTTGGAAGGGATCTTAAAGATCATCTGGATCTAACCCCCTGCCATGGGCTGGTTGCCTCCCACCAGCTCAGGCTGCCTAGGGCTCCATCCAACTTGGCCTTGAGCACCTCCTGGGATAGGGGGTACACAGCCTCTCTGAGCAAGCTATTCTAGTGCCTCACCACTCTGTGTAAGGCATTCCCTTCAAGTACAGGAATGTCTCAAAGTCTCCCCAGAGCCTTCTCCAAGCTCAACAAATCCAAATCCCTCAACCTTTCTTTCAAGAAGAGGTTCTCCAGCCCTCTGATCATCTTTATGGCCTCTTCTAGACCTGCTCTGAGAGTTCTGCATTGTTGATGTGTTGAGGACCCCAAGTATGGATGCAGTACTCCAGATGAAGACTTGCAAGGGTAGAATAGAGGGGGGATGATCACCTCCCTTGCCCTGCTGGCCACCACTCTTCTGATGCAGCCCAGTCCTTGCAGAGCTCAATGCCTAGATACCTGTCTCTCACCAGGGAATCCTTGGGAGTCTCAAGATAGACACCAAATATGCTTCATATGCACTACTAGCAGAATGAGAGGGAGGTATAGCCTTTCAATGATTAGTAAGGGTAGCTCTTGACCTGGACTAGAATCGGGATTTCTCTGGGCACTGCAGTGAATATCCGACTCAGCGGGCAACTCTTCTTCATCTATGCCCTGTCTTGCTCCTCCTTCCTCTCCTGAGGCAGCTTCTATTCATTACTGTGCAACTTCAAAAACGGTGAGAATTTTCAAGGTTTCTGCACCTCTGTTATTTTCTAACAGTTAAAAGATTTCATTTGATATACAATAGTGGGCTGTCTGGGTGTGTATGTATACCCAAACTTCGAGAAAGTTTTCTGAAGAAATACATTCAGAGCAGCCAATTCAGTTCTCAGTATTAAGTCAGGTTTTTTTTCCTTAGATTTCCCAGAGCTGTTTTTTTTTTCCCTCTGCTATTAGTTTTCTCTTTCCCTACAAACCTTCGTGCTGACTATTTAGAAACACATTTCTTTAACTTTCCAAAGACTCCAGGTATAATATGTATCCCAGATCCTTTGGTTTGGCAGTATGCTGTCTGTTTTAGCTAATTGTTGTATATTAGCCTTATGTTATCCACTACCTCTGACTACCACTCACGTGGTACTTCTCTCTTTTGAAAAGTGTTATTTAGATAACTGGCTTAGGTTTTGTATCATTCTTTGTGACATTCTCTTAACGTACCATCTCATAATGCAAAAGGCCAAAATCACAAGGTATAGATTTTTTTTGGTGGGATTTAACTGAAGGTCTGCTTTGTGTTCTTCCAATGCATCTGTGATATCTGATGGCCTTACAGCTTCAAAGAATTGTCTCATTTTCAGCAAACACTACTTTGCTCTTACCTTCTAGTGGCTTCTGTGTAAGGACTCACATAGGCTCATATGGTGTGTATACATAAGGGAGGAATGCATGATGACATGAGATCAAAAGTGATGATTAAAGTTTTGTTATTGCTATTTGCCTTTCACAAATGGCCACAAACGTTTGTGGCGTTATTTGTGGGAATCACTTTGAAAAGAAGTTTTTTTTATTTCAAAGGGTAAAATCAGCACTGTTAAGGTGGTCATTTGACTGTAAAACTCCCCTCGTACATGACATTTAGGGGGTTGTGCAGTCCCTTGTTCCTTTTTGTAAGCTGTTGACATACCTACCTTCTCCACTGCAAATGCATGCCAACAAGAGTGGAAGTAAAGAAAGCATATCTTGCAAACCAATCCCTACAGCTTAGTCAAAGCATCTAGGATGCATCTTTAAGGCTATGTTAGAAATCCAAAGCAGAATGTGCAGAGTTCTGGTAAGGGGAGTAGATACAGAAGGGTGTCTCCAAAACACAACTGGTCCATGGTTGGTGGGTTAAAATTCTGCCAGGCCTGTTACGAGTTTTACTATCATGTCTGTATGTTGTTAAAATTACCATATGGATGAAATCTGAAAAATGTAAAGAGAATACTTGAAGCCTTACTGAGATGGGTGTAGAAGTGAAGTGCTACTGTAATAGTCAAATTTTATTCTTTAAATTAGTAACAAAAATACCGTTTATTTTAGCAAATATGAGCACATTTTGCACATACATAGGTATTTGTAAAGAAGCAGACTTCTCAAGAAGTTATCAGAAAGAAAAGTTCTGTTTTGAAGAACTGAAAACAGTAGCAAAGAATAAAATACGTTGCCTTACATTATGATTAATCCATAGATAGCCAAGTACAATGTTCAAATAGCTATTTAAACTTAACCAGTACAATCAAATGTGCTTTATTCATTTTGCTTGATGCTGTTCTTGTGTTGTAACACAGCAGACTAAGTACAATGATTTATACAAAGTACTGTGCTTGGAATATTTTAACAGTCAATAGGATCTAAGATCAAATGGTGTGTATATTTATCTCACCGTTTTTTACTTTACTCGTGTATCATGTAAATTGAACAGCTGAGTGCATACGAGAACAGAGACAGAACTGGCATTAGGTATGTTTCTGTTCTAACAGAATGTACCTACAAATAGGTAGGAAAACGAGATTTGGTAAAACAAGACGTTCAGCAGGTCTGGAAAAGCTCCTGTCATCCCAGTGCCTGAGCATCTGGCAAAGTATTTGCTCTTAGACTCCCAAGTTTCACAGTTTTATCTCATAAATGAATATTTGTACATGCTATGAGCAATGCCTGTCTACCAAATGGTTAAAATAATAGAATGGATAAGATACATTAATTCATACAGTAAGCACTCAAAGAAAAAAAAAGAGTGACCACAGCACTTAGACTGTTTAGAGGTGAACTCGGAAAACTCAATTAATCTGTCTCTCTAGAAAGTAAACTCTTTCCCTGGGTTTATTAGGGGAGTATAGGATTTACGTGATGTGTAACAGCTCACTTCCCTACCTCTTCTGGCTCCCGGGGGCAAAGAAGTTATAAATTATAAACAAATTTCAGGAAAGGTGAGGATTTGTCCCTATTTATGTACAAATGCCTAGCATTCAGTCTGTATATCTGTGTGGGCTTAAGGTCTGTTCCTCAGAGAAATTATGATCATAATTGTTTTGGATAAGTATTATCTGTCTATACCATGAATATTTGGGCCACAGTGCTCTGGGGCCCAATTTCTGCCGCACTCAATCAGTGTTACTGAAATTCCAATATTATTTAGTAATCGAAACCCTGAGCATAATACTGAAATCTTGAAGCCCAGCTGAACTCAACCGTTCATCCTGAGTAAAGAGAGAAGACTTTAAAGCTATACAGAGCTGCTTTAAGCAGGAGATACGTCCAAGTCGTACCAGCCTGCTCCTGCTTTTCGTATTGAAAAAATATTCCGTATAAATCTCCTGTAAATCTAGAGAGATGAAATCTCATTACAGTGGCAAAAGTCAAATTCCTGTGGAATTGTGCAAATGATTGACAAGTTTCAAGTGAGGAGCTCTCAACTAATATTACAGTGAAAACGTGAACCTCGCTTTTCATATGCTCACTTTTAATAGCTGTAGAGATGGCAAATGCAATGTATTTTAATAGCCTAAGAGCCACTTCTGTAACCACAGTGACATCACTGCAAAACTCACAGCATAATCAATGCAAAATTTACCCGAAATTGTTTGAAATTGCATCACTTCTTTCATTTCAGTGTATTACACTGAATTATACAACTAAATGAATAGTGCTGGCTGTAAAGCAACTCTGATGCTTTGGTTTAATGGATGTAGAACTTGCTCTACAATAAGGCTCAATTACAAAGTAAGGAAGTCTTTAAAAGACAAACTTTTTCAAGCCTGCAAAAAAGAAAATCATGTTTGGAAGACATGTTTGTGGAAGTCTATACCTGCACACACACACTAACACAATACTAAGAAGGAGAAAGCACTCTAAGAAAGAAGGAGTTCCAGCTTGAAGAATCAATGCCAAAGCAAAACAAAGATCATAATCTGGCAGCAATTTGAAAGAAAAGTAATGATGGAAAACATCTAAAGCCACTAAGTTGTTCTTAATCCACAAAAATACAGCAGGTAGCTTTCAGTAAGTGAGTAGGGTGTGGGCTCACTGGAACTTTGCTTCAGTATTTTCCTCAACTTGGATTTTAAGAAATGTAGTGCAGGTTTTCTAGGTACTGTTTTCTTTTCTCTCTGTCAAAATAAGGCAGTGGGTGTTGGGGAGGTGAGAAAGAAAACCAAAGCTGTACTTTTGCGCAAGCAATACACCAAGATGTTCTTGCTAATGATAGTAGTTCTTCATAATATATGCCAGAATTGGCTTTGTGCTTTGAATCTCCCCTGAGACTCCTCTGCTCCAGACTGAACATCCCCAGCTCCTTCAGCTGCTCCCTATCGGTCTGTGCTTCAGACCCTTCACGGTGCAGTTGATGAGTGCTGTGCTCCTTCAGCCCTCAAATTTGGCTCTGGAGGAGAACTGAACACCTGGCACTGGGGAGGCAGAAAGGGCAGTTGTTTTTGGAGCACTTCTCAGCGGTACTGTTAGAAGCTTTTAAAGAAGTACTTCACAAAGTAAAAAAGAATAATAAAGGGCTAACTAAATATATAAGGCCTTGGGCTACCTGCTCTAGCTGTCGTGTCCCTGTTGATTGCAGGGTAGTTGGAATAGATGGCCTTCAGAGGTTCCTCTTAACGCTAAGGATTCTATGACTGTATGTAACTACGTGAAAGACAGCAGCTATACTTTCAATCCACCACTAGTGGGCCTTATATGTCTAACTTGCCGCTTTATTCATGGACAAAAACCATCCCATGCACATCTGCTTTTTAGTTTTGTTAAAAAGCAAGCACCCAGAGCATGTAAGTTAATAAATGGCAGGGAGACAGGTGACATCAGTGTTGTGCAGGCACAAAACAGGAACGGCCTGGGTGATGGGTAATTTTAGAGAGCCCTTGGGAACCCCCCTCTATTCCACAGTTGCTGCCAGCCGTACCGACACCTGCTGCTATTAGGAGGGCTGGGGGGGAGAGCTGCTCTGTTAAGAAGGGAAAAGCATCACGTGCTGCCGGGCTGGGACACGAAGTGCTGGCAGCGGGAGCTTCCCACACCCTAAAGGAACCTTTCCTGGGGTTGCTGATGGGGTCGTGCGGAGGAGTGGGCGGCCTCGTGTCGGCCCCTGCCGGCGGTGCGTGGGGCGGGTCAGGTTCCACCATGTGACACAGGTTGGGGAGGCAGCGGGGCCGCCGGGATGCTCAGGTTTAACGTTTCTTGTGCGAAAATAGCTGCTGCGCCAGGTGCAAGCTTGTCCGCAGGGTTCGGTTTCACGCTCACGGTGCCCCCGAACAAACCCGCAGCGGCGCAAACCCGAGCGCGAGGGCTGAAGAAAGAACTGTCGGAAAGCCGTGCAGAATTCCGCTTCCCTCCGCCGCGAGCTTTCTCGGTCCGCAGCTCACACCGCCAGCGGCCCCTCGGCCTCTCGGTGCTGCGGGAGGGAGAGCAGGGCAGGTTAGAGGCAGCCCCCCCCAACCCCTTAAAGCCCGGCTGTCCGCCCATCCCCGCCGACCCTCACCCGCTTGCGCTGCTCGCTGAGGCAGAAGGTGCAGATGGGGCGCTGCGGGCAGGGCTGCGGGGCGGCGGGGCTCTGCAGTCGCAGCACGTTGGCCAGGTGCGAGATGTAGCTGGAAGCCAGGCGCAGCGTTTCCACTTTGGACAGCTTGCGGTCTGCCGGCTCGGTGGGGATGAGCGTCCGCAGGGCTCCGAAAGCCGTGTTGACGCTGTGAGTGCGGTCCCGCTCGCGGGCGTTAGCCGCCGCCCGCTGCCTGCCGCCGCCGCCGCCCTCCCTCCGCCTCCTCCGCCTCCCGCCGTTCCCGACCGGTGGTCGCCCCGCGGTTCCGCCGCCGTCTCCCGCCCGGTGCTGCCCGGCGCCCGCCGCCCCCTCGGCAGCCTTCATGCTGCCTGCCGCCGCGCCGCCGCCCCATGACTTTTATGCGCGCCAGGTGCTCGCCCCGCGTGCTGCTGCTGCTGCTGCCCGCGGCCGGGGGCTGCCGCCACCTGTCACTGCGACCCGGCGGCGGCTCCCGGGCTGAGAAGGCGACGCTGCGCCTCGACCCGGAGCCCAGCGGGTGCGGGAGGGCGAGCGGCTGCTCCCCGCTCTGCGCCCCTGCCGTGTCCCGCTGTACGTGTGTAGGCACGCACGTGTGCGAGCACGGTAACGACCCCGAGCGGCTCGTATCGCCTTCCCCAGCAGCCGCCGTGCCTACACACAAATCCGCTTTCTTATTCTGTTCCAAATGTATGCCTCCCTCAGCCATTTACTTATTAAAAGGTCATCGTGAGCGCTAGTTTATTACACCTCTCTTTTCCATAGGAGTTTGACAAGCCTGTCTGCGCTCACCAACTCGGCAAAGGTCACGCTGCAGGTTTTCTGGAATGAATCATATCTACCTGATTAAGCATTCTCAACGGACTGCTTAATGCTGTCCCAGAAGCCTGTTTGTGGTAGTGGTGTTGTCTAAACACGAGTCCTTCCCGAAGCAGGACTGGATGAGCAGCCATTCAGTGTTAATGGCAGGCACCAAGTTGGATGGGGCAGCTCCAGGAGCTGTGTGTCTGCTGGGTGTCACCTCCCTGGGACACAGACATCCATGAGCAGTGTGTGTTGTACCATAGCCATATCATAGCACAACAATGAGCAAAACTGGCCTAATGCAGAATTTTATTTATGACATGTATATAAGACTCTCCCTTACTGTCCAGTACAGCCTGCAGAAGCGCAGGGTTGGATTGCAGTGCCATTGACCCGAAACAGTTGCGTTGGGGTGCAGAGCAGGGTGAGGCCATTCACCAGCTGATGCTGGGGAAAAGCACCGTTCAAAAGGCAGTAGCTCCCCTAGAGACATAAATACAGGTGTTAGAATCCACAGCACTACAGGCTCTAGCTTAGGTTTTGCAAAGTGAACGATCTAGAATATTCTGAAGTTGAATTTCAGTGCTTATGATGACAGTGTTAATGTCCTCAGAAAAGATGTCCCCATGTGAGCATGCATTGTTTTCCTTGTGGGTTTCTCCAGTTTTGTTGCAAACAATATTTCTAGAGTGAAATACCGGCTCTGTTGCAGTCAATGACAAAACTGCCATTGACTTTAATGGAGGCAGGATTTCACCCTTGATATGTTCTTGCAGCTGAGCAGTGTAGGTAATTGATTGTTTGTCAGACTCAGACATTTGCTTACCGATGTTTTCCTGTCCTTCGTGTTTCTGCTTCTTTCTTTTTTATCAATTTATTTACTTTTGCTATTATTACTGAAAGCAACTCAAAATGCTGAAACACCTCGACAAAAAAAATCCTCAGCAGTCTCAGAACCCCGAGACAAAGCTGCTGCTGATATTAACACAACCAGGATATATGGCTTATTGGTAAACTGGTAGAATGGACTGCAATAAGCAGTGCTCAGGAAGAAAATGATGCTGTGTCTGCGGATAAAAACAAAACGATTTTCACTGACATCACAGCAATAACTAATCCAGAGGTTAAGGGCAAAGGGGTGGCCAAATGATTCCTCTTCTGTTTCCAAGGCAGTTTAGAAGAGTAGAGCAAGAAATGGAATTGTCACCCCTTCCCCCTCTCTTCCCCCCCTCCAGTAAGGAGACTTGCAAAAGGGCCACAGTGCTGGTGACTTTAATTACAAGGTTATTGATTGGGATAACATTTGTGCAAGTGCTAAAGGGAGCGTATTCCTTCAGGAAGGTGTAGAAAGGCAGAATTGCTGTTACTTTACAATTTGCTGAGTTGCTAATAACAAGTAAGAATGGGGCTGCGTGCGTGTAAGGCAGAATAGTGGGCAGTATTTTATGTGTGGCAGTAGGGTTTAGCCTGAAATTTGCACTTATGCTATGCAGAGAAAGATATCTGAGGGTTAATGCGAGGAAGTATTTATCTGTATTCAAAAGACTGGAAGAAGAACAGTGATAATAGAAGGACAGAAAGAATTTGGCTTACCTGTGGAAAAAAATAAGCTTTACCTATGAAAATTAGGCTTTACCTATGAAAAAAATCAAGTTAATTAGAGGATAACTGAAGGGCAAATCTAATTTATAGCTGAAGATATTTGTGGTCATAGTCAGGAAGCCTTCCTTCTGGTGGCTCCTATTTCCGCATGTTGTGTTTTTGGAGGATTATACCTATTATTGTTTGTGTTCTCCATCAAAGCCATTAAACATACACGTATGTTAATTTCTGTATGAAGGTCTGCTGCAGGAAAGAGTGGTAGAGATCTGCAGAACAGATTTGAGCCACCAACTCAGTGGTCCGACCTGCTGGTTTGCATTTTGGCCTTGGCAAGTGTCGCCGTGGCCAGCATGGAGGATGCAGAGCAGTCATCTGTGTGGCAATGCCTGTCATGCACCACTCATCCGGGGCCTTTGGGCAGCCTGCATTGCTGGCTGAGGGCCCAGCTCAGCTTTGCCATGCACTGCTAGGACCAGTGTCAGCTTCACTGGAGCTCCACCATCTCTGGCCTTCTGGGGTTGGTGGTGTGTGCCCTATGGGGCTCAGATGTGTGAGTGTGGCTCGGAGAAGCTCCCAGGTGAGCAGCGTTGACCAGCCCCGCATTTTGGTGGTGATGCAAGTGCGTTTGTAAGCTTTAAGTGGAAGCTGCCTTTATTAAACTGTTCTGCCACATGCACAGGGACAGGGCAGGCAAGTTTGTGTGGAAGAGTCAGTGACATTCCTGTTTGCATGCTAATGCCCAGGGTGTTCCTTGTGCAGCACTTGATACAAGCAGACCCACGAGGTATTTCAGTTGCATTTGACAGATTCAGGTGAGAGACCTGAGAAATCTAACAAAGAGAAACAAATAAAGGACACTGATGGCTGGAAGTGTCCACGCGGCTGAGAATAAAGTGCTATTCATTACGTGTCTGTCTGTGTGTCTTGGTCCGCCTGTGACAACCGCTGCTGCCTTTCACAGCCAGCCTGGATGATTGAGTTGTCATTTGTGGTGCAGTTCTTAATAAATGTGACTTCCCCCCAAAAATGTGTTGATTGAAGAGTCTTTTAATGGCATTTTACCCCGCGGAGGTTCTGTAAGAGAGTGATTTTCAGGAGAGAAGGTGGAGAAGTAGTCAATACAGGTTGGTACGTGAGAGTTTTTGGGGAAGGAGGACTTCTGTGAAGCATGTTAAATTATGAAAGATTAAATGTGAAGTGCATTGGAGGCTTCCCCTGTTTCAAGTCATGCTGGGGGGGGAGAGGGATGGTGAATCTTGGAAGGCCAGATCATAATAAATATCCTCTCTGTATTTTGAACTAAGAAAGGCAGCAGGCTGCTCTGCAGTGTCATTTCCCTGACAGGGCAGGAGCAGCCCCAGCTCTGCCCTGGGCTGCTGGTAGTTGATTAATGTGGGATCTCGCCAGTCCCTTTTTGATATTCCATCCAGTCGGGTTTAGCATGACACTTATCTCTTCACTCACAATCTCTTCTCTTACAATCTCTCTTCTTCATCTGAATTGATCGGTGCCATGATTCTCTGGTGTGTTAATGAGTTTTCTGTGTGGTAGTTTGCTAGGGGCCTTGTTAAACTCCAGAGACATTCTACCTACTGCATTTTATTTATACGCCCACTCTGTTACTCTTGACAAAGAAGAGCTGAGTTGTTTATCTTGAGTTTTTGTCAAAAAATTTGTCTTGCAGTAATTTTCTCTGCTCTGTCTGCCCACGGAGCAAATCCGAATGTATTATTCACCTGTTATTTCAAACCCATTTAAACTTGCCAAA
Organism: Perdix hodgsoniae; assembly: GCA_035772895.1. NCBI lineage: Eukaryota > Metazoa > Chordata > Aves > Galliformes > Phasianidae > Perdix > Perdix hodgsoniae. Next base: position 3,085,046 of record JAPSGF010000040.1, read on the forward strand.
TCTAAGAGGTGTTTTATACAATTCTGCTGATACTCCCAAAGTTGTTATTAACTGCCTCAGAAGTAATTTTTGATTGTGGTTGTATTCTGCAGAATGATGACAAGGCATATTCTTTTCTCTGTCAAACTGGAACAATGTAAGGACAGTACATTTGCCCTCAGAAACAAAGCATATTCCAAGCAGAGATTTTTTTGTTCACGAAAGCTGAATGTGTTTGGAGCAGTCCCCACACGCTCTCTTCTTTCATTGCATATTAAATAATATATTTACGAGGGTGGATAGTGATAGGACAAGGGGGAATGGCTTTAAAGTGAGACAGGGGAGGTTTAGGTTAGATATTAGGAGGAAGTGATGGTGAAGCACTGGAACAGGTTGCCCAAGGAGGCTGTGGATGCCCCATCCCTGGAGGCATTCAAGGCCAGGCTGGATGTGGCTCTGGGCAGCCTGGTCTGCTGGTTGGTGACCCTGCGCATAACAGGGGGTTGGAACTGGATGATCATTGTGGTCCTTTTCAACCCAGGCCATTCTATGGTTCTGTTGAAATCCCCCCTGACCCATCGTGGCTGGCGGTGGAGCTCTTCTGCTCTCCTGTACTTTGCTGTGTTGTCTCAAAAATACAACTGTCAGAATGTGCTCTCTTTGTGTTCTTCAAGAAAAGGGACTCCAAGCACCGGGCAGCAACATGCCACAGACTCTACAACCTTTTCATATGACAAAGTACCACCAACTCATTCTGTTCACTTTCAGGTGCTATCAAGAGCGATGGTCAGTTTGAGTACCGTCTTACTAGCCCACATTTCCCATTTTGCCTTCAGAATCGAATGCCTTGCTAAGTGTGATTTGCAATGTTTTAAAATGCTCACTTAGCAGCTAGCATTGCTGATAAAGAATCTAGATTTTTCTAGCTCCCCTGGCATCATCTGATTCACTGAACCTGTAAGAGTTGAACATACAGTCTTAGAAAGGCATAGAGTTGTCATGCAGACTAGGGTGAGTTGTTATTTTGATTGTTCTTAATATTTGGTGGTTGGACTTAAATGATCTTAGTGGTCTTTTCCAACATTAATGATCCTACGATGTTGTAATGGTAGAATGATATTGTAGAAATGCAGCTGAGTTTCAGTTATTAAAAAACAGTTGGCTGCTGTAATAATGAAAGTGAGATGCAGAATCATCCACTTGCGTGGAACAGCTATTGCAAACACTTCAGAATGCTTATAGCCATTTGATTTGTTCTTCTCCACTCCCCATGACTGCTAGATCTTGCAAAGAAAGCTTTGTTCTCGTACTTGTAGCTTTACAAACTTCATTTATGAAGAGCGCAAGATTTTGTAGAGACTTTTAAAGAACGTATTTTTACCAGTTTCCTTAAGTGCTTAGAGCTGACAAATATAATTCAGTGTATAATTATTGGAGCTTCTGCAATGTAGCTGCAGCTGAAGTTGTTTGTGTGGCTTCTTTCCCTCCTCTTCGCTTCTTGAGTGTTTTCCTATGAAGATACTCAAAATCTGACAGTCTTCAAATAGTCCACTTTTTTCTCCTTAGTCCTTCAATTGACCACTTAAGCTTCTGTTAATAAAGTCTGTGATTGTGATTCCATAGCTCAAATTAGATTAGAGGACAAATTCAATTTTGGTGACTTGGGTTTGTGTCAGAGCTGACTTCATTGTCATCAGTCGAGTTAATCTGTCTGTGCACAAGTGTAACTGATGGCATAATCAGAATGATAATCAACTGCTGAATTGTAGGCAAAACTTTAAAGTTATTTTATTGTTGCTCAGTGTTTCGAAAGCAGATTACAACAGTTGGTCCTCACTGGTTAGTAATCCCTTTGGTTCCAAGCTGGCATCACTGGGAACGTGCTGTTGGAAGTATCACACTGAGGGCATGAAGGTAAATGCCTTTATGTTCTCTGTTTTTGAAACAGAAGTTGAAGCAGAACATAGAAACGTGAAGCTATTGTAATTTCCAATATGTGTTATCAGGAAGACAGTTCAACAATTCTGTGCCAAGTAGAGAAATGAATGCTGCAGCCCAACAGCCTCAGGAGGTGCCAACACGTGGTTGTGTGCCCAGGCATGGTCACACAGTGCTGGCATTCCTCCCACCTCTCCTCTCCTCCAGCTGATATAGAAGTGCTGTATAAGATTCAAAACTAAACTTTTGAGACCTGTGCAAATCCAGTTCAACATCAGCAAAAAGCCAGAGAGATTTAAAAGGGATTTAAGCAGGCTATCCTAGTGATGAGCAGGATGCGCAGCCTGTGTGGTAGTGTCTAGCAAGACAGATAGATCAGCTGATCACCAGCTGGAAAGGACCTTTAAGAGGCTATTTCAGTTTGAACAAATTAAATTGGCCTCTGGGTATCTCTGAGGTGTTTTAGGATCTCCTTTGGTCCTTGGAAAGAAGTATGGGAAAGGCAGTTCAGAATAAAATGTTCTCATCCCTGGCCTTCTGCTCGTATTTGAGGCAGTGGGGCTTTCAGGCATATATACTACTTTTTATCTTTCTTTGATAGGGATGTGGAGAGTTCTCTAAGAAGTTCCATTAGTCAATGGCTGGCTAAACAGAAAGGCAGAACGTTTTGCAAACTGGAAAAAATAAATAAAAAAACGTGGATCTATCTGCTTAAAATACAACCTTCTGTAAAAGCAAAACATGTCCTTGAATTGAAGAGCGTTTCAGAGAGCTGAAGCTACAGCTGTTGATGAATATTTCTGTTTGGTGGTTCTGTGGAGCTGGAATAATACAATTTATTGAATAAAATGTGAATTATGACAAACTAAGAGTTCACAGTCTGGAAGCTTAAAAGGGTGTGCTGTAGTGCCAGACAAGTAGGAAATGATGCCAGCATTATGCTTTTAGTGTGAACTTTTAGCTTTATCAGTGTAGGGTCATGTAAAATAAGTTTGACTAAGCTATCTAGATTGGGGGGATGTGTAGACTAATGATCTCATGTGCACCGCAAGTATGAGTCACATTTTTTGGAGGCTGTTCCAATAGACATTTTTTCTTGGTTCAGCTATGTGGGAAGTCTTTTACATATGATGGTAAAAGATTGCACGCTGAAGATCAAGCTCTGAGACATAGAGAGCCCTCTACAAAGATGAGCTGACCTTTCTGCAGGTGCCTGTGGGGATATCACTCTGAAAGAAGCAGCCACTCTCATTAAGGTTCCTGCTGACAGCTGGCAGTCCAGGTGGTCCCACATAATGCAAGTGAGGGTCTCACATCCCGAGTCTTCAAAGATTGTGCAGGTAGGAAGAGTGGCTTACTGATATTCAGTGAAACCAAACTGTCTTTTTTTGGCCTGAAAGTTGCCGTTTGACTTATGTCTCCTGAATATACCCTGCAAGACAGGAGTCTTTGCTGTGCGTGGTGTTATCTTCAAAGACACCATCAATAATGTGAAATGTTTTGGGACATTGTATTTTGAGAACTCACTGCCACAATGTTTTACAGCTTACTGATTGCTACATGTATTGGTCAGAATGGAGTATTAAATTCAGCAACTGGTTAGTATTTCCTTCTTTTCTATCTCTGCAACTTGCAGTTCAACAGCTATTGCTGTTTCCCTTCCAGGTGTGCCCAATGTCTTTATGTGTGTAACTTAAAGCACATTTCGGAGCACCTTGGATCTCCTCTGTTTTGCTTCTCTTTCTTCAAAAATAACTCCAGCTTTTGAGCAGCCTTGTGGGGCCCCGGAAGGTTTGGGATGGCCATTGCTGGTCTCCAGTTGACAGTGGTGCTCATCTCTCTCAGTGGATGCCGATGAATGATTCTTTGAGGGAGTTGACCTTTTCATAAAAACAACAACAACAACCCAAACAACTGCTAATTAGCACGCCAGGTTTTTCATTCTTACTTCAGAATACATTCACACTCTGTGTCCACGATTTCTGGGGTCCATCTTGGGCCAGCACGCACTATCACAGCATTCCAGGTGCTGGTCCAGTTTGTACCCAATCTCAGCTTTCATGTAAAAAGTGAACGTGCAAGTAGCACCGTGATGAAGAGTACTTAAAATCCTGACTTGAGCATACCTGAGGGAGAGCTGTTTGAATAAAAAATATGTTGAAACCGTACCTGTTATATACAAAGTGAGCACTTCATCTTTATTAAAAAGCAGTCTAGTCGAGTGATTAAAGTCGTCGTTCTTCTCAAATCCTTGCTGACTGGAGATTTTTTAAACATTTTAATATGAATGATATTTAAAGTTCATTCTATTGCTTTTGCTAATACTATCTAAACCTCCTGTGCAGATGTTGTTGTTACTCATGTTGTTCTGAAAGCTAACAGTATGCCAGCGTCCATGTTTATATGGATAGAGCACATATAATCAGCTTCTCTCAGCTTTCCTTTTTCCTGCTGTACCTGACTGTTCTTTTGGACATTTTGCTCTCTGTAGTAACCTACTGCCAAATCTTATGAAACATTTCCTTTTGTATTAGGATTACTACTAGACCCTTGTAAAAAGGAATTCTTTTCTTGTATCTGGCATTAAGTGAGTAGTTAAGGAAACTGCAGCCTGACATATCCAGCAACCATACTGGAAGTGATTTCTTGCAGGAAATAAAAGCTTTCTGCAGAAATCATTAAAATGAAATTCTTGACTTGTCTTGAGATCTTTGAAGGTATGGAGAGGCAGGCTTGCATAGTTCTGTGCCTGTTAGGCATATCTGCATGCCGACCTGCCTTCTAGACAGATCTCAATGAGTTGCTTTCCTGAAAGGTGCTGTATAAAGGCTTATAACTCACTTGCAGGCAGACAAGAACCGGTACCTGTCTAGGAGCCATCCCCTTGCTGATGACCTGCCTCCAAGGCAGATCTGTCTAGTTATCTTTTCCATCTTTGAAGCCACTCCATGTGGAGTTCTGTCCGTAGCAGACTGAACTGCTGTCTGCCTGGGAAGTACTTGGGTTGATAGGCTTTCTTCTAGACATTCCTGAGCAATTATTTACCCCAAACATCATATTTCTGAAAGGAGCCTGTAGAATTTGAATCTGTAAATTACATTTCTACTTCTGACCGATCACTGTGTCTGCTATTCCGTTCACTGCATTGTACAGGAAATAAAACAAACATCTTTCTCCCACGTTAAGAAAAATGAAGAAGCCTGTCAAAAAAATCTGCTAATATGGCACAGAGCTCGCACATGCTCGTGCTCACTTCTGTGGCAGCAATCTTGCTGCCAGACTTGCTGAATGGGAGGAAGGGAGGGAAGCGGGCTGACTTTTTAAATTCAAAATTTCTATGTTGGAGGACTAGGGGGGTAGTAGAGAGTGTATGTTTTAATATACAGTCTTAAAAAGTGCATCTGATCATCGTGAGTCGGGGAACCTGTTCATTCATACGCTATTCTAAGTGCCATCTGCTCATTTTTAATCAAAGCAATACTTTACTTGAGCCAAACCCAACCCTTAATTACTAGTTAAAAGATACTAAACCGTACATATTTTACTGTTGCTTTCTTAGAGAAGCTCAGATTGCAGATCAGACATCAGATTTGAGGAGAAGTGACATTTACATTCTCAAGGCCATTAACCTGCAGCACCTGATGAGGGATAGATCAGCTATTAAGTATTTTGATGTTCGGGACAATACTATATTGTAAATATATGGGTGTAATTCTGTGTTAGCCCAGTGGCAGGCAGCATAGAGCCACTCCGACAGAGATGGAACGAGCCCATGATTAGGTTTTCTTCTAGCTCTGCTTGTGTTTTGCAGAAGCAGCAAGAGTTTTCCTTTACGTATATTTACATTTGATATAATATGACAAGTCCCACGTGTTTGGAAAATGTATCAATTTGGGAAGTGCAGCAGGTATTTCAGCATCTGTTGGTTCTACTCAGTTTCTTTTATAGTCTGTCCTACTGCACAGGTGGACTAGTAGCTCCAATCACATGTATCTTTTTTCTTGTTTCACATTAAATCTGAGGCACATTAGGGTACGCTCTACCTGAGCAAAGATTCAAGCATCCCCAAGCTTGGATGTGGTGTGCTTTGTTACAAGACAGGGGTTTGCCCAGTGCGAGCTGTCTCCAGTTTGTAGCTGGCATTTAAATTTGCATCACTTACCTGAACAGCTTTTGCTTTCTCTTCTGCCCAAATTAATTTCATACGCTGGGTGTGAGGAATAGAAATTAGGAGCACGGAGTCATGCTACGCTATTCAGAAACAGAGGTATGATCCCCTTTGTTTTTAATTCTTTCATCCTCTCAACCTCTTTTGCCCCATCTTTATTCTAACCTATTTTGACTAATGATTATGGTTGAAGAAATTGAAATCTGCTCCTGGGTATTTCTCAAGCAGACTAAGTTTGTCAGCTAAATTATTCATTGTGAATTAGCTCCTAGGAGGCAGCAACTATACTTAGTGCAATGGTGACCGGGCTGGACCTCTGGGTACTGCTGCAACACTCAGATGTAACGTTGACAAAATTCACAGTTTCCAATGGCTACCAATGACAGAGTAGATTTTTCCCTGTGTATGTTAGCTGTGTGGAGCTGTGCTGAGCTAAAGGGCACGACCTGATCAGGAGAGGGGAGCTGGGTGCTGACAGGGAGTCAGTGCGCTGTTCCAAGTAAGAAGTTGCATGTGTTAAAACATAGCAAGCGTTTTGGTGCAGGGGATTTATTAAAAGAGTACATTTGTGGGAAATAGCAGAGTCCACCCACTTCCCAGGCGTGTGCAGAGGGGTCAATTTGCTGTTCATAAACCAATCTGAGTTTTGTGCAAGTTACCAGATGGCCTGGTTCTACTGTGTGTCACTAGCTGGGGGTAGCTTTTGATCTGCACATCTGAAGCCATGCTTATTTGAATCCAGGTTTTGCTTTCTGCAGACTCCAGAAATGTATTTAATAAGACGGCGTGCTGTTACATATGTATCAGTTGATAATGTGTGGACGGTTATTACTCCAAATATGTTTAAGTCATCTCTGAGAAGTGATTGGAATAGCGCGTGTTAAAAATCAAATTATATTGGAGGAAATGCACTCACCTCATGTTTTCGTTACAGGCTTTATAGGGATTTTGTTTTTCATTGGCATAGTGTCCTACTGTTGAGCTTGTCAAATGTGTTGCAGAAAACTTCTCTGATGCTCATGCACTTGTATTTTGAGAAACAGCGGGCACCAATGAGGAGACTTTAATGGATACAAACAGAAGAAAAGTGTTAGTGAAATCCAGTGATTGTGTTGGAGAGATAAAGAGTAATGCAGATCTGAGCTCACCATAAATTTTAGTTAGTTTTTGACACTCAGATCCCTGCCAAGCTTCTGCCACTTCTTCTGTTCTTCATCTCTATCCTGCATAACAAAACACATCCTCACAGTGTGCCACGGTCTCCTGTATGCAATAAGAATAATGAGTGCAATTACCAGCTGGAAACAATGTGGAAAATCCTCAGTCTTTCCTCCTGTCACAAAGCTTCACTGGGTGGAATCAGACACTCCAGGCATATGGGGAACTCGTGCCAGCTTCTCATGCACACCTTGTTCAAGATTGCTTTCTGGGCTGTGAGCAACCAGTCCAATGTGCAGGATATACTTGCCCAGGAGCATTATTTTAGACATGAATGGGGAATATTTCTGTCCATCCTTCACTCAGGGCCAGAATTTTGGTTGGCATTATGCTTTCAGGGTGAGCTATGACCTGTTGTTTTATTTTCTCCCGGCTGTTCCTTTCAGAAGGTAGATCTGTCTCTGTGCTCCTTTCCAAACTGAATCTCACTGCTCATCCTGTTCTTCAATCAGCATTCCATCCCGTCTGCTTTTTACCACTTGAAATACAATAGCTTCTATGCTTCGAGAAGGAAAACTAGCTGCTAATTGCAGTGATGGAGAAAAATGTGCTAAAATAGGAGCCCTACAAAATGCACAGCTCCTGAAGCCTGGTTTCCTATGGTTTTGTGCCTCAGTTATAACTGAGCTCTGATTCACTGCAGCTCTATTCTCAATGGGGGTGCAAAGAGGATTATTGTTATCTAAGTGTTTGTATTCACAATTTGTGTTGGTAATAGAAGGTCTTCCAGCTTGCTACCTCTCTGGCACGCTTGTGTAAAGCAGCTGAAAGACAAAGAAGTTACCACACGGACAGACAGACAGACACATGTATTTGTTGCCCTGGAAATTCATGCAGCATCCTAACAGATAATATCCTGCCTGAAGTGTTTGTTGTCCCTTACATTGCTTTAAAACTAGAGGTAAACTTACCTTCCCTCTGCCTGGGTCTGCTTTTTAGTTGCAGTGAGGTCTTTCATCCCCACAGCCTTTGTGCTGTGGCCTTGGAACTGCTCCAGACTGGTTCCTGCATCTTCTCTGGGTTGCTGCCTTCAGACCTGCAGCACTGTGCTTCTGCTCTGACTTTTCATTGGGAGTGAATGCATTCCAGTAAGATGTGTGGGTCCATTCATCTCGTCTGCGTACTTGTTAGATTTTGCTGAATTTTAAGCCTGGATATCACAAAACAAACCAACAAACTCATAGAAGAAGAGCGGGCAAACAAGCCAAGAAAAATAATTCAAGTCTTCCCCACTTTTAGCATGGCATACAACGAGCCTGTTTCCCATTTATGTGCACCGAGTGCATCTCTCATGTTTGCTACATTCTCCTAATTGCGTGCACATCCAGCAGTGCACCTTGCCCACAGGGAAGATGCTTGTGCTCCCATTGAGTTTGCTTGCAGATTGGAGAACACGAGAAAAATATGCTCCCGGCATGACCAGCAGCTATATGTCAAAATTTGGCTCCAAGACAGTAATATTTAAACTTCATTTCTCTAAGCAAGCACTCCTTACAGGAGTAGGGATTGAAGGATCAGACTCATAGCGTTGTAAAATCACCCTCTTAGGAATTTTCAGAACTGCCTGGAACACTGCAAATCTAATTCTCCAAACCCTCAGGCAGCCTCGAGCGTCTCAGCTCTAATATATTGAAACTGCTAGCAGACACTGATAAGGAAAAAGGAGTGGGAGATGCGCTCATATCCATTCCATTCCCTGCAGGGGAGGCAGAACCGCTGTGGGACAAACCCTGCCGGCCCTTCTGCGTTGCACAGGCGGACGCGGGGTGGGCGTGAGGATCCCGGGGCAGCCCGGCACTGAGCGGGCCTCGCTCCGCCGCCCGCCCGCCGCCAGGTGGCGCTGCGGCGCCGCGCTGCGCCCTGCCCGGCTTCCTCAGCGTAGCGCCGCAGTTGTTTGGTGTTCGGAGTTATGGGAGCTGTGACAAAGGCTGGAACCGACTTCAGCTTTGAAAGCAGTAACTTGAGGGGACTTTTTCTCAGTTTGTCGCCCGTTTGCGGAGGGCATTGTGTCATGCAAGCGCTATAAGTACCAGTCTTTCTTCCTTTCTTTTTCTTTTTTTCTTTCTTTTTCTTTCTTCTTTATTTTTCTTCTTCTTCTTTTTTTTACAGAAACAATTTTATCCGAATGCCTTTCCCCATTTCTTGCAAGCTTTCATTTCCTTTTTGTTCGTTCTTCTTGTTTTCCACTTCAAAAATCTCCAAGCAACGCAGTGAAGCCATCAATTGAGACCACGCAGGAATAGGGGAGCATCACAACGTGCCTGTTCCCCTGTGCTATCAGCTGAAGAACACCTTGGAATGTTTGCAATTAGATTGTTTTATAAACATTGTATTGCCACACTGTAAACACTAAGAAATCACTCTGCAAATACTTATTTGTAAGAGCTGCGCTTTTAATTCCTTCGCTTCCATCTCCAAGAATAAATTTAAAGAGAGTAAAATAAACTGCCTCTGCCGTCAAACTGACGATGGTTGAAGTGATCTTGGAATAACTCACTGTCTGAGATATATGTAATTAAAAAAAATTACATTTTAATGTAATTTCTGCTGCCTTATTTGAGCTTACATAATGCATGTTGTTATGGGAAGAAAAATGAGGGAGGAGAAAAACCTCCTTGAAAACAGTTAAAACAGTTCCTGTAAGGTTGTCAGGTAGGTAAAGTCTTAATTTACATTGCAGACATTGCTCAGCACTCAGTGAGGAGTGGCACACGAAGGCACTGTGTGCTGGCAGTTCTTGCAGTGCAGTGTAGTGCTACAGAGAGATGCAGAAGCTGCAGCTCCAGCCCTTACGCTCCTTGTTGCTTTCGTTTTTTTTTTTTTGTGGAACCCAGTAGGAAATGCTTCTCTATTTCCAAAATGAATTCCAGTCAGAGGTGGGCTAAAAGCACCATTCATTTAGATTAAAGATCCTGAAACTATCATGTTTGCAGCCATTTGTCACAGTTTAAGTAGCGACACATAACCGCTGTGCTGTTGGCATACAATTTAATCTCTGCTGACAACAGCGTCATTTCTAAAGTCTCCTCAGCATCTTTATTTTATTTTTATTTTATTTTGTGTGTGTGGTTTACATTTCATAACCAAACTCTGCTGCTTATGCAGAAGTTGGATGGCTGTGGAGGGGATAGCAGGCCTGAATCTCCTCTGCACAAGGAGACGTGGTAAAGCATGGAGATGCTGTAAGATGGCATCTGTGCGTGCAGCAAGCACGTGGCATTTGCACGGGATGGCATTTATATCTAGCTAAACGTGGGCTTCCATCTTCTAGGAAAGTTTGGCTTTTTGGGGGGGTCATTTCAGGTCAGAGTAAACTGAATAGTTTTAGTTTTGGCTGAAGGCAGATGAACTTCTGCTTCTCTGGTAACTCTTGTGGTCTCCTCTCATTCTTTTACTTCCACCACCAAAACCAGAGGAGAAACGAATCCCATGACGAATTTGTTTTCTCCTTCACTATCTTTATAACGATTCTGTTCAGAAATACAGTTCTTAACAGTTTACTGAACACAAATGCTTAGCGTCTAGTGATGTCACTCTTTTTATTGGCACAGTGTTCATAGCTTCAGGCCTTTACTTTTGTTAAAGCTTTGGCCCAGAGAGGATAGATGATAAATCTGTCTTTCCAGTGAAAATGCTCTTCGTAGACCTCGTTGCTTTGTCTTCTGAATTTGTGTTTGAGCCTATGCCCAACCTGGAGCAGGTGGAGGAAAAAATGTTGAATTTCTTGCAGCTGTGAAACATTGCGAAGCTGTTTCTTTGCAACTTCCAGGAGAAATGAGTTTTTATGGTGACCTATCTAAAACTGAGAAAACAAAGATGTTGCTAGGTGCAGGAGTGCACTGATACTCAGTCACAACTTGCAGAAACCTCACTGTTTCACACTCTGAAACAAAGAAGTAGAAAGCTGTTTACAGTCCATCAAGCATGGTTGTTTTTTGGAGCTCAGGATGTCCTCGAGGAACTGGAGGTCTGTTTTAGTGGGATACTTTTGATGTGGCTCAGCATGGTTCTGCTCACAAAGTTACTTGTGAGAGTGGCTCGTAGCAGTGTTTCAGGAAACCTCCCCAAGTCAGTGCTTCCAGGTCTTTGGAGCTCTCAGCTTTTAAAATATGTGCAATTTTTCTCTGTAGGAAAAAAAAAAACCACAAAAACAACCACCCCCAAAAAAACAACAACAACAAACAAACAAACAAAAAACCAACAGATGTGCTTGGCTAACCATTATGCCCACAGAAGGAAAGTTTCAGGCAAGTGGAAATAGAATTTGTCCCGGCAGGCACACTTAAGCCATACCAGTGCTGGAATATATTGTAGCCTCCTCAGTCCACAGCAGGAGTGTCATCCCTTGAGCAAAGATCAGAGGACCAACAAAGCACAGATTGAGACCTGAGTATGGTGGTAGGAACTGGGAACCAGGCAGCAAGAAAGAGCAAAGAGATAAGAGGTTATTATATGCAAATACCTTATCCAAATTGCAATGAAGTTTAATTTCCAGAAGCAAATACTACATTAAAGTCTCGATAATGGAAACATTATCACATCTGAATTCAGCTGCAGCTTTCTGAAATGCACTTCATGCAAGATAACTGTCCATCCTGTCAAATTGTAGGAACTGTGGGATGGTTTGCATCCTTTCTGGCTTGTTTGGCTGTTCAGTTTACTTTACGGTGCTCATTTACACAATATTACAGTGCTTGTACTGTTCTGTCTCTGACCAGAAATACTGTTGCTTCTCAAGACCGATGACATAAATAGAATTTCTCCATTTTTCCCTTCTCCTTTTTCATCGTGGATCTTCTTTCCCCAGCACTGAATTCCTCTTTACTGCCCTCGTTCAGCTGGCAGCTACGCTGACTCACTTTCCTGGGCAAGCTCTCACCATCTTCTTAGCACTCCCAGTGCTGGGACAAATCTTCTTCTACCTCTCACTATGCTTTTGCCTTCAGACTATCCTTTCCCATTTCCTGAACAAGGAACCTCTGGAGCACTCATAGAGTAACTATTTCTTAGTTCCTCTTTTCTATCCCCACTCTTTTTGAGCCACTAACAGGTTGTAGTCACAGTGATTTCCTGTGCTATTTCAATCGACGTGCTCTTATCCCACTTATCTTTTCCTGCTGTGAATGAAGTCAGAATCCTAGAATCTGTTCTCTGTAAAGGATTTGGGAGTAAGTAAGGAGAGCTAAAGTTTTGTGTTGAGTCAGTGGAGAACATATTGTGAATTTCAAGAGAACCTCATGTTCTCTTCAAAAACTTATCCTTTTTTACATTCAAAACTTTTCTTTCTTCCAAGATCATTTTTGATTTAAATTACCAATATGATACGTGCAAGGAGTTAATTTAATAATCTAATATGGCATTTTTTTAATTGCCTAAAAAAATATTGTGAGCGTGATCACATCATTCTGAAATGAAAATTGAGACTACTCAATGTCCTTTAGTCAAGCTGATTGTATCTAATTAAAACAGAAAGAAATCCTGGTGATGCAGCTTTTCTTCCCATTAACATGCACTGCACAGGTTGCTGCCTAATTTGCTACAGAATGTTGTCTTGCATTGCTCCATCACTGATGAAACTACTCTGCTTAGATGAAGTTAAGTAAAATTCTGAGTTAGAGGAAGAAATAGCAATCCCCACCCTCATAGATGCTGATGAGCATTTATTTCCTTTTCTTAATTAGTGTTTCCAGCTATGGAAGCAGAAGTGCTAGCCCTTGGCCTCATACCACTGTGGTTTGACACTCTGATAGATAAACATGTCTATAAGATTAGGTGGCAAATTCATATCAGCACCAAAAGCTTTTTGATCAATACCACTAATCCAATAAAGATTACAACAAAGAATCTTAAGTTTCTGTCCCTTCTTTCTGGAATGATATGTGAACTGAAAAATAATGGCCTAAAATCTTTCTGAAATTAAATGAAACAAGAAAATTACCTTTTGCACGATTTTAAGACAAAAAATCCTCATTAGCGCATCTGCTGACCTGAACAGACTTCCTTTGAATGCAATTTAAGTATAACCAAGTCATTTTCAAATTAAGCATAACCAAGTCATTCTATTAAAAAGGAGCAGGGGCTGCATGAAGTGAAAGTATAGCAGAGGCAGTGAAAGCCACATCCCAAACCCATCTCCTCAATCTGACAGCAGTTAATTTGACTGAAGGGCAAAGCACCTGAAGCAGAGGGGACAACAGATAAATGAAAACAGAGGCGGGGGGCTCGTGAGAACTCAGTGTAGCATTCAGCGTTCGTTGAAGTTGATGGGGAATTCTCTGTTGGCTTCAGGGGAGTCCAAACCTGGACTTCATTGCTTTGAATAAATGGGAGTTTATGATGCAGTGTATTTTCTCTCCCAGTGGAAAAGAGCCCCTGTGAGAAGTTCCATCAGAGTGACTGAATTGCAAGCTGATGGGACTTTGGTGTAATTTATTTAAAGTTATTTAGATGCATGAGAGCACGCTTGTTGAGTCAGGTTCTGCAGTGATGAAATTGGAAAGGACACTTACTAACCTAGTGCTAAGGTGACCCAGGTAAATGTCTCCTACCACCAGTGACCTGTTAAATAGTTTGGAGAACCTACCTGAATCCTGAAAGAGATCTGCTTATGGCTGTTGGTCCACTTGTCTCTGTTTTCCTGTTGTGTTCTCAGCTTTATTTTTCCACTCCGTTCTGTCATAGCCTTTCGCTTGTTACAATTGAAGACTGGTGACAGAAATATAACTTTCTGTAAGCATTATCTGTGAAATAATATTCTAAAATGCAGTACTTGATGAGCCTTTGAGCTGACTGTTGGGGCTATTAGATCAAGGTCACAGTGAGCTGCTACGTTTGTTTACTACAATGTACAGGAACCTAATGGCACCTGCATTCATTTACTTCCACTCCCTGACTCTTTGCGAGTGATGTGCTTGGTTATATGGGATAGCAACGACAGTACAGACAGAGGTGAAATCTGAAGAAATTAACATAAATAGTGTCAACTATTTCTTCTGATTTAGTGCCTTTTTTTTTCCCCCTAGAGTTTCATTGTATTGCTATCAGTGTTTCCTTTGATCAGCATTACTGTAATATAATCTCAATGCTGCCAATTAATTCTGTGTAAAAGTACTGTTCTGTTCAGTCAGCAGTGAAGGCTTCAGCCAGTGCCTCCCTCCTCCCTGCCTTCCCCACCTATTATGCTTCTTTATGGCTCGTTCTCTTCACTTTAACACCCACAACATTTGAGAAAGACGGAGTAAAGCCAAGGTATTTCATTTAGTCTGTGTTAACTGCATTCCCTTGGGTTGTGAGAGAGTGAAAATTGCTTTGTAAGAGAAGACTTGGTAGCACAGGAGAAAATACAACTAAAGGCTGAATCTGAGAATTGGAATGTACGCAAGGTGCTGCTCGAAACTGTTGCATGTGTTCCTTTGATGATCCTGAGATGTGTCATTGCATGACCAACAGTTTCTGGACCCTATGGTGGAGCTTGGGTGGTTGTTTCTTCCTTTTTTCATTTCTGTGCCATGGAGGGAGGAGAAGAATCAGGGTGAGTGATAGAGCCCATAGCTTCCAGCCTCACGGGCAAACACAGCATCAGCCCGGGAGCAAGAGGGATAGAAGCAGCTTGGGGCCACACAGCTGCCAGGATCTGCTTGTGTCTCTCCTCTGGGTCAGGAGCATGTTAAGTCTTTCTGTACCCAGTAAATCCTTTCGTCAATGTCTGGACGATTCTGTCCAATTACAGCCTCTGCCTAGCTCTTTAAAACTGAACTCCAGCATCTGAAATATGTAGCAGGGACATAAGGGAGCAGAGAGGAGGAAACAACAGGCAGGAAACACGAAGAGCTAACAAAGAGAAACAC
The DNA here is from genome assembly GCA_035772895.1 of Perdix hodgsoniae. Lineage (NCBI taxonomy): Eukaryota > Metazoa > Chordata > Aves > Galliformes > Phasianidae > Perdix > Perdix hodgsoniae. Next base: position 3,100,196 of record JAPSGF010000040.1, read on the forward strand.
TTGGACGGAATGCACGAATTCACACTGCCAGTTGCAGTGATGGAGTCATAGCTGTAGAAGCAGGGCTGTGTTGCTAAGAAAGCAGATGGAGACCAGAAGCTATTGAGCTGGCCAGTGCCAGGGGATGCCAAGCAGTAACCAGATATCCTCTGGTCTCTGTGAGATGTCTACATCTGTCTCAGTTCTGTGCTTTGTATGGCAGCAACTGTGTCCTCTGCAGCTGGATACACTGTGCAGCCTTTCTTTGTGCCTGGTAGGAAACTCCCAGACACTTCTACAGATTTTTCGTCCTGGAAGATGCATTCTGTATTATATTTTAAATCTTAAGGTTCAGGAGGGAGTGGTAACAGTTCTGATTATTTCAGAATAATAGCAGTTCTTTGCTGTTTGGTGATAGAATGATGATAACTAGGAAAGAAGAGATGGTAAACACATTCATCATGTGTTGCTGCCTATGATGAATTTTTTGCCTATGTGAGCAGGTGACTTTAATGTTATGGCTTTGAGCACCTCTCTGCCTGGATTGATGCACTCAGAAGACCCAAATCAAAGCCCCCTATGAAACTTTAAACCTGTTCCTGACCTTTGCTTTGTTTTGTGTACAGAGTTCTGACTGAATAAGTAGTACTTTCTCTTTTAGTCTTTGTTCTCATTTGCCAAGTGCTACTGAAACATTGCATCAAGGAAGAAAAAAAATATTCCATCCTGGTGTTTTCTATTTGCTCTCAGTGCTGTACTTTGCTGATTTGCAGTCGTTCATGAATTAATTAGCATGGCATTCCTGCAACGTGAGGTAGTGTTGGTTCCTTTGGGGAAAGGAACTGGAGCATAGATTAGAAGTGAGTGTTAATGTTGGAAATCCAGTTTGAAATGTCTGGTACCCAGTTTTACAGAGCAGCATGCTGTATATTCAAACTGCATTTTCTGTTGATCTCAGTTACAGATAAGAGCATTCAGTATATCTGGAAATCAAACCCCAGGTGTCTGCACTCGAATTTGTGACCTTATCTTCTGAATGAAGGAGAACTCGTCTTCAAAGTTTATACGATTGAATACATAGTGGTTGTATCAGAATCTGTGTGTCTAAGTGGGCCAAACAAGCCTCTGTGCAGTTTTCACTTTGCTATTTTAATTTTGAAGTGCTCCATTTTACAACTCTAACAGTTTACTTTGGCATAGTTTCTTGGAATAGATTTTTCAACAGCATGTGTATATATAAGTGTGTGTGTGTGTATAGTATGTAGAAAATGTATATATAAAACATATATATACATCCTAACTTACAAAACATAGAAGCACAATTCCATTCCTCTGTGTCCCAGCCAGATTGGCTTTGGTTTTTTTCCGTTTGGAGAGGGTGGAAGAGCTAATTATAGAGAAGAGGTGAACCAACTGCTTTCCATCCAGCTGGGCAATGCTTGTTGACATGACCATTTCTCTTCTCAAAGGAGCAGCTGCACAGAAGGAGGCTCTCAGCTCTGTGTTCAGATGGTTCAAGTTTTGGCCAAGAATGCTGGAGTTACTTGGTGGATCAGACACACATCCACTAAGGACAAAGGAGGTCTGAGGATATAAAAAGCACAGCTGAGAGTTTGTCTATAAGAGTCTACTGATTTTCTAACTTTGCAAATATTTTCAGTGGTGTAAAAAACGGTCTGGATTTGGATAGTTTAACGCGATAGCATCTGGTAGCATCACAGTTTTTCTTCTGTGTGGATTTCTTCTAAGAATCCAGGTCTCTTTTTCCAGAACTTGATTGTTCTTCAGTATTGGCACTCACAAAGCATATTTTCTTCAGATCTGTTTCCAGAAAATGGCTCAGTTGCTTTAAACAGAAGATCTAACAGTGATCAATCAATAATAAGGCATCGATAATCACGAAGACAATGCTAAAGCCTTGCTCTGAGCAAAATGCAAATTCTGGTGAGGTCTGAATACTCCAGAAAGATACAGAAAATTGCAGATGTAGATGTCTTCCTATTTTTTTTCCCCCAAAGTAGAAGACTTTCAGTTATCTGTGCTGTAGGCTTTCTGTTTCCTCTTGCGTTCAGCTTCAGTGAAAGCTTCTCAGCACAGTGCTGAATTGTGCCAGAAGACAGCCTGGAGTTTTAGCTGGGGTGCTCAATCCCTGGTGATTGCTGTGCTTTCTTTATTGTGATTTTCTGGTTTTCTGTGAGCACCATCTGCTTCTTCTGGGTCAGTGGCACTGTCTCTTGGTGTCCATGTATTTGCTAGTGTATGGCTGCGCTTACTGAGATGTCTTTGGGTTAAACTCCCTTCCTCATGAGGACTTCCCAAACTGTCTTCCTAATTCTGCTGCTGAATTTTTCTAGCCTTGGGTAGTCAAGACACCTCTTTCAACCTGAGCTTTCCCAAATATTTACTAAGCATGAATATGTTCAAGCTTTTTTCCTTTTGTTCTGCTCTTGACCAGTCACCCAAAACCTGTTTTCCCAGCCATCCAAAATCCATCTTCTTTACATACAATGTACTTAAGGTGATTTTCTTTCATTGCCTGCCTACATTTCCAGAGATTAATATGAATTTGTGTTAATTTTATTTTATTTTTTATTTTTTAACCAAGGATGTTGTGGATGCCCCATCTCTGGAGGCATTCAAGGCCAGGCTGGATGTGGCTCTGGGCAGCCTGGTCTGGTGATTGGTTACCCTGCACACAGCAGGGGGTTAAAACTAGATGAGCATTGTGGTCCTCTTCAACCCAGGCCATTCTGTGATGATTCTATGATGATTTTTATCCCCATATTCAACTCTTAGACAGTTCCTTGATTTTAGTTGGGAATGTAGTGGGTGGAGCTAATTCATGGATTTCACAGCTCTTTTATTTCAGGGGCATATAATACTTTGCAGGACCTTTGCTCAAGTTTGCATTGTGCCTTTGGGTTACTCAATATTTGTCAAAAGATAACTGTGAAAATCTCATTACTTTTAAGTTCTTTTGAACGAGGCAATAGAAAGTATACCCTGTGCAGCAATCATGCTTTTTTATTAAAATGGCCTCAGATCTTCTTTTTCTTTAGAATGGCATCTTTGACTTCCTTCTTCCTGTAGTCAAGCTGCAAAAAATTTGCTTTTTGTAGTGTACTTTTGTACACGGCACTGTCATTTGGTTATTTCTTTTCCAAGAGAAAACCACTTTTCCTTCTTCCCCCTCCTTTACACCTTCTAAAAGAAAATTGAGCTTCTAAGGACTTAATGTGCAAACTTCACTATTACATCCTGCAAAATTGAGATTGCTTGATGGAACTGGGAAAGAAATATTCTATATATTTTTTTCCCCGTTATGAGCAAACTTAAGCAATTGTAGATAGTCATTTGTGGTCTGGTGAATGCAGGGAACTACATCTTGGGTGACTGCCAGGAGCGACAATTACAGTCTCTTTCATTCCTAATTGAATTCTTTGATGATAGTTTCAAATTCAGAAGCCCAAATTCAGATACTTGGGACATCAAAATAATGAACTTATATAAATATTACAAGGATATGTAAGAAGTTCCCATCAACTGAGTAGTGTGACATGCTATATTGTTGAAATATTCCCTTAGAAAAATAGATCTCTTGCTGGGGATTTTAATTTTATTCTTTGTTTTATTCTTTTTTTTTTTTTTTTCATCCTCAGAGTTGCAAATAGGAATCCTTTTTCTTTTATAGGGAAGGATGGCAACTTTAAATCAGTTTGGAGGCAAGCTAAACAAAAAAATACCCCACTGCATTGAAAATATTTCTGCAATCTTACACATAATGGCAGTTTCCCTACCTTCCCTAGGCCTGAAATAATTAGTTTATAGAAAATTACACTGTGTGTGTGTGTGTGGGGGGGGGGGGGGGGG
>JAPSGF010000040.1:3104144-3195356 GCA_035772895.1 Perdix hodgsoniae
GGGGGGGGGGAATAGAAAATAGATGATCGCTGTTTGGCGACAAACAGAAAATTAAACTTCAGTAACTCACAGAAAGCTCCTGCATGCGTTGCTGAGATTAGAGGGAATGCTGTTATGTGTACGGCATAACCGAATGGGGTTTTTCGGCTGATTTGTAATGGAAGCCTGCAATGTGTAAACACCGAAGTCTGATATAAATGCATCCTGTGTTAGCAGGAGAAAGGAGGCTTGGACACAGTGATGTCAGCTCACCTGGCTGCTGTATGTGCTGCAGCAACACGGGGAGTCTGTGCCTGAGCTGGGAGCAGCCCGCAGAGCCAGCCTGCCTTGCTGGTCTTAATTAGCCATTCTCCTTTCTCTTTTCTCATGCAGGATTTTCATCCTTCAAATACATTTAAAAAATTCATGATGTTTACTGTTTGTTCGCATTGCGGGCAATTTGATATTTTTACCATACATTTTTATAGTCTTGCTGGAAAAAAATGATGCTCAGTCTTAAATCCCCGACTGCCTCGGTCTTTCTTAGTCCACATTGCTTGGTCATTTGCTGTATGTGTCATGGGGGGTCACAGATCCTTTGTAGCATTTTTCTTTTCTACTCCCTTCAGAACTTACTTTATGCCTCAGAGAGTTTGCTGCTGCTTCTGGTTTTTGTTCTTAAAGAATATCAGCTTTATTTCTCTGCAAAATCACTGGGCTACTCAATTCAGCGAACAACTTGTTTTCCTTGTATTATGGTATCTCTATTTCTATAAACTCTTTGTATAAAAAACCTGGCAGTTGAGATCTGTCAATATGAAGAAAAAAAAAAAAAAAAAAGAATTCTTCTGCTAAAATTCCTTAAAAAATGAAAGCTGTGTGACATATCGTTGCAGTTCTTCTTCTATCTCTACATTTTTAGTGAAATCACGTGAGCGTTTGTGCTTTTAGCATACATTCCCTGGTGGCGAAGCGTTTTTAATGTATATGTAGCATTTTCTCTATTTTTTTTTTTTTTTTTTTTTTTTTTTTTTCCTCCAAGGTTCTACATTAGCCGTTGTTGCTTGCTGACTTACAATCGCCTTTTTCGGCTCCCTAAAGGAATATTGATAGTTATTTAATGACAGTAAAAATTCCTTAGCCGTATGTGTTTGTGTGCTGTGTGTGCACCCGCAGATGCATGATGTGTGTTTTTTCTTGTAGTTACTTGAAAGATGATTTTGTGTCTCTGAGCATTATTTTAAGGCGTGACAAAACTTCTGTTCCATCAGTTCGAGGAACTGTTACTGTAGTGAAGCAATTATCATAGACCAAGACTGAGGGTGAGCCTGCATGCTGCTGGATGCTGTATCATCCAAGAGGTAATCATTTGAGGTTCCAAATTCACTGAGATTAAAAAGTCAGATAGAGAAGAGGCTCTAATGGAATATTATCATCCTCGTTTTGTGAATGAGAGGAGCTGAAGCACTCACACAAGTGAATGTCTTGCCCAAGGTCGGGAAGGAAGCTGGAGCTGGCCTTATCTCACCAGCTGCAGTTTCAGCCACCGAAATGCACACTCATCCTTCCTGCGAGTTCTCAAGTGAGCTGATTTGTGCTTCAGGTGTTACTCCTAAATAAAAATTTTGTGGAGATTTTTTTTTTTTTTCCCTATTATTGTTCAGCTTGTTTTAGGGAAGTAAATACAGAGAAAAATTATAAGAGGAGATACTATGAAAATGTTTTTTCTCTGAAGTGAGAGTGTGGTAGAAGCAGATGGAAATACAGTGCAGCTGGGATTTAGTGATGACCTGTAACTTCTTTCTTTGAGATGATTGTGAAATTCAAGCACAGAATAAAAGATCACTGAATTTTGGAGATAGAAAGGACTGAGTGTGATTTTCTACATCAAGTACCACTTCACAATTCTTTTTCCATGTGGGTAAAGCAGATCTGTTTCCATTTTGATGGACAGTGTGACTTAGAACCTTACTGAGTCAGTGCCCCTAGTCTTCCAATATGTCATCTTTTCTATTTTTGTTCTCCTCTCTTTTCTTCTTTTTTCTTCTCAGTTTAGGCATATTTATGAAAGATCTGTCTGACGTGATTTCAAGGTTTCCATTTGTAAAACTCTATTATGGATGATTTAGCTGATGGTTGCCATGAATACTTTGTACATGAGTAACAAATGTAAGGAATCATCTTTATAATTGAACTATCAGTGAATTTGTCACCAGGTAGGCTGTTAACAAAGTAATTACATTCATTTTTCCAGTTTATTGTTATTAATTTTGGATACACAAGGTCACAGTGGAAGTCATCAGTCCCTGATTGTGGAGAACCATGGTAGGAGCCAGCTGGCATCATTATACTGCAGGTGACTGATTCCTCTGGCTGTAGGATGGGAGACATAGGACATTTCCTAGCTCAATTTCTTAGCTGTGTCCAAGGATTTATTACCTCTGTGATTGTTTTGTGTTTGTGTAGGGGTGTCTGAAAAGGAGGTGCAAGCATAGATATAATGTAAAAATTGCAGAGGAGCACATTGTGAATGTGGAGAGATGGTGGTTCCTTGGGCTTCACTGGTGGTTTGAACCAACAAGGATAACGAGACTTGCTGCTGGCCTCTTCAGCTGCTCCTGCTGCAGGAGAGCAAGGAGGTCTGTGCTAGTTTCTAGAGGACTTGTGTCTTGAAACCAGTAAAGCATGCCATCTTCTACATTGCCTCTCCTAAACAGGAGTGAAACTACTTCAGTCTGGGAGCTATGCCATGTGAATGAGCCCTTCCGTCACAACTAACACAGTAAGGGTCTGTGGGTTACCTTATGGTTACCTTGAAGTGTTTATGGCCATGTTATGGGTGCTTTTTTTTTTTAGGCTTTCCGTGCTTTAGTTTAATTTAGGATTCCTTATTAGTAAGAAATTGGTCCACAAACTGTTCTGTTTAACCTCTTCTACTTCTGTCCCAATTAGTTTGTAAATAGAAATTTCTTGTTCCAGTTAATGTGCTCATTTAATCTGTTTTCTCTTATGATTTCTGCATGTTTTAGAGGAATTAGACAATCTAAAGTATTTCATACTAGCATCACAATCTACATATTCACCTGAAAAAAATCAGCTTAATGTAATTTACCTCTATAATGTTATTTAAATGTGTAACTGAGATAAGAGCTTGATTCTGCTTCAGTTAATTTCAATAAACAAGTATTTATGCAAATCCAGTTAACCTTACAGTTCAGACATTCAGTTAATAATGAGAATGACATGAAAAATTCACCTGCATAATCATTAGATCTCATGATGCCTTACAAGAAGTTAGTAACAAATTTCCTTTCTGGAAAATGGGAACTGGAGTGAGGTGATTTACTGATGAAGTCAGTGTGCCAGCCACTGGCAGAGCTGGGAGTGGCACAGACTGAGCCTTCCCATGACCCATCTACTGCTCTTGCAGTGACAACAGGCTGACTTCAGCTACAATCATAGTTCCAATGCTTGCATCTGTGATGCTGTATCAGATAATTATGTAATGGAGATAATGCATGTATAATATACGTTACGATACGTTATGAAATTGTATATATGACATGAGTTGTAATTAAGGGTATTTTTTGAAAATTTAACCTAGTCCACCAACTAATTGACTGAATGGACTTAGAGGATATAAGGGTGTTTGTGTTTCTAGTTCAATAATTTGTATAACTTGGTTTTAATTGTTATGGCCTGATTTATTTTTTTTCAGAGGTACATCCTTTGGAGGAAAAATACTCATAAGAGTTCTTTATCTCAAAACTCTTGGTAAAGTCAAAAGACTTTGTTAGCTTGTGGAGTCGGTTTGGGTGTCAGAGAAACAATATCAGAATGCAATTTCTGCTAAATTATAAGGGAACTGTATGCTTGGTATAAATGAAATTAGAATTGGGTGAGAAAACGCGGTTTCAACATAAATCAAGTGATATTTCAGGTGAAACAAACAAAAAAACCCACAAAACAAATGTAGAGTCAGAATCTTATAATTGAATCATGTTCAAAAATATTAAAAAGCATCAAAGTAAATAATTATTTCCTCTTGCGAGTTCCTTTCGAGCATTACTAGGACTTGTCTAATGTTAATGGATCTTACCAGTCATCTGGATTGCTCCTTACTGCTGGAATAAACAGAGTCACTTTCATATTTTTGAAGGTTTCTCTACATTGTAAAAAAGCATCATGGGAGCTTGTTAAGTTCATTAGAATGCTAACAGCAGTTCTAAGTGCTTCTTTCCTTCAAAGTTTTGCTATTTTGAGAGGAAAAATACAGAGTGTGAACGCTATGATTGCTGTTTACAGTTGTGGAATCTTTTGGGAAGCTTTTGAGTTTGGGGAATCTGTGTGTTTTCACTCTTAGAGCTTCATTTTTTTTCACATCATATGAAGAAATATCTAGCAAGAAATAAGACACTAGTAAATAAAGTTCTAATAACAAGATGCAGCTTTCAGATTTCTCAGCAGAGAAGATGTTGGGGCATCTGGTGCACCTGCCAACCTGACAAGTTGTGTTACGTACAAACAAAATATATACCTTGAAGTGCTGTGTGTCTGCCTTCCATGAAGAGCACTGTCTGAAGCTGATGCTTCTTCTCTTCAGACTGTGGTAAGAGTAGAGTTAGCCTGGTCCAGAACATTGTCTTGCCTTATTCAGCAGTTCGGATCCAAGATAAAAGCTTGATCGTGTGGATATACAGGAAAGCCTTCACATAAGAGAAAAGACCTCCTAGAATCATCCTGGGTGTGGGAAGCAAGAGTAAGGTTTGAGTGAAAGACGATGCACATCTGCTGATTGTTTGAGGATACTACTTGTATCTGTATTGGCAGTCAGAATCCAGTTAGACTGGAAATATTTGACTTTGGCTGACTGCTTGGCATGTACAGAATGCCAAGAGAGCAGGAGTGCTTAAGGTGATTTATCTAAGCAGAAAAGTAGTTCTGCAAAATGCTAGCATGAAGGTCTTTTCCAAGTTCGTGGCTATGGATGGGATTTTGCCAAATAGATAGCAAACAAGGAGCACAGTGGCAATAGATGCAACTTTGTGGAACCACAGACAGATTTGGAGGACAGTTGAAAAGGTGAAGGAATAGGGAGGAAAGTCAGGAAGTGAGAAGGTTGTAGGGAAATTAAAGGAAGACAAGAATTCAAGTGAAAGACTGATTGCTCAAGGGGATCATCCATTGACAACTGAAGCAATAGAAAAGTGGAAACCTATTGGGGTTTTAGGGACTGCACTGAGACTAAGTTAGTGCTAGCTGGAAGCAGGATCGAGCCATATCTAGTTTGAAACTTGAAAAGAGTGACTCTGATCCATTGCTAGAGACAGTTGCAAAGAACTTAGAGGAAAAACAATGCAATCACCTGTGAAGCGAGGGAGGTAGCAACAAGTCCAACTCTCACACATCTGTACTGAGGGGGGACCAATGCATGGTAAGGGTCTGGGGGGAAAGAGCAAGGAAGAAAATGCAGATAGTGTTAGGGAGAACAGAGCCCAGAATAGGCTGGCAGATGAGTTAGAAGAGTAGCAAAGCACTTCTGACTTGGAAGGAGGAGAGGCAAGAGACTGGTTCTGAAAGTGAAAAATGATGCTGTCGGGTTTGTAAGAATCCTCCCTTGTCCCAGTGCCTTCTGTCTGTGAAGGGCCATTAAAATTTGTAGCTGACAGGGAGGCCAAAGGTGAGAAATATTGTTGGAATAAAGAAGGATCAGACTGACACACTGAGTATAGAGTAATGAGAATAATTGAGGTGAGGTAAATTTAATGGGATGGTATTGTGGTCTTATAAACTAATAATGTTGCAACTCCTCTGTTAAAAACCATTTATTAAAAGGAAAGACTAAGGTCATGGGAGGTGGATGATCATCTACAGTCGGTGGAGGCATGTTAGTACCTCCAGGATGTAATTCATTGCACTGAGCTCAAACATCTATTTTGGGATGAGACAGATTGCTGCCTGGAGCTGCTGTTCTTTCTTATTGGAAGCCTGGACAATTACTTGAGATTAAATATCTAACGTGTAGATGGATGAATCCTGTCCAAGCTGAGTATGCGTTATAGGTATGCTCTACCCACAATAAGGGCATCTGCAGTCTTAGGAGGTGCATTGCTAGCCATTTCTCACTGAAATAGGGAAGTATTAATACAGTGATGGAACGGGCTGTTGAAAGGGTCTGCAATACTGTGAAATCTGTGTGATTCCAATTGCTCCTGCTTAAAAATATATTTGGAGTGCAATAGTAGCAAAGAAAATGGAGAATCCTCCATGAGAGGATGGAGAGTTGTCTAGTGTATAGTGCTGTAAGGAAAAAGAGCAACTACGGTTACACCTGGAGAGCTCAGTCCTGTGCTGGCTGAAATCCTGTGAGCCATAACATCTGAAGTACAACATTGCTCACGGGATAGAAATAGTGCCGTTAAAATGCAAGCATTGAATCTGTAAAAGAATATGAGCAAGAAGGGTTTTTAATGGTAAGTTCTTTGAGTTTCTGCAACAAGCCTTCCAGCACTAGCAGGGGAATAGAACAGAGGCACAGCTTGATCAGTTTATGAAGAAGTGTTTCATTATAGTTGCCTACAACAGCAGAACATAGGTGTTGACCTCTGAGGTGTTTATTGTAGCTCTTGAAGAAGTTGTAGAACTCAGAAGTGATTGGGGCTCAAAAAGCATACAATATTGTGTTTGGGCACCCAGGTTTTCAAGTCTTCTTCAGCAATTTCCAAGTAGTTAATTACATGGGCATTCTTTTTTTTATTTGTTTGGGGCTTTTTATTTTTATTTTTTAATTTTTGGCATTGTTCCTCTTGCCAGAGATACAAAGCAGACTAAGATCTATCCTGGTCCTAACTAGATAGGAAATCATTCTCATCTAGTCATCTTTTACATAAGTGTTTTGAGTCCTTCTTTGAGTGATGTATTCCCAAATGGCATCAGTACTAATGTGCATATTGAATTCTGAATAGATTTTTATGACACATATATCAGAGTTTTGAAGATCACTAGGGAAAGTATTTCTATTGACTGCAATTTGATGGAAAGCATACAGTGCCCAAAATAGCTGTTGAATTCAGATGTTGTCGCCATTACAGGTAGTACAACAACAACAAAAAAAAGGTAGAGCAAAATGTTTCCTTTGTTTCATGGATATATACCAGTACTGCTGTGAGATTTAAATAGCGATGACTGTCCCTCAAAGTAAGGTGCTCTCTGAAATAAATAAATAGATAAAATCTTTTGAAAACCTCAAAGATAATCATTGATTGTGGCTAACTGTATAAGAATTTTTGGAACATTCATGACAGTAGATTTACAAGTCTCTGTGATGCTGACTTGAAACAAAACCCTGTTCATAGTGAAAAGGATTTTATTTCTTTGTCTGCAATATGACAGAGAAGAAACTGAAGGATGCCTTCATAGGAGGACATTTTGTTCTTTGATTTCAATTCTGATTCTCTTCAAACATGCAGCATTAGCACCTTCATTTAGGTGTTCTCACTATGAACAGGTAACAGATGAATTCAGAGAGGTCTTCTGAAAGAAGACAATGTCAGGTGGGAGAAAAGGGGCTTGATTATTGATTCTTTCATTCTGGCTTTCTGGGCATAGAAATGCTGGTGGACTTGAAGGACAAGTTCTTGTAGTGGAAATAGATGTAAAAAAATGCAGTGTACTAATTATTAATGGAACATAGTTTTCGGAATCATCAGTGAAAGCCGTTTCTATTTGTATGGATAGTAAGTATTCTGGGTGGACTTGCACTTTACTGGGTCTGTGCCTGCCTCATTTCTCTGATCTGTAAAATGGGAATTCCAGAAATCAGCTGTTTTTTGAGTATCTTGAGTAATAAAAATGCTTTTTTTTTTTTTTTTTTTTTTCTTTTAGTTATGGCTTTAAAATTCCTGAAAGCAGTTGTAACGATAACCATTTTAATTTCCCTTTGACTTTAAATTCAAAGCAAAATAGTCATTCAAAAGATGATAGTATATGAGGTCAGCTAAGTTCCCTTTGTAGTCTGCATAATTCATTTCTAAAATAGCTGAGTCAACTGTTTATAATAGCCTTTAAAGTTCTTAGTAATAAGCCAGAAATCCAGTCTTCTGAAAGGTCAGCGAGCCCAGAGCATGTTCTTCCTCTGAGTTTTAGCTGCTCTCGATAAATCTCCTCTCATTTGTGATTTACTGTTTGTCCTCTTCGTGCCTCTACAATTCCAAGTATTCCCATGTGCTTAAAATAAGTTGTTCTAAGTTTAGATTATCAGCCCAAGTGTCAAAGCTATGTTCTCCCTTTCTCTTGCTCTCTCTCTCTTTTTTTTTTTCTTCTTCTTTTAATGGTGAACAGAGTTCACCAATGGAAGTTTCATGCTACAAGGGGTGCTTGGTACAACAGTGCTGCAGCACTGGTCCAGTGCAGCTCTATATGAAAAAAGGGAACCAGCTCTCTGTGAAGGCACTTCTCAGCCAATAGAGAAAAGGCTTCCCTTGATAAGGGATTGCTCCTGCTATGTTGGAGTCCCTGAAATTGCACAGCTGTAGTAATTCAGCTTGGAAATAATATCTTTTATATCTTCCACAAGGTAATTCGGTCTCTGTTGATCCTTCTGGACACTCCCGGTCAGTAAGATTTTAAATTATCCAAATTATCTAACAAAGATAACTAAACAAGGCCTGGTTTGTCAACTGCCCTTGAACTCAAAAGGAATTGTTCCATTTCATAAACCAGAGCCTGTATAACTCCTGTGAAATACATTCAAGTAATAAAGGACTTGGGACAGTTTGGTTTGGTCGCGTGAATCACACAAATATCCACAGAAACACATTGTCCCCCACTAGGTCTATCTGCAGTGGTAAATAAATGATAGGCAGTATCATGGTTACTAAATGTAGAATACTGGTTTGTCAGGTCTGCAGCCCAGCTCAGCACATGTAACGTTCCACTCTCAAAGCATCCTGTCAGGTGCCATGCTACAGCGTTGTAGAATAACATGGGGGAGCTCTTGTTTATATCATATTTTATTTGATTTGATGCTTATCTAGCACACTAATAGCACATAAGGAATAATAAGACTGTAATAGCCATGCAGATATTATTTTTATTAGTATAAATAAATGCATTCAATCAGGCACAGTAGTTTCATTTATTTGAGAGACTAATATTTATTACTTCATTTTTTTTGGTCATTTAAGGAAATAAATAATACTGTTTGGCTCATAATCCTCTGAAGCACTTCTTTATTTTCATTCATTCTGGTAATTCATGAACGCATTAACTAAAGTTCCATATTTAGGTAACACGAAAACAGTGACATGAGTTGAAGTAATAAAAGCCTAAATAAAGCACAGCCTGCCAAGATAAATTTCAGTGGCCTAATCTTGATTATTTATGTTGCAGTCTAAATGCTGACCATATTTCTGTATTGAATATGTTTGTAAGTTTCCTGTGGGATTGTTTTTTTTTTTTTAATATGAAGTTACTGGGAACAGAAAATACACAGTGACTATAATTTTCTTGCTCTGCTGCTGACATGAACAGCTACAAAAACTTTAAAACTATGTTATTTTATCAGAACACATTTAAGCAATGAAACGCAATGGGTGGTGGTGTTATGGTAAGGTAATCACCCCCTGAGGTGCACTGAGACACAGCGTGGCTGATTACCTCTAATCCTGTTGGGATGTAATTATTTCATGGTAACAGTATTCTTGGAACTGCCTTGTTGCTGTTATCAATTTATTTTTATTTTATTTTTTTTTAACTTTATATCTAAACACATTAAACAATGACTTTGTCAACTTTGAGGTCTGTTGAGATTAACCTGTCTTTTCACAAAGTTTAATAGGCAGCTGAAATACTTTTTCAAGTCTGGTTTCGGTTTCCTCCTAAGATTCTAGCACGCCTGCAAGAAGAACAGCAGAAGACTTTGATTCCTCTGAATGAAGCTGCAAAGCTGAAAGAGTTTTATAAAATGGATTAAAAGTAGAAAAGGAGTCTGTTTGGTTATCGGGAATTCCAAGAAAATTAAGAATAGGTTTGCACTGAAGTAACATGTGGTCTGTAAGCCTCTTCTCTTCAGTACTGGATAGGACATATGAATGACTCTAACTATGGCAGCTGACTGGGAAAGGCAGCTCCTAGCAAGGTCTTCCTGTGTTCCAGAGAAGATGTAGATCCATTAAGGTCAGTTTATATTGCTTCTTTGGTGGACTTTGCAGTCTGAACTGAGCTTCTTGCCACTGGATCAGCCAACATGGATTTAAAAAGTCAGATGAAAGGTAGCTTGTGTGTCCAGAGGGCAAGGTAGGCATGCCAGTGACTTCTGTTTACGTCAAAACTTGTTAGGTGTTCTTACGTAGTTGACTGATCAAAACCTATGATGAGATCTTCCGCTTACCTTCAGATCTATATACAAGCTCAGCATATTGACATAGAGACTGAAAGAGCAAGGGTTGGGGAAACATGGCAAGCAGAGAAGTTTGAATCAATGCATATGCCCTATGTCCAAAGCAGAGTAGCATCGCTTTTCAGCATGGTAACAAAAATTCAGATGTTTTGTTTTTATTTATAATTAGTATATACGTGAGTGCTGGCTTTTAGAGATGATCTTTTTATGGGGAAAGGACAAGCAGGATGTAATTCTTTCTGGACCTCTGACCATTCCACAAATCACATTCTCCTCCGGGCTTTCTCAGCAAAATATCTCTGTTTTCTATGAAATTGTGTACTCAAAGATGAGCTGCTGCATTCATTTATTTTCTAAAGTAGGGCTTGTTTGCACTCTATTTGGAATAGATTTCTGTGTAATTATACTAATGCACGTTCTGTCTTAATCTAATAATCTGATTTGGACTACTAAATGCTAATAGGGCTGTTATCTATCTTGGATGAGATTATTTCAGTGAAGGTGATGATTTCCAAAGGGGAATCAACAAGATTTTGGAGTATGTATATGAATAATAAATTAACATACAGATAGCACATTTTAGTAATGAGGAGGTAGAATGATAATCGAGTGGCTCAAAACTGCTGTGATTTAAAGTAGATTTTAATTGATAGAGATTTGCAAGGTACATGACCACTGTGCAAGCTAACAGTGTTGAACTAAGAGGACAGAGTACTTTAAAAATTATTTTTGCAGGAGTGGAAGTGTCAGCTCAAACTTAAGTTCTTTCTGGTAGGGTTACAGTCTTCCTATGTGATAAACTCTTTGGAGCTTATCAGTGGTCTTATGTTTTTAATTCTTACATGCAACTTTTATGTAGAGTTGCTGAAATACAGATCTATGAGTTTGCAAATGAATCTTAAATCATATTCTAGCCTTTACAGATAAAAGCAATTTTCATGATAAAATCTAATATGAATGATTCAAAGGAATGAGCATCAATTCTGAAGTCATGACCCTTGATGTTAATAGTAGGATTTTTTGCTGTTGAAAATGTTGGTATTTTGTTTTGGAGATGGTTTTTGCTTTTATCAGCAGGACAGTGGGTCTTCTATGACTGGATTTCAAAATTAAGCTTTGATCTGGGAAAGTTTTCTTTGAGATATGACCTTAATCTAATATTTGAATTTTACATTCATTAGTTTGATTTACTAAAAATAGACTGATCCCATCAGAGTGATGATAGTGCCTAAGCAGATAAGGAAGAAGAAAGTACTAAACAGTTCTCTTCTCTTCAGAAATGATAAACACAAACATTTAAATACACCAGATGAAGACTTACTCTTTCCACAGGGTCCCAGCACTGCAGTTTTGATTTCTGCTGGCCTTGCTAATGATTGCTGTTTATGCTAGTTTATGCTTCACCATAGCAAAGTTTTCATTTCTAATTTTTTATTTCTGATGGAAACATCCAATCGGAATCTCGATCTTGGTAGGCTAAAATCCTTTTAATTCAAAAATGTAATTTGACTTATAAAATGGACAAAATCTAATGTCAGCATAATTTACTGTAAATTGTTAATAAATATTTTCTTAGTAGTAGATAATCCCTGAAATATATTCCTCCTGCAGTAAGACAGTGTCTGTCTTGGACAGTTTATTAGCTTTGAGTTAGTTTTACTGTGATTTAAATCCTACCAGGAATCCCTGTTGAAACTCCCTCTGCAACCTTCTTATTAAACTTATAATGTTGTTTATGTGACTGTAAGAGCTCAGAGTTTCTTCTTAAAAGTAGAAATAATTATCTCTTTTACCAGAGATTTGAGTAGATGCTTGTTTATGAGGTATGTGGTGGTACCTGTGCCCTGAAAACCAATATGTGATTTTTCTGGGAGGAGCACCTGAGCTGCTTGGAAAGGATGCTGAGCAACCTTGTGCATCAGCAGAGGAAGGAGGTGAGCTGGCAGGAGATGCTAGACTTGGTGTGATTGCCTGCCCTCAGATGTAGCAGTGCAGTCATCTTCACTATAGGCCAGCCTTCAGTGAATAATAGATCCCTCGGAGAATTCACGTCATTTCCTACCTCTAATTCCATTACCATTTCATTTTTCCCTCACCTTTGGCTTCCTGATCCATATGGCAGGCATGTTGTGTTTCTCATCCTATGAAAATTTTAGTGCTGCAAGAGAAGTAGACTATTCTTCCAAGAGTGTGAACTGGAGGCAAAAGGTGGATTAGAAAGGCACGACTTTGCATAAGTCTTGTACACTTTTTACTAAGTCACTGTAATTATTGGCAGCCAACCTACTTGATGGCACTAGCTTGCATTCAGAAGGATCGTGATCTTTGTAAACAGTCACCATTGGATCTATATCTTGACAAGCAGACCTGGCTGATGTCTAAATGGGCTTATTGCTAATGCTGGATGGAGCAATAACACAAGCTGATATCAAAGTGGTCTTCAGTGTAGATAAGTAGCTGAGGCAAGTGTAATTGAGAGCTGGGTGACTTAAGTGTAAGTCCTGAATGTCTGAATTCATTCTGCAGAAATCTTATGAAGGACCCCGTGTGAGTATAGCTGGTTAGTTGAGTTGGCGATTGGTTTTAGTTTATTAATAAATTCTCACTGTTATTCTCTTTCTTTTGTTACTTATTGTATGGGAACTGCTGAGTCACAGCCTGAACCTCTGATCAGTCACCTGAGGCGAGCAATGTGTCAGCCCTGGAAGCACAGGTGAAGGCAATTCACCTGTGCTGCAGGAAGGGGTGGAGCCAGGCTGCACCTCTCCTAGACCCATTTAAGTGCTGACTACCAGTGGGGAAGGATCTTTTTTCTGGAGATCCACTCCTCTGGAGTTTCCTGAGTGAGCCCGTGACACAGGTAAGCATCTCATCTGTTCTCTTTTGTCCAGTCCACGCTTTGCATAACTTTCTTGTTTATTTCATTATTATACTCTGATTATACCTTTTGATTATACGCTTATGCAATTACAAAGAACAGTTTGCAAAACAGGGAATGAGTAATAATAAAATAATAACAAAAAAACAACAAAAAACATCTGTGCTTCAAACAGTGATTGCAAAAGTGTTTTTGATTTCTGACTTTACAGCATATGGCTACATTCTTATGGCAATAAAAAATAAAATGTTTTATTTCTGTTCCTTCTTGGACTGAGGTAGAAAATTAAAATGGGAAGCTAGAGCTGCTTAGCTTGCTTTGGAAGCTGAACGAGGTGCTTTTTCCTGTTAGGCACTATCCAGCTTCACCTAAATTGATAAAGTAAAGAAAATATCCTTCTATTTATATACAGTACTTTTACCTGAATTCCTTCTGGTTTTGTTTTTTTTTTTTTTTTTTTCCCCTGTGGTATTCTAATTTTTCTTTTGCTAATGCTATTTGCAAAACTATTTCTTGCTGTCGAAATGTGGCACAGCAGGCTGCAGAGGGTCTTTGTGGATCTGTTAGCTGTGAGCAGGACTCTGGATCAGACTGACGTCATCTCACCTCTTGCCTTATATTACTTTGAATGCCTGCATTGTTTTGTATTGTCTCAAGTAAGGGAAGTTGTGCTCCAAATATCTGGGCCAAATCTTAAAATAGCTTCTTTTAAAAAAATGCTTTGAAAATGCAAGCAGTTGCAGGTATGGTAGCTGACAATATGTATATTGTTGTCTTTTACAATAATGATAGCTGAAAATGTCACTGCCATTACATAGCACATTTGATGCTGCTTGTGTAATGCCCGTAAGCATCCTGTCCTGATAAACAAAACTGCAAATTACTGGACCTGGGTAATCTTCCCTCAGCAGCTTGATGTTTGAGTTTTTAATTGTCAAACCAATTACTGGGGCTTTTTGGTAGAGATGCTATTTTTGCCTTGTGCTTAGCCAAGGAAAAAATGCTAACAGTCTTCCAGGAAATAATATTTTGAAAAATGTGAATCTGAAAAAACCATATTTATAAGTCAGGGGGGAAAAAAATTAAAAAAAAAAAAAAAAAAAAAAAAAAATCTTTTATTTGGGAATACTTTTATACTTGAGTCATAACAGAATTAGTTTTGTTGTTCTTTTCTGGAAACCTCAGCTACCATAGGGAATACAAATTGATTATAGAATATTGTGAGGGAACTTGTGAAATCTGGTAAATGTAACACCCTGTGTTGAAAGTCATTCTTGAGGTTCTTATAAACAGTGTCAGTATAGGTTTACGTGAGCTATTTTATACTGTGCTATGGAGTCCTTTAGCACACTTTCTCTTGTGCTTAAGCTGTGGTGCTTAAGGCCACGTGCTGTTTTAAAGAGGAAAACGTGAGAATTTACACTGGTAACAAAGAAGTGCCTCCAATCACAAACCTAACCTCTCCAAGAGACTGGAACGACAGGGACATATGAATATTTAAGAACTTCAGAGGCCTCTGGGAAGTCTTTCTGTGTATTGTCCTGTGTTTGCAAAGGGAACTTAGATTCTTCCTACGTTTGCTTGTCTGTTGAGGCATGTAGAAATACATATATTTTTTATCAATAGGTGTTGTCAAATGGTATACACAGAGAAGTAATGGGTTGTATTCCCTTGGAATGAATTATTTAGTGTGAATAATTGTGTCTGTCCAATAATACGTATTCAAGATAGAGAATTAATGACGATAATCACAACTGGAAGCATCATAATGGATTATAGCCATTGTTTTGGACAGTCAGGATTTTTTGGAAGGAGAACTATAATACTTCCTGATTACAGATATGTGCTTGAAGTTTATGATAGATACTAGCATGGTTTTTGGGAACACAGAGTGACTGTGACTATGTGAATACACATCTGTGAAGTAACAGGCATCTTATTTCAGAAATATAGGAACATATATATTCACCAAGCAATCTATTTGCCTCTATTTACCTATACACAACTTTCTTGCATAATTAGACTTTTCCTATCTACTCTACATGCATATTTTTTGGTCTCAGGGGTGGTTTTTTTTTTTAGACACACAAAGAACTTCCATGTCACTTTAACAGGAAAAAATGGCACCCAATGACATGCATTGACTCTTGATGAATATTGATGGTGACCAACCAGTGGTTGTCAGCATAGTGATGTGTGCATGGTGTGTTTCAGCAGTGGCAACAGCGGCATGAGAGGCAAGCCATGTTCTGGATGGTCTTGCACAGCTTTCACACCATGAAGTGTTGGTGGGTGCCATTTTTTCTGCAAGAAGGAATTCAGTGACACTTGTCTGCTTTCTGCTTCATGCGTATTTCCATTTCAGATCGCCCCTCTGTTGCCATCTGTTGCATAGCAACAAAATGTAATGGAATATTGGTGAGAAGGTTCAGCCTCTGCTGCTGTACCAACAACATCCACCTGCGATGTCATAGGCCAATATAATAAAAATAAGAGGCATTACTTTTGGAGCAGCCCTCATATATACATATGTATGATCTCTATTTTATATAGTATATAAATTCATCTGTGCTTGTGTGTATTTGTGGACTCAGGATGTATGCACTCATAGGCACAATAATTAACAGTCAAATTCTGTCCATTTAGATACTTCTCAAGAATGCTTCAAGTTAACAAGGTGATTGTATCTTTATTGATAAATCACTGTATTTTCCTGCTGATAGCTATCTCCTGAGCTATTTTATTTATGATTTTCTTTATCAGCTATTTGCCAGCTGAAGCATTTTGCAGAGATGCTGATGTGGTCTGGGTGACCTGCAGGCCATACACTGAAATAATTTTTTTTTTTTTTGCAGAACAGTACTTTTTTAATTGAAAAACAAAACAAAAACCAAAGATGGTTTGTTATTGTTACTTTAGTTTTATTGAGGTCATTTTCATGTTAATTTACCACTGGGGAGAAGGAGAAAATCTAGCAATTGATAGGAAGCTTCTGGGATGAAGCAGAGAGGAAATACGCACACGTTGGTTTGGAAACCCATAAAAGTAAGAATAAATGTAAGAAAAGTAAAAAATTTAACACTGATTAACCTCATCCCAAATATTGAAGTGGCAGAGTTTTGTGCATATTTGCAGTGTTACTGGCAGGATGTCATGCTTTTTGATGCCCATGTGGTGAAATGTAATTAGGCAATGATACAATGTAGATAGGGAATGTATGGCTGAATATTATTTTTAGTCTCATTGGAGTTCAAGAACAGCTTGCAAACTCATTAGCTTTAAATCCCTTAGTGTGAATAGTTTCTGTATGAAAAAAGAAACCCAGAAGGTGGCAAAGATATTGCTGGAGAAATCCATGTGAAATGCAGGCAGCTTCTTCACAAGAATGCCTTAGTGGTGGTCAGAATCATTGTGTGGAAGTATTGTTAAGTCACAGAACCTGTATGAAACTCTACCTGCCTACCTACCCTATTCAACCTACCTACCTACATACCTACATTTCTCTATATCTCTCTATTTATTTGGTGTGCATTTGACTTAAGAAATGGTATCATGTCCTTGCCTGCAAGATGCCAGCGCGTATTGGGCTGTGTTTGTTCTGCCAAGTGTTTGTTGAGGAGTGTTTAGTTCCAAATCCGCTCTACTCTCGAATACCAAGAGTCCAGTGCTGGTCTTCTGGGTGGAGCCCTGGTGGGAATTTTTTCTCCAGTGAGGGTTTCTGATACTGCAAGTGCGTGACTGATAGCAATATTACTACAGTTGTTTCTGTACTTGCTTCTTTCTCTTCTGTGTAGGAGATACAAACTTCCACATGATGGTGGATGATACTCTTTTTCTCTCCTTTGTCCACATATATATTTTGTCCATTTCTTATTTTCAAAACCTTAAACAAGCATTTAGCTAGAGTACTTTATTATTTTTCACATGAAAATATTTCTTTGGAATCTCTAAAAGTGGTGGTCTGAAGTCAAAGAGGGCCAACAGTTGAGATAAATAATCTTTTCTTTTTGGTCCTCTTCTCTTTCATTTTTTACCTTTTTTCCTTTTCTCTGTGAACCCAAACATGTATTTTCCAACTAGAGTTTTCCTTCTGTTTGAGTTACAGAATGTGCCAGATCAGTATCTGCCCCTTTAATTCTTGCTACCCGGTTCTTACTTGCATAGGTCGATGGGACATAGTAAGAAATCCTTGCTTTTCCATTCAAATATCTTTTTTTTACGTACCAGAAGCATTTTAAAACCTGTCCAATACTTTTATCACTATCAGCTTTTAAAAATAATGTTAAATTGTCCTGAAGAGTGATTGTGGAACTTTACTTGTGAGCTTCAGTCAGGACCAAGATGCTGTTGTGTGAGGCTGCGTATGTTCACAGTGCTTGTAATCTGTCCTTTCAGAAATTCCTACACCTTCAGCTTTTTGGCATGTCTACTACAAGTCTTAATCCTAATGGTGTTTATAATAATAGCATGATGTTTATGACTTTGCTCCATTTTCGTTACTGTCAAGTGTCAGGAACTCAAAATTTATGCAACTACTTATATAACTGTAGCAAAAAAGGACTTTACCTACTTTTTATTCTGTTTTCCTCATTTCCCAGCTGGAGCAAAGCCAGCTTGTGCTACTGCAGGCCCACAGCTTTATGCATATCAAAGGAGCAAGATTTATGTTTCATAATCTTTTTTTATTTCATTACCTAATACTACAATGCCAGAGTCTTTCTGGCAAAAGTATATGATTTTTAAACACCATGACTTGAAAATCTGCACAGAAGTCAGAGCAGAGACCTGATATGCAGCCCTCATCAGAAACCATTAAGACTAAAGAAGCTCATACTTTCATATGTTATGTATAAATAAAATCATGCATGAGGACCACCATTAAAAAACCAAGCACGTGTTCAGTTCTCATTTCTACAAGAAGCATCTTAATGATGAATTAGCATGAAATTTATGAGTGACACTTGAGAACAGAGTACGATGTGTTGTTGCGTGGAGAAAGCAAAGAGCCTCCAGCCCTGATAGGGTGGCTGAGCTGGGCTTTGCATGGTCTGGGCTCCAGCTTGACCTGGATGGCTGGAATTTTAAATCAGCCCTGGGAAGTGTTCAGCACGTGTTAATTAGAGACAAGCTCAGTTTATTGATGCAATGAACTTTATCTTGCGTGGGTTACCTGTCTGTAGGTAATCCTCTTTGCTGAATAGTCATCTAGAAAGCAATTTAGCACAGCTCAGTTCCCATTACTCACTGTCCTGGCACATGGACAGGGAAAGGGCAGTGTCTGTGTGCTGTTGCCTCCTGTCCTCTGGCCATGCCAAAGAGAGGGAACAAGCACGGAGCACGCCTGGTAGGGAGATGCAGAAATGCTGTAAGAATGAAGTCAGAACTTGCATTTCTACCAGTCTGCAAGTCACCATGAATCACGTTAAATGTTCATCATAATCAAACACCTGCATTTACAAATTTCGTTGGAGACATAAAGTAAATATATCTACAGGCATAAATAGCTGAAAAACTTGTTTTTTCTCCACAGAATGTACTTAGAATTACATTTTTGATTAACTGCTAGGAGGTAATAATTCATATATAATGTTCTGCAGTATTTAACTATCAAATATGTCTTCCTAATTAGGAATTCAGAAGGCAGTAAAAATCATTAGTGAAATAGCTGGGTGAATGCAACTCATCTTTTTCACTATGCAATTTGCTAATGAATTCACTTCGACAATACTTTCTGTTCTTCAAGATTTTTTTTTCCCCTGCATTTGAGTGACTGAGTTTTAGTAATATGAACAAGAAAATTAGCCTGAGTGTTTAAATCAGCATGAATACATTTTAGATAAGATATGGCAGCTTGCATAAGGCTTTATAAGCTCTATTGACAGTGTCATACCATGGTCATTAAAGCAAGCAAGACGTAGATCTTGCTGCATACTTTGCAACTTGTATCTAAAGCACGTGAATATGGAGAAATAAATATGTGGCTATGAGATCTAATTCAGAATCTGAGCTTTGCAGGGTGTTGTATATGTATGAGTGTAATCCTTGCAGCTTGCCCCAGAAATGCCTGGCTCCCCCCTGTGACACTGTAGCAGCTTTTGGGGATGATGCTTATAGAAAATGGCTAGTTCTAGTTAATAGGTGAAAACTGGTGAACTGTTGTCTCAGCTTGCTTCTGTTAGTCTGGTACCTGGCAGACAGACTTCTGTCACTGCTCACCAATGTCCAAATGGCTCTCAGTGTGGTCTGTTTTGCTCTTGCCAAGGAGCCTCACCCAAAACACCGGTTATGGTTTGGATGAAGTTAATGCCTGTCTCTATGGTTTTAATGTTGTTCCTGTTTGTAGTAAGTAGTTTTTGGAACAAACAAGTGCATTCCAGTTCCAATTTTATCATAATGACATATTGAGTTCAGGAGACAATTATTTTACTGCCATGTGTGAAAATACTACAAATTCCAATAAATATACGTTTATCTCATATATTCCCTGCCTGGAGTTCAAATACTTAAAATTCCCTCATCTAAGCCAAAGGTAA
Source organism: Perdix hodgsoniae (assembly GCA_035772895.1). Lineage (NCBI taxonomy): Eukaryota > Metazoa > Chordata > Aves > Galliformes > Phasianidae > Perdix > Perdix hodgsoniae. Next base: position 3,123,934 of record JAPSGF010000040.1, read on the forward strand.
AGCATGGAGGCTAGAGAAAATTTGTAGTGAAAATGGGAAATTAAACCCAACAAAAAACAAACTGCTCAAGTGTGTGATGCAGCAAAAATGCAGCACTGTTCACTTCTAAATGTGAGTCACCAGAACCTGTGTTCTTGCTTTGTAATTTCACAATTTCCCTTCATGCTGTCAGTGCTCTCAGATACCTGCTTTCATCTTTTTTTTGTAAGAGCTTAACCTTCTCTGCATTGGCGGAGGGTGAGATTTCTTAGGAAGGGAAAGCTGTCCCAGGAAGCTTTCATTAGTGCGGAGTCATGGTGACAGATCTCTGAGAAAACAGCATGTGCTGCATCTTCTTCTCTGTTACGAGATATTGTGATGTACAAAGGATAATGTCAATAAGAAAGGGGGTTTTATCTGAATAGAAAAAAGGTGTTTTGCCTGAAGGTAATATTTGAAAGCTACATGCCTACAACAGTCAGTGCCCTTGTTAGCATTCATCAGAATCGTAGCAATAAAAATGGAATTTAAAGTTGGTCTTCTGAAGGAAAAGTGAAATTGTCTGGAAGGAAAGACTGCAATTAGATAATCCATGAGAAAAAAAACTGTGCTGTAAATTAAATGCAATAAAATGCCTCATGAAAATCGGTGGGAGATAAAAGTAATGCAAAATTTTTTAAACTGTTTTGACTCAAAGTAAAAATAATGGAAGAAATTGAGATTATTTTTAAAATATTCTGTACAGTTTTAAAAAATTTGGAATATCTATGAAGTGCTAATGAACGAGCTCACCACAGATCCAAAAAGAATGTGGCAGACATCAGCGTAAAATAATGTAAATACCTGGCATTTTGATAGGTTAAATAGATGCATAGATTGTGTTGTGTATTTCAGCTATTTTCATTGTCCCATTTAATGTGTGAGCAGCTCCTAGCTGGCATTAGGTGTGGTTTGGTTGTGCTGTCCGTAGGCTTTGGGTGGGGAAGATCTGGCACTGGTGGCATTTGCTCAGCATGGGAAGTGAGTGTCACCCACTGCCAGCAGGGATGTCATTTCTTCCTTGATGGGTGCAGCATCCCAACCTGACTTGCCCAAGAGAATCTGTCCCATGAAAAGTGTCCTCAGGACATCACTGCTCACAAGGTCATGATCCTGAGAGGTGTTTGGCCTTCTCTGCAGAAGCTTAGCAGTAGAAAATGGCTTGAATTTATTGCAGTGGATGGAGACACTACAAGTGGATTTAATAAGTCTGTACTTACCTTGAACCTGAGTACAGACTACTGCTGCCTCTTGCTGATTGAGAGACAGAAAGTGACACAAATTTCACAGGTTATGACACTCCTTTTTATCACCTACTCCTCTTGTCTTAAGGGCCAGCAGCCTGCGGTGTGTGATAAGCTTCTGGGGAAGGACAGGGAGAGGAAGGTTTAACATTCACCTTCCCTGCCATACCTGACAGATGGTATCACATGGGGTCCATCTAATTGCAGGATTGTAATGATCACTTCTGGAGAGAGCATGCAGTCTATATTTAAACTTCAAGGCAGCGCTCCTGCAGAGCTGCTAAAGACATGTCTGTGCCCATTGCATTTGTGTCTCTGCAGCATTCCAGCTGTAAATTCTGCTTCTGTAGGACTTCTTCGGACAGCATGAGTGAGTGCAGCTGAGAACCTTGAATGGCTGCAAAAAACAGGAGGAGTGGGAGATGTATGAAGGTTACAGTAGCAATGTGTCAGGGTATTCAGGACGACTTAGCATGGGTAGCTCATTGTGTTATATGCACCATGGCCAAGAAGTCATAGCATCAAAGAATTCTTAGAGTTGAAATGGACCTTTGAGGGTCATCTGGGTCAACTTCCCTGCAATGAATAGGCACACCACAGCTAGGTCAGGTTGCCCAGGGCCTGATCCAGCTTTGCCTTTAAAGTCTTCAGGGACAGAGCATCAACCACAACACTGGGCACCTGAACACAACCAGTGACACTCACATTGATTCCAGGTCTGACAGAGGACAGTGGTTGTTCTTTTGGTTTTAAATCTCCGATGAGCTTTCTGCTCATCACAGTTCCTGGAAAACACCCAAAGCTGTCTTGTCAAAGTGGAAATGATATTTTACCTTTGAATTTTGAGTTAGGGAATTTTATTTCCATGAATATTCAGCACTCTCTGCATCACAGTTTTGCTCATTCATCATGCGTGTAAAACATTAGAGGCACCCTGAGTACTGAATTAAATCTTGTCTCCGCCATTTGCAATTCTGCTCACTTTGGAGGTCATCGCATGTGGCAGGGCTGCCTTTGAGTTTTAAAAGCTATGTAAACACATCCCTAACCTGCTGCCACCTATCAGCGGTGAGAGCAGCGTTACATTTCTACTGGGAATGAAGTGCAGTAGGCAACAAATTAGCTGGCCTTGAGCAAACCTCCCTGAATCGCTGAGCCTGATGTGCTGGGTTGATTAGCAACAAGAAATGGCAATGTGAACTTTCATGTGGTAGCCACAGTGACTGAGGAAAGAGGAAGAGCAGGGCTTTCCCTACCCTGACTGCTTGCTTTCCTGCTTTTCTTGCTTTCAGATCCACCTCACCAATGTCTGTTCCATCAGCACCACTGCTGCTTGCCTTTAGTGTGGTGAGATGAAAAAGGAGTGAGATGGGAATCTTTCTGACTTAGAACTTTTTATGCTTTCAGTTGCATTCTCAACTAAAATATCAATTACAATGATGATAAATTGAATTGGTATTAGTAACTATATACATTCATGAAGTCTTGGTTGACACATAAAGGATTTTGTTTGCCTATGGATGAATACCTTCACTGCTATTTTTGGCTATTTTTTATATCTTTTTAATAGAAAGTGATGAAGGAAACAGAAGCCTCACAGTGTTTCTTGAAGACTGTTTCTGTAAATGTAATAAATTGATCATGCTTTCATGTTTGTAAGAAACTGTATTTCCTCTGAGCTGCCTTAATCCACTTCAGTGCCATCAAAAATCCTTTTTTTTTTTTTTTTCCCCTAAGTCTTCCACTGAAACTGAATGGGATGCCATAAAAATAATTGGAGATATGCCTGGGGATAAAAACAGTCACCAACAAAAAAACCTATAGGTGATATAGGTATCACCAGCATTCAAAAAATGGTCCAAACAATGCAATCCTGTGAGTACTGGAGCTTCAAATCATGTCAGCGTTCTTGTTATTCACAGTAGTTGCACGGAGAAAATCTGAACAGCAAAAGTTCATAAGCAAATGGCAAAGGCAGTGCATTTAATATAGTACAAAACGTACGTTTATTTGACAGCGCTTTGTAATATATGCAGAGTGGCATCTTTCTTTGAGGACTTTATCTTCCTCAGACTGTTTTAGAACACCTTTATTTCACTACCATTATCTTTTACAGGAATAATTTTTTTTTATTCTTTGTGGGTAAAGCATAAAATTAAGCTCATTCTTCGCACCCCAGGTCCCACTGCAGGTTAAAGATGCGCTTTGTTTTAATCATGCTTAAATCTCACTGAGGTGAGAGAGGGACTCTCAAGTGCTTAAAACTAAGTACGAGTTAAGTGCTTTGCTGGAGCGAGTCAGAGGAAAAAACACTTGGCTGGATCAGGGCCTTACAGCATCACGGTGGGATTAGCGGTGTGATTACAAGTAGCTTTTTGTGTTTTAAGTGTTTATTAAGTTAGAAGCCAGGGTGAATGTTGCAGCTTTAGATAGTCTTCCAGGAAGATTCATTCGTTTTCTTCTTAATTTAAATTAAATATTCCTTATTAGTGTGCATTCTTTTCATGTACTTTCTTACGATTGCTCTTTGCCCTTTATGTATGTTTACTGTTGTTTTCCATTCTGTATGCAAACTAGGAAGTTAGGCAATAAAGCTAGAGACACAAGCAGGTATTATGTGATAATTGAACACAACGTTGGTGTTATGATGCAAGTAATGCAACTCAAGGTCTCTTATACTTCAGCAGCTAGACAGTAATTGCCTGATGGTAATCATGATAACTATACTCCCTGGAGTTACTTTACTGCTGTTAAGAAATATCTTCTGGATCTCTTACACGAGCATGATGAAAACCCCCACGTTCAATTATTCTACTGAAAGTTGAATGAATATGATGCATGTTCCCTGACACGGTGATTTACACAAATAGAAGTTTTATTCTGCAAGGAGGGATAATATTTTAAAGCAGAAATAATTAAATCCAACGTGGAAGCTTCATTCATTGCTGAATGCGGGGTGGTCTTGTTTGCAGAGCAAGCATTTTATTACCCGTATATCACCTGCATTGCATTCCTTAGCATGTGGGGATGTTACAATAACTGATTATATTAAGACCTTACTTTTGAAAAATGTGGTTGCGTGGAGTAATGAGTTCAGATTCGGTGTGAGGAGTGAATGGAGATTACATCCAGTTAATTTTTTTGGCAAGTTTGTCCCTCCTATATGAGCAATGATGCCTTCCTATCTGAACAACCTGATGGAGCTGTAGGTGTCCCTGCTCGTTGCAGGGGAGTTGAACCAAATGACCTTTGAAAGTTCCTTCTAAATGAATTGATTCCGTGGTTATATGGTTCTTACTCCAAGTAGCTGTGGCTTGTAAGCCCCAGGTGGACTGCTTTGCTTTGTGGCTGCTTTGCTAGTAGGCCACCTAAACCAGGTGGGTTTGGAGTGTTATTTGCTATGAAAAATAACAATGAATGTTTCAGTGCATTATGTATAGTAATAAAATTTGTGCAACTGCACCAATTATCTGAAAAATTAAAATTTTGGAACTGGGCAGAAATATTTTTCTTATTGCTTTCTTCAGGGGCAAGGAATGGCAGGTCAAAGTAACATCATCTCTGGCATGGCTGTTACTACAATCCATGGGGTGAACATTTGGGATGATGTGAACATCTGGGAGGCTTTCAGTTTCGGGCCCCTCACTATGAGAAAGACATTGAGGTTTTGGAATGCATTCAGAGAAAGGCAATGAAACGGGTGAGGGGTCTGGGACACAAGTCTTAGGGGGAGTGGCTGAGGGAACTGGGGTTATTTAGTCTGGAGAAGAAGAGCCTCAGGGAAGACTTCCTACAACAGCCTGAAGGGAGGTTATGTTGAGGTGGGGGTCGGTCTCTGCTCCCCTGTAACAGGTGATAGGACCAGAGGAATGGCCTCACATTGCACCACAGGAGGTTCAGGTTGGACATTAAGAATAATTTATTCTCTGAAAGAGTGATGAGGTGCTGGAATGGGCTGCCCTGGGAGGTGGTGGAGTCACAACCCTGGAGATGTTCAGGAAATGTTTAGATGTTGTACTGAGGGACATGGTTTAGTAGGAAATATTGGTGACAGGAGGATGATATTAGATGTCTCTTCCAACCTTGGTTATTCTGTGATTCTGTGTGCTGAATGCAGTGATGACCATGGCAGAATACCTCCTGACTTCAGGGGCAGGATGTCACTAGTTTTCCTTTGACAATAGCATAACTTCTAGACTAAAGTGGTCTGGTACTTCGTCTCTAGCATTTTCCAGTAACAGATGTTAAGTAAAGGAAACAGGAGGATTGTAAGGCAAATGTTCCCTTGTCATACTTGCTCAGCTCAAGGAAGTAAGATAGCATGTTGCTAAGGAGTGCTTACCTTTGGATCATACCTGGCAGCCCTGATAAATCTGCCTAACACTTTTCAAGATCCATCTATTTTGATTTCCTCAGAATTCATTAGCAGTGAGTTCTGCAATTAAAATACATTAGGTGAACCAAAAACAACAGACTGTGTTTTGGTGTACAGCCTGGAGGTTCTTTCTGTTTGAAAGAAAATATTCACCTCTGATAACAGTGTGTGCATAAGGAAAGCTGTCCTACAATGTCTTCTCTCCTAACCGTGTCCTCCTTGCTTCTGATCCTCATCATAGACCCCTGCAGTTTTCCAGGCTGAATGTTTTCACTAAGTTATTTTCCTGCCTATCTTCTAAAGGGATGCGAGTGTCTCAGTTTATGTACCTAAAGGTGCACAATTTCCCTTCGCCTTTAAACTGGTTCCCTGTTTACTGCTTTTTCAGTTCTGCCCAGTTGTTGTAGTGTGAAAAGTAACGTGTAATTATTCTTTTCTGTGCTCTCGTGTTTTGATTGTTGCTGTCATTTCCAGTCTGATAAGCCTTTGTGCAGTACCACCTCTTGTGGGAGCTGATCAGTGCAGCCATGTATCCAATAGGGCTAAGAAGATATTTTGTGACTAACTGACTTGAGCTCTTTGAAATCATTGGATAGGCCTATGTTCTATTTATTATCCTTTTCTCTTTTAGGTTAATGCAGAGACTTACACACACAGCAGTTTCCTTAGGATGTCAGAACTGTCTGATCTGAGTTTTCAGCAGAGGTTGCATCTTATTTTCTTTTGAAACACCTCGTCCAACACTAACAATAACCTTGGTAACAATGTTACCGAACCATTTAATTTAATTAGATAATCCATTACTCAAGAATGCACGCATCCAGCAGAAGCAGGGGAAATTCTTTACCAATTGGCAGCAGCTTTCTTACAGGTCTTGGAGCACAGACAGTGTTGCAAACCACTATTCCCTGCTGCATTACCAGTGGCTTCAGTGAGTTTCTGAGCAATTGAGCAGAGTGGGCTAAATTCCTCACTCCTGTTCGATGATGATATATATACCGGTAGAGCTTCATTGGTTTCAGTGGGATTTCTCTAGACATGTCTCAGTTAATTTTTCTGATGCTTTTCTTAAGCTCAAAGAAATCAGAAGGGTTAATGATGGTGTGTATTTGTACGTGTCACAAGATAAAAAAGGTTTACATTCTAAAGCATACTAAAACAATGACTGAAAAAAAAGCATGATGATTATACAATCTAGTCAGCTCTTTGGGAAGCTTTCATCTTCTCTGAAAATGATGACGGATCCAAAAGATCACCGGTCAGACGTAAATCTCAGGAGTGTTCACACCTTATGGAGTCTGATGCAGCCTCAGAGATTTGAGCCCGCATCTTTCTTAATGAAAATAGAAAATGCTTTTTTAAAGCACTACAGTGAAGATATCCTATGGCTGGATTTGAAAAATGACTCCTGTAAGTCATCCCTGGTTTCTGCCTCCCTCTGTTTTTCAAAGCCATTCTTATAGAACTATGCAAATTATTTTAAATAGACCTCAGGCTAGTGCCACTGTTTCAAATGGATAACAATAGTGTGAAAGATGTAAGCATGCAGTTTAATTTATTTGGAATGGAAGGTTTGCGCTTATCATATTTACTCCTTTTTTTCTCTCTCCTTTTTTAAAATGAAGAATTAATCTGTGAGAGGGAAGCAGATCTAGAGTTGTGCTCAAGGACCCATGTACCTCTCCTGAGCGTGGAGCATGGGGAGGACAGGGAACACACTAATGTTTCTCTACCGTAACCACCTCCATTTTCTTCCTCTAATGCTTTGTTTCCTGCACTAATATTCTAATTCTTTTGACATAATGAATGAGCTTAGGGACTTGAAGGAGTTTTGGTACCATTTGTTTTTTATCCTAAAGGAAAATACAAACCCTTCTGTTAGATAGGACTCTGCATAAAAATAAGTGTTTCTATAGTACAGAAGTTGAAGGTGACCTATGGTAATAACGGATGCAAACTTTTTCAAGCTGAAAACATTCCTCTCTAGGTTTTTGTTTGTTCTGGCTAACACTTTTCTCTAATGCTTTAGATACTGCATACCATTTAAAGCGTGCAGTATCTAAATGGTGGTAGATAATTGAGCATCTTAATAGAGTTTCATCCAGCAAGTATTGCTTATTGATGTAGTTGGTGAGAAAATTGAACTGAATATGGATAAAAACAGATTTTCTAGTTTGACTTTTTAGGATTGAGAATGAAAACAAATATTTTGCCAAGTCAAAAACTGGAAAAATATTTGTTTATGCCAAAAAGGGTGTTTATGTTTGCAGCCTGCTAATGAACAGCATAAGAAATATAAAAAGAAATAATTTCAAATGAGAGCAGAATCAAGAGGTTTTTATTTAAAAGGTAAGAAGCTAACTTGCTTCTCCTTTTTCTTGCATTTTTTCTAAGTTCCATGCTAAGAATCACCTAATTTATATTTTTTTTTACAGTTCAGTGTACATTTCTTTGCTTATCTGTACCTTTATATGAGAAACAACATTTATTTTAATATTACTCTGTGCTGGTGATCAATATTTATACTATTAACCAAGCAGCTGTAAAACAAGCTGCTTGTTCTAATACTTAACTAAAATATTTCTTTATTCTTTCTACAAATTGCTCCTTTGCATCTCCTGTTTATTGAGAAAATAGGTCATTTTATATCTTCACAGCTGAAAATCATTGAGGAGTCAATAGCAGCTGGTGCTCAGAGGAGTGGCTGAAATGCTCTGAGCAGAGATGGGAAAGGACGGTATGACTCTTCTTCCCATCCAGAGAAATCCTGATGGGATGAGAGGCTGGCTGGTCCTTTGAGTTGGAATTTGTTCTCAGTATCAATAAAAGCAGGTCTGAGACCCATATGCTCACAGAGTTCTTAACAAACTCATTAATATTCACAAACGTGCACCAGGAATTGGAAGGATGAACTAATGAGAAATGATTAAGAGTTAAATATGCATAGAACAGCTTAGCAACTATTAAAGCAAAGGACACAGTAGTTGCCTGCAAATAGAGAATGTAAATAAAAAGGGCAGAGGAATTAGTGAGGTTGGTTCTGGAACTAATGAAATAATATGCAGCAAAGTTGTTGTCTTTTTGCTTATTAAACTTTCTTTTAAGCTCTAATGCAATAGGCAACACTGGAAAGAAAAATGAGAGGGAAATTTTAGAATAATTGGATAAAATAGGAAATAAAACATCCAGACCCTGTCCCAAATGTCAGGTTTAAATGGCAGTCTCTGCGTGTGAAATCTTTCGAAAAGGCAAGGAGGGGGACCTGTAGGCCTCAGCTCAGTGCCCAAGGAAATGGTGGAGGGAGTCTTGATGGATGTGACGCATGAAGGATGAGGAGGTTATTGGAACACCTAGTGTTGGTTTGCATACAGAGAATTGTGCTTGACTGGTGCTTTCCCTGATTAAAAAAAAGGACTCTGAGAACCAGGTGACAGTGGTGAGTGCCATTTAGCTCCATATTAGTGTGACTGTCAAGAAAGATCCCACAGAATCCTCATAGCCAAACAGAGGCCCTTGGAGATAGCCTGGTGAGAACATATCTAGAATACTATGGCCAGTGCTGTCTGAGCACGAGAGCTACATCATCCCATCCATCCTTATGATCAGAAGCCATTTATAAGAGTTTTTGTATTGGTAGTTGTTTTCTATATTGTTTAAACCTGATATAAAATGCAGGTGTACTGCAAGAGGGTTTTTATATTTATTGTTCTAATTTAGTTGACAAATTGATGCTACTCTGAAGCCAATGTTCTGTTAAATCTGGTTTGCTTGAAGTAATACTTTACAGACTTAAATAATTGAAATGTGCATGCCTGTTATGCTTCTTCCTGTGATTCACATGCCTTTGAATGTATTTTGCAAGGTTTACTTTAATACCAAGCGTCCCACAGTAGAACATTTCAGTACCATCTGCATGTTTAAAATGCTGTAATTCTGTTTAGCAAGTCAACTAAATGAACCACCAGCAAACAGAATTAGTGCATGGGCTTTCAAAGTTCTTTATCTGTAAAAGAGTTCTGAAAGGCATTTGTGGCAGGGTGGTGGCCCACCTATGGCTCAGTGTGTGAAAATGGCTGGGGGCACCAGCAAGATTCCAAGCTACAAGATTCTGAAATTTCATTCCTGGAAACGTTTGTAAGATGTATTTGCCTACAAGTATGCTGAGAAGTACTTTTAAAATCCTGATTTGGATCAGATGATATGATGGACTTCTGTCTTCTCTAGAACGTATTTTATTTTAAAATTGATGCATTATATATCCCAAATAGTTGTACTTGTGAAGATGTGAAGGAAGCACCGTATGAAAAATGAGAGATTTAAGTTCAGCTGTAGATGGAATATTAGTGATTTATATTGGTGTTTGTGATTTCTGTACTTGGAAGAACAAGAGTTATTTTAAATCTGAGTCTTACTGTAACAAGACCATGTCAGATAGCATCAACTTCAAGTAATGTTAAAAAAAAAAAACAACGCATGCACAAAAAACCTTTTTGCCTTTCTTACAAGAAATACTATTATTGCAAACGTGAACTATGGAGAAAAACCATTATTGCCTCCAAGGTGGTATGCCATCTCAATAAGACTTCTCTCCTAGACAAGAAAAACATACTTTCCCAATCCCACGTGTGCTACTAACCACCACTTACAAAACCTTTGTTTTAAAGTGCTGGCAATTTTACCTAGGGCACATACTTTACTACACTTAAAAGGTCTCCGAAGAATACTAGTAAATCTAGGGTGAACCATGAAGACCCATGAATACAATGAAGTTTAAGGTTTTGCTGTCTCCAAGTTTTTGTTATTTTTCCTTTCTTTTCAGTACACAAATCTAACTTCCCTCCTGCTAATATATTAGTATATAATTAATATAAAATTTTAAAAGAGTGGCTAAAAGAATGAACTCATGTTTTTCCAAGAAAACAGCAATGTGACAATAAAAACAGTTAGACGTTTGAAATAAACTAACAACATAACCAGCAATCTGTTTGGGTCATGAGCCAGAAGAGGCCATCTGGCATTCCCAGTGATAGCATGAGCAAGAGCTGCACCTTTTATTGCATATTGATAAGGTCTAGTAACTGCTGGGTTGCTCCAACTGAATACAAAATTTCAGACATAGTGGGTAATGCTGCATCACAAGTTGTAATTAATGCAGCAGAAGAATAACATTAGTGGACACGTGGGCTTTCCAGTTAGAATCGATCTACTTTGCTCCAAAGACCAGGACACTGAAATTCTGCAACCGAAAGGCTTGTTTAAGATAAAAAAAAAAAAAGAGACTGTCTATGTAAGAATATTTTAGGAGAAATGTCTGGCTGTCAGATTTGGCCTGCAAACTATCTCTACATGTGGTAATGGCCTGTTATCATGAGTATCTCCAGAGGTTTTACTCAGTGAAATCCTGCTGAGAACAGATGTGAGGTTTGGTGTGCACCAGTGACAAAGTAGTTTACAATCTATGCCCTACCTCTTCAGCAGCCTGGATTCTAAATGGTTCAAAGTTGTGTTTTTTTTTCTTTGTGAGCGTGTTGGCAGTTGAAGGTGATGGTTGTTTCACAGATACGTTCTTCTTTAATCTTCACTCTTAGTAGGATGACACCTACTCGAACTTCACATGGAATTAACAAATGTATGATATTAGCAAATAACAAGGTTTTTCCTTGTGGGGACAAGGCCTTCCTCATGAATTATGATCTCACAATGAACGTTAAACATGTCACTGTTATCTCCTTTAGAATCTCCTTTAGAAATACCCATATAATTTTGTTAGGGTTGAGAGCTTTTGAAATAGTAACTGGGAGAGTTGAGTTTAATAACAGAGCTAAGACGAAAAGATGGTGCCAATAAGATTTCCTCTTCATTCTTACCAGTCATTTTCCTGACATGTATTTGAATGCCTCTCAGCCTTTCATACCTATGAACAGAGGTTATAATAATGGCTTTAAATGTGTAATCTTGTGCGATAAAACCTCTGCCATTAATGCAAGGTTAAGTATCTGATTTTTAAACCTATCGAGGTCAGGAAAGTGAGGAGATAAAATTACCAATGCAATTTAGCTGGGAACTTTAATGTATTAACCAGTTTACAACTCCTTATATAATAGTGGAGGAGCATCTGTCCCAGCAGTATGAAACAGAAGTTTATAATGACTCAGCTGATTCTCCAGCTGATAGGTAAGCAAAGCAATCCATACCAATCTCTGGCAGAAACCAAGGTACTTGCAGCTCCTTGGGGTTGGACAGTTTACAGTTCTGCTCCTTTGAAACTTCTCTTCTCAGAAATATGCGTTTGTAAGATCCTACTGCAATTTAGAAAACATGGCCTGGCATTGGCTTCATTGTTTAGACAGAGAAGAAAAGAGCCTCTTTGATTTTTATTGCTTTCTGGTGGGATTTCTTGTACCATTATAGGCAAAAGTCTGAAATATCAACTGGAGGATGCTTGCAAAATACGGATTGATCATTTTTGAGGGTGACAACCTGTCTTATCCAATATTTTACTTTATCCAAATATTTTACGGAATCTTGAGTAGGAAGAAAATTGTCTTTTTTTTTCACTCTTCCCTGTTTCTTGGACCTTAATAAGGTTTCAAAATCATTCCTGACAATTTGGACGAATTGAATTGGTTGTTTTTTGAACTTGATCTTGGTAAGCAGTATGATTCCTGCCTGATGTTCTCATTCTTCTGTGATGTGTTTTGTCTATAATTGGCTATGAAACTTTCTTTCATACTTCTGTACTAAATGAGCTTTGCAAAAAGTTTAATAGTTCCTTTGCTTGCAGTTAGTCCTGCTGCAGAAGTGTTCAAAAACAGAGAACTAGGTGAAAAACTCTCGAAGGATTCAGTATGATGATTTTAGTTTGCTTTTAATTAAGCTTTCTTCTTCCTCCCTTGAAGTTCAGACTCCTCTGAGGCATGACATGTACTGTAAGAATTTCTCACTGTAATTCACATCAGCCCATTGAAAACTACAGCGAGACCCAAATCGCATCCCATCTTCCAGGAACTGAGGCCCAGGGATCACTCATCCACGATGGGTACAAATTGTTTGAAATGAGCCAAAACTGAGCCTGAATTTAGCTTCAACCCAAATTTTAGTCACTAAGCTTATTTCCCTAATAAAAACATGGGTAATTATGTGCTAATTTGCTGCGTAGCCATTTGAGCTTGTGCTGAAGCTCACTTGCTCACCCAAGGCCTCAGCCCATCCTAAGAGAGAAGCTGCAATTATACAAAAATTATTTCATGCTTCTTGGGTGATCTTTGCAAATTTTGCCTTTTCCCCTCCATTCTGATATCACCAGAACAAACTGGTTCTTACCTATCTCCCCGATTGCCCTCTTTCTCTCCCTTGCCACCCACTTCTCTGGTGTTGAGTGCCTGCCTCTTCTGTTGTTATCACTGAAAGTGATGGGAGAGGGATGTGATCCTTCTAGGATGATTCCTACACACATCACGTTCAGGCCAGGGCTTTTGTTTGCCTTGTGGCAGCTCACATATTGGTAGACAATATTTTGGACAAAAGTTTATTTCAGGCTGCAGATGTTAGCTGTTTTGCTGGAAGATTATCAAAAATCGCAACGGAAGAGAACTGTTGCCGGGCTGAATTCTCATGTGCCAAGCATGAATTTTCACTCTTAGTGAAACTCAAAATGAGAGCAAATCCAGGATTCTGCTCTGCATGTGGTCTAAGGGCAAGGGGATTCATAGCTCTTTAATTCATGAGACACGATGTCTCACTGAAACATGGATGATTTAAATGTGGTGAGGTGAAGAATGCATAAGAAAATAGAGGAATATAGGGAGGCAGCTGTGCTTATAGCGTCTTGGTTCTCTGAAAATCCTTGTGTGCATGATGATTAAGGATATACTGTTGCAGTAGGTAATGGTGAGAACTGACTTGAGGACTGGTGGACCATAAGGGATTCATTCTCCATTATTCCTTTTAAAAGGTTATCCTTTTAAAGGAAGAATTTTCAAAGCAATGAAAGCTCTTTATACATCTTAATTATGGAGGTCATTGAAGTATAGAAATTTTTAATACTTTTGTTGAAGATCCATAGCAAATTTGTCGTGGACTTAAGATTTTAATCAAGTTTTACGTTTTCATTTAAAAAAAAAACATAAATTCTTTTTTTTCCCTCTTCTCCAATCCTAAACTCAGTCTGTACAGTCCTTACACAGACTTTCTGAATGAGATCTGTAAAAACAGGAGGGTCTTCCAAGATGGCAGATACTGTTAAGTCATTCCTGTAATGTTTTCTATTCCCTTCTATGATATAAGTGTTTGGATATGGTCATCTGGAAGGTCTTTTCCAATGTAAGTGATTCTGTGATTCTATTAAATAAAACTTAGCCATGTATATTTGGAAATGGAAGAAAAAATAATGATGATCTTCAAGTCAACAGCAAATGAGAGAACAAGGTACGTGTCAATAGACTGACCACCTTATGTCCCCCTAGTAAAAGCAAGATGTCAGAAGAATACTATCCCAGAAAAATCTCTTCATAGACAGGGCCAAGGAGAATGCACCATACTTAGAAGGGCATCTTCCAAGAGTTTTATTTCCATGTATTTATTTATCTATTTGTGGCCGCCACGTATTGCAGTCAGAGGCAGAGGCAAACATGCGCACTTATAATGGCTTCTTTGTATGTTAGCTATGGAGACAGCAGAGTTCATAAGCACATCTTTTGCTTGAGTTGTTTGTCATAGGCCTGTACCTAAGTTTAGTGTGTTTCTGTTCTGTAAGATGACCACATAGCTACAGAATGGGGTGATGCATGTTTAAATCCTGTGTGATAATGGACAGAGTTTCAGTAAGAGAGAAACTGAATGTTATGCATTTTATTGAAGCTTTGTGAAGTTGAATGCTTCAGTTTCCTACAAACCAGTGGAGCTAAGCCAATGTTATAAAGATGGAAAATTTTAGAGAAATCAACTTGTAGGTTTTTGTCTTTGGCCTCTTGCTGTCTTAGAATTGGGAACTGTGACAACAGTAAGGTTTATTACACAGGCTTTGTGGTATTTCAGACTGTTGCTGCTTCTTGCTGTTTTATTCTATCATTAATGCTAGATGCCAACTCACAGGATGCGTTGAAGGGGCAGTGAATTTTACACCTCAGTGATATCTTTCTGCTAATGGGCTGTGCTAGATGTGAAACCATACTAAGCTAAAATGAGGTTAAGGTTTGTTGATAAGTTGTTCCTTGAGCTCAGGTATGAAGCAGATGAGCTAAACACTGTAACAAGTTGGAAAGGAGGTGTTGTCTCCTTTTTAAATGCCACCTTGCGTAGAATTTAAAATGTCTTTTATTCATTTGAAACAAAATGAAATTCTGAGAAATATGTTAAAAAAAATAAGCAAAAATCTTTTTTGCTGGCCGCCAGCTGTAATGCCAAGTGTTTCCTCAGTTTTTCTTAATATTTGCTTTCAAAGATAATAGGAATGGCTTACTAGAGCACAACTTTGTATTTGCTGACAAATACTATAACACAGATTGTTCAATCTACGTTGTACAATTTGGAAATACGAGAAAGTATTTAATATGAATATAATAAAAACTATTGTTCTTTATTGTGATATGCAAGTCATGCAAGATGAATGCTGAATTTTATTCTACCTTGTAATCAGTGACAACAGTAATAATCTTTTTTAAAATACTCCGTCTGTCCATCTTATAGAAAATAATCAGGATTTAAGCAGCATAGCTCTAGACATTACATTAAATAATTCCCTTCCTTCCTCCCTCCTTCCACCTTCCTTTCCTCTCTTCTTTCCCTTCCTCCCTCCATGCATCCCTCCCTCCATCCCTGTTTTCTTTCACACAGAGTCTTACATGAAGTTCAATTAATGAAAAATGATAAAAATGTAAAATGTCACTTTGCTTTTACAGCTTTTCTTTGCCACCAGGAATTCATTATTTTCCTTGTAAAATTGACATTTTTGAAGGGGGAAAAAAAAATCCATCAAGTATCCCCACTAATTGGAAAACTGTATGCATGATATAATGTGATACAAAGTAGTCAAGGCAGTGCAAGTCTCCAAGGGACATTAAAAGTTAACAAGCCCTGCTTGTGTGGAGTCGACAGCGACATTTGAAATTCAACAGATTAGTAGGTGATACATTATTACTCTCTTCTGATTATCATAACTCTACATTCTATTTATGTATTTTTAAAAGAAACTCTCAGGCATGATGTTTGTGGTATTTCTCACTTCCTTCTTTATCTCCATCCTTCTCTCCCTCTCATCCCCTCATATCTCCAGCAGAGGTTGTCTGCACAACTTTTTCTCATCCTACAGGCAGAGGAGTAGTAGTGTTTTAAGCTATTAGATCTTAATTAGGGAAGACACCTGAATGAAGGGCAGGAAATCTGCTCTGCACCCAGAAAGTAAGAAACAGACACTTTATGGCAGGCCATGGCTCTTTCTGTGTCCATATAGCGTACCAGGTGAAGCAGAGGTCCCATGCCAGAGTGGGTTCTTGTAATTGCTGCTCATGTCTATTTCTGTTGGAAAGAATTTTAAGGAGTAAACATAATTCTGGCATTATATGATGTGGACAGACTGATTTTGGTACTTTAAAAGAGAAATGTCCCACTTTTAGGAGAAAAATAAACTGTTGTCTCAGTGGCTGTTGCTACAGACTATTATGTTTGCAAACCTGAGTCTCTGGTTTGCGTTGCAGGAGCAAATGCATCATCTGGCAAACTCTGGAATCAGTGCAGCACAGCTTTGTGGTGGTGTCTTTGACCAGTCTGGGCAAAAGAACTCATTTGTTTTGCTCTGTTATTTCTGCTTTGAAGAGCAGCCTGAGCACTGCTCTTCCGATCAGCGATTCCTCCAGGAAATGGGTGCAAAGATGTCTCCGTGTGCTCCCTGTATGCGTATTTCTGATCAGACTTCCTGTAAAGTTGGGGTAGCACAGATCAGAGTTTCCATGGCAAATAATGTCCTACAGCCAAATGAAGTTGTGCTGCACTGACTTAATGAACTTGTGTGGTTAAATGCTCCCTGCTCATTTCTGTTTCCTCTGTATGTGCTTTGCTGTATATAAGCACCAACAAAACAGGATTTTTGGCTCAGAATGAGGCTTGACAGTTTTTAGTGTTGATGTTGGTAGGATAGCAAAAAACTCCCTTTGCAGCTCATCAGCAGCTGGGTTTTGTGTGAACGTTTCTGTCCATGACACTCGGTACCCATGAAAATGAGTCTGCTCCGTCTCCTCATAAATATCCAATGAGTTATAATGTCATCAGTCTTCCTAGGGATAAAATATTAAACACTGTAAATGGTATTTGACCTCTATTACAGTGTCTGGAGGATTAGAAATGCTCCAGTTTCAAGCAGAGTGCTGTCAGTTGTGCCCTGAGCTGTGTTTGCTGGAGGTAGGGGATGGCTGGAAGGGGAGCAGCCCAAGCAAACATTGCCTTCCTCTAGGAACCTGCCATCCACATTGTGCTTTCAGACGTGTTTACATATTATGATGGAAATACAGAAAATGTTCCGCTGTCATATCTCCTGATATGATCAACAGTATGGTATCAAACCATTCCAACAGCTTTGCTTTCAGTTTTTCAGAGATAATATATTTAAAATCTATACTTGTGATTCCCTTCAGAGCACTGACAGCATGTGTTTCCAAACAAGGATGAGCTTGGAAGTAAACTGGATGTAAGATCTGGAATTCAAAATGATTTTGGTATATTTGGAGCAGTTGTATGATTAAAATAGCATGTGTTCAACAAGGGAAAATGCAACATACTGCACTTTGTGGGAATACCAGTTGGGTAGATGTCATTTCTGGATAGGGCTCTGCATATGTTGGTCTACTGAGAGGCATCCCTGCCATGGCAGGAGAGTTGGGACTGGGTGGGCTTTAAGTACCTTTCTAATCCCAACCATCCTATGATTCCATAAATATTTTCTTCTCTAGAAGTACTTTATGTGGTTGGAAAGATGGAAAGGAATGATTTCTTTTGGTGGTAAAATTATAAAATAAGCACATAGAATATTAATTGTTTGGAAATCTAAATTTCAGGTGTAATCTGATTGTGTCTATTTGAGTTATAAATTATTTTACCAATACACTGCTACTTAAAAAGTGCTTTCTGCCCAAGAAAAGTCCAGTTAGATTTGTGCTTTCCCATAGTTACTTCTATCAAATTGAATTAAACAAACATTTTATAAATTTTAATGGAAGTCTATTATTTAATAATGCCTTACCTTTTGTCTTAGGTAACTCTTATGATTTTTGTTAGCATAAAATAATCCCTTCTTAGTTTGTATGGCATATTCAATAATGACACCATGATTTTCAGTAAAATAAGAGTCCTTGTCTCAAATCCCAATGCCTACTAGACATCTTTCTAATTTGCAAATAATTTCATGGCTATTTTTGTTTGATATTATTGTCTGATAAGTCCACAGACTGAAACCCAGTTAGAAGCTCTATTCTTCAAACTTCCTTTTTGTTCCCACATAGAAAAATATAATCTTTTGGAATTGAATTTTACTTCTATGAGAGTTTGCTGTTTTGTTAGATCAGTTGAATTCTTGTGGTATACTGAACAGTTCCTATTATGTGTGCTTTCTCTTTGGAGCTTGAGGAGGAAATGCATATGGTTTTTAGGCAGGTAAACTGATGTTTGATGTGATGCATTTTGGCTACCTGACACAAGAGCAAGACAAAAGCTCCAGTATAGTGTGTGTGTATATATATATACACAATATATACACTATATATACACTATAGTATATAGTATAGGCTGTGTTACAAAGCATGTGGAATGGCTACAGGGAGCTGTGGGAAGCTTGGATCTGGAAGAACTTTTAGCCTGGTTTTGGCAGGGCAAGTAAAGCTGTGTGCTGCCCACTGCAGCTGCAGTCAGAGCAGATTCTCCTTTCCTTTGGACACCTTTCTTTGTGTGTGTCAGGGCTGAGGCTCCTTGGTCCTGAGTTAGCCAGAAAACTTTTTGAACTCTTATTTAATTTGTTTTGCTGTTGTTTTAAGTTTTTCTTTCCTCAACTTTCTGTTAATAATTTTATGCTGTTTTGCTCAGTAAGAATCTGTGAGCACACCTAACTCGCATAAAATTGACTGTACTGCAGGTGCCCCCTCTTAACTAGGAAAATGTAAAGCTTCTGACTCCAAATCCAAGCATGAAATGATCCAAAGTGAAACTGTATTTCCTGTGACCTTTTCTCCTCCAGTTAAATGTAGCCCGTAGGTGTGCAGCTGCATCTTTATATGTCCTTGTGCCCAAGGACAGAGCACAGCCTACAGCACCCAGACAAGCCCTCTGCATGCACAGACAGTAACAGATTGCAGTACTGCTGTCCTCAGTACAGTGCTAAATGGCAGATTAAGATTTCTTTTCATGGACACAAACATTAGGACTGGTTTGTGGTGCCACATTACTGGCATTAAGCTTTTCCCTTTAAGCTCAGGGACAGTTTCTCACATTTCTCTGGGATGTTTATTTTCACATTGCTCGTTAACTGTGATGAGTGAAAGTCAATGTAGGTTCATATTATAAGTAGGGTATTAAAATAGCTTTAAGTTGGCTTGAACTTTGCTTTCTCAAGTTTGTCTCAGCTGGACTGGGGGCTAAATAGTGGTAGCATGGCCTTTTAAATACTTGCCTTAAAGTTTAGTATGTTTGAGTTTGTTCAGTTCATGTATATAGACTGGAAGAAAGTGTGTTCATATAATATGCAGCTCAGGAGTTGTTCTTTGAAAACTTGTTTGAATCTCTGTTCAGGTTCCCCATTTTTCTGTTCTGGTGACATCTGTCAGAGCTCAGCAGAAAATCCACTTTCCAGTTACATTATTTGTATTCCAGTACAATATTTGCAGGAATTGAATGATCCCTCGAGTCTCTTTTCAGAGCCGCTTGGTTTTGTGTTGGAGCCTTAGTTTATGTCATTGTAGTTTTCTTCTTCCTAACTCATAAAATTTCCTAAAGCAAACAGGTTAAGAGCAGAGATTC
This sequence comes from Perdix hodgsoniae, assembly GCA_035772895.1. NCBI lineage: Eukaryota > Metazoa > Chordata > Aves > Galliformes > Phasianidae > Perdix > Perdix hodgsoniae. The sequence goes on from JAPSGF010000040.1 coordinate 3,143,569, forward strand.
ACATATTTTCTGCAAAACTCCGTGTTTAACATCTGCAGATCAATTATATCAAGTTAACTCACTGGATTTGAGTTTGATTCTCCCAGTTATTTGAAAACACAACTGCTATGATTATGCAGAGTTTATAGTCATATAGTCATTCCCAGTGATAGATTCTCTCAGCTCAAGATCAGCACATATGCAACCTCTTTATGATCAATGTTTTAACCTTTCAAAGATTCCCATTCACACACAAACATTTTTCCTCTTTGGACAGTAATCCACTTTATGGGTCTATAATTATTTCCAATTATCTAATGTAAACCATCGTTATCTTTCTTTTTAATCTGTGCAGTCTGTAATGTAATAGCTGCTAATTTAAATCCTACCTGTCCCCCACCTCCTTCTGCTGCAGCTGTAACCTTGCTCAGATTCTTTTCTGTGAGGGTTTTTTTTCTTCAGGCTTTATGACTCAAAAATTCATACTTTGAATGAATTTTTCTTACTTTGAGACAGAGACTGGCTTTCTTTTGTTTATTTTTGGATTCATTGTCTCCTCCAAGTCTTTTATTTATTTTGAGTAAGGAACGTTATTCTTACAGTCTTGCTTTGTAGCATTTGTATATCTTAAGTCAGTTTTCATCTCTGTGATTTTACCTTGTTCAAATGTCAACCTATTCACCAAATTGTTTTATTCTACAGCAGCTTGAGCCTTGCGTTATTTCAATAGCTAATTGTTTTCTACCTTGATCTTCCTAGTTATGGTCTTTAAAAAGAATTCTTTTAAAGTCACTGCTTATGTCATGGAATCATAGAATGGTTTCAGTTGGAAGAGATCTCAAAGCCCATCTCCTTTCACCCCCTGCTGATGGCTGGTTGCTCCCCAGCAGATCAGGCTGCCCAGGACCCGTCCAGCCTGACCATGTGCACCTCCAGGGCTGGGGCAACCAACCTGGCATCAGTGCCGGAGCTTCACCACCCTCTGAGTAAAGAACTTCCTCCTAACCTCCCTTCTCCCCTTCCCCCTTCGTATTCTCATATAAAGAAGGAGAGTAAGGCCAGTTTGGAATTTCCTTTTCTGTGTGAATAGTTCTGGTTTCTTTTTCTTCCTGTAGGAAATCTCTGCTGCTTCTTCCTGCCACTTACCTTTGTGAAACTCTAGTCTTTGTTAGTAATTTGGCCTGGTAATGTGATGGCAGTTCATAGCTGTTGAGGGGAAAATGATTGCTTCGTTTATAAGTGCAATAGCTTTTGAAAGTGTTTTAATAGCAGGAGGAGAATTTCAAAATGGTCTCTGTATTAGAGGGCAAATGAGAGTGTTGATAGTGGCTAGTAGCAAAAACAGACAGGCTGCTTCATTTAGTGCCAGTCAAAGCTTTTTCCAGTATCACAGGCTTAGTTAAAACTTGAAATAACCAGGTCCGGTCAACAGAAAGCCACAGAAACACGTACACTGATGTTCATGATAAACTGTTGGCTTGGTACAGAGTGTAGGAAAGGCATGTAGCTTTTGAATGTGGTAGTGTAGCTTTACTAGGACAGTAGGATGTTACAAACCATGAGAGATACCTGTTACAAACCATGAGAGAACCAGCAGTCTTCTAAATCAATCATGGTAATGCATACCAAAATCTCCTTTGGGGAGGAAAAAAAAAAAAAGGAAAAAAGCCAAGAGAGAAGTACAGTGCTGAAATGTTTCCTTCTTCCTCTGTCTCTTAGGCTAATTGATTAAAAGTGCTGATATTCTCTCAGTAAGCTTTTCACATCTGGAATTTCTATCTCCCTGCAACAGTAAAAGTGCCATCAGGTTACGTGTTGAAACTGAAATAATCTTTATGCAAGAAAAAACCTTAACCAGGCATCAAGGAGATCAGCTGGAAAACAGACTGGTCCCATTGGAAACACTATCATGATAGAAGTGTTAGGTGTTGAGCAAGGTTAGTGCAAACGTTTTTAATGAAATTAAGGTAATTAGTAGAAAAGTTCTTTCTGGTCTGACAATTTGTCTTGTGAGGAGTTTTCTGCTTTCTGTCTTTTGATGGCCACCCACCCACATCTGGTCAAAGCACGGGCTACAGTGTTTAAATAAATCATACACAGAACCCATACCATACTTTATTCTCCCCAGGGGAAGCTTGCTTAAGTTGTCAAATCTCCCAGACCTCAGCTGTTAGAAATATGGAAACAAGAGTGATGTTTGCATCCTTGAAGACCTACTTCTCATTCTCAACGTTCACCACCAGTGCCCAAGGACCAGATCCAGTGATCTGGTTTTCCCATGCTATGGCAATGAAAGCTTGTTCTTAATAATGAACATTAATTTTGAATGTGACTGATCATCCTTGGAGCTTCTGAGTATGAATTACCCTGCAGAAGTATCAACAGTGATCTTAGTGGTGCATATTGTTATGCACACCACACACATTCTCATTTGTCTACTCTTTCTCCAAATGATATTAATGTTAAAAAATTAATTGAGCATGAAGATGTTGTATTAGGCCCACTGAGCATATCATGCTCTACAGCTTTTGTAGTTAAATTATTCAAAGTGAAAATAATTTTCAGAATAATTCTATGTGTGTTTATTTATATGTATGTGGAGTACTGTAAAGTCTATTTCATCTGGGACATGATATATGAGTTGGCAGACCCTCTCAATATGTCATGAGCTTGAACTGAGTCCAAAAATGTACTCATTTCAATCCATCATCTGCTGTTTTTTTCCAGTGATCCATGTGGAACAGGGTTTTCTGGCAGGAAGGTGAAGCGTTAAATACACATAGAGACCAGAGCACGCTTCCCCCTGCTCTGGGTGGTCTCTCTAGGACAGGATTAGTGGCTCCTGTTGCTTAACCACTGCTGTACTTGTTTATGGATAAACCAAGAAGTTACATCTGCAGGGCCCTGAAAGTGGTGCATTTCTGGAGCAAAACTCATTCTAAAAGGAAATAAGATGTAGCATCCACCTACTGTTCTGCAGGGAGTAGATTTACTTCTTTCAGCTTTGCTTCCTAATGTGAGAAGGAAAATGAAAAGCTCCTCAGTGGGAAGGATATAATATTTATCCAGCTGAAATGCTAGCTGGTATGGATACTTTTTCCATTGAAATGTTTTTCTTTGATTCATAAAGAATTCTCAGAGGCTTTCAGCTAGTGTATTTCAGAGATGGACATGCGCATACACACGTGCAATGATGCATATGGCCCCTCCCCCAGTCTTTTTGGCAAAGGTTAGTAAAGATAGACCAGGTACAAAAACTAACTCCTTCATGCTCACTGTGCTCTCCTGCTCTCTAGGCAGGAGAAACATTAGCCTCAACTTCTATTTTAAAAACCATGCAAAATTCAAAAAGATCCGTAACCAGATGTTTAATGTTTAAACATCTACATGAATATCACAGATGAGTTAAATCTACCAGTAACTGTGCTCTTAAAAATGATGACATTAGGTTGTTGGGGAGTATTTTGCTTAAAACTAACCCCCCACACCTCTCACTTCTGCTATTGCTTCTGTTTGTTATTCCTGTAACAAGAGTGTGATTTATCGTACTCAGTTTGTTTGAGGGTTTATCAGGATTTGGAAATAAATGTTCAGCAACCAAAGACTATGAGAAGTCACAGTGATAATTAGAAGCTAAAAGTAAATAACATTGCTTTTAGTTTCTAGACAGACATGTTTCCTCTTATTGGTAGGCTGCAATTAGTAAGACTGTTGCCGTAAACTCTGCCAAACTTTTGGGCATAAAATAATGAGAGAAATGTACAAGAACATTTAAAAAAAAATTTCGCTTGGATATTTCTCAATAAGGTGCAAAACGCCTATAAAATTCTACAGAATATATGTTGTTCTGTGTCATGCTTAATACAAAAACCGAGGGTGTCATCATCGTGTTACTTGGGAACTTAGCAGTGTGTAGTGAACAGACAAGAGAAGAAAACAGCACAGGAGTGGCTAAGAAAAGGAGCAGTGTTGAAATTCATCCTTAAGAAAGGGGAGTTACACTGATGTGATCTGTGACACCGCATTACATACCTGTAGGTTACCTGCAGTCTGATGTCAGGGAGTAACCTCGGTCTTGTCCTCTATTGACAGTTCTTCTGGATTTAAAAACACATGCAAACTGTCCTCAAAGAGGCAAAAAGACTTTCAAATTTTCATAAAATAGGTGGGATGTATCATGTCCTAAACAGTCACTCCTCTAAATACAGTAAGAGGCTGCAAGGCATTGAAAGCTGTTTTAAGCTTTCAAATCCAATCTTGGCAAGAGATTTTGTTCATTAGCACTGTCTCTTGTAGACATTATGGAGGCAAGGTAATAGAAATCTTTTTTCTATCGATTGGGGCTGTACTTCAAGAAAACAGTAATTGCCACCCTCAATTTAATTTGTAGATACTTATCTGGTGCCAATGTTCTGTTTTAGTATTAATGTCTTCCTGGAACTGCTAATGTGAAGGCAAAAAACTTTAACTCATATTAGCATTACTAATTGTGTTATAGATCAGTATGAAGTTCAGATTTTCAGTTTCCAAAAGGAGGCTATAAGAAAGAAAGGGACAGACTCTTTATCAGAGTCTGTTTTGATAGAACAAGGGGAGATGGTTTCAAACTAGAAGTGGGGAGATTTAGACTGGACATAAGGAAGAAGTTTTGTGCAATAAGAGTGGTGAGGCACTGGCTCAGGTTGCCTGGAGAGATGGTGGATGTCTCATACCTGGAGACACTCAAGGCCAGGCTGAGCACTTGAACTGTGGGTGTCCCTGTTCACTGCAGGAAAACTGGACCGAATGGCATTTAAAGGGTCCCTTCAAACTTGAACAGTTCTGTGATTCCATGATTGTGTTTTTTTCATTTTTTTACTTCAGAAAATATAGCACATATTTTGGAAGACTGGTCTTTCAACTGAATGTTTGCTTAGTAAGAAACATGGAAGAAGTGGCAAGTATAATTTATATATTTATTTTTTGCACTGGGAACCTATATACATTGGATGTCATTCTAACATAAAATGAAAGGCAAAACTTCAGAAATGAAGAATAGAAAGCCATTTATTGGAAAACAGAATGGATGCATATAAAAGCATTTTGCTATATACAAAGTTAGCCGTGGATTAAAAAAAAAAGTTACTATTATGAGTTGGGCAAAAGGGAGGAGGAATGATTCTGTCAGTTACAGTACTGGCAGTTTTTCCTAGCTTTTTCCTAGCTTAATTTGCAGTATTCTGAGGTCTTTCAGTTGGTATTTTTTATTCTTAGAAATTGACAGCAAGGGTCAGATGAAACCTTACGTCTAGTTGCTGTTGCAGCCCTGAAGGTTCAATCAAAAGATCTTTATTGTATGATTGTTCCCTTCAAATTTCTTTTGGAAGTGTGAGGGAATGTCAAAACTTCTCTATTCCTGCATCAAGGCACAGATGTTTTGATCTACAGTTGCTCTGAATCACCCAGTCAGACAAATAAAAAGAGAGTACAGATGCCCAGAAGATGATTTGGGATTTACCTTACTGAACCTGAAAGTTGCATGAGGTGACAGTTTAAAATGCTTTTCAAGTACATTTGTAATTAATTCTTTATTCCCTTCTTTTCACACCTTCCATCTCTTTTCTGGGTTTTGTGCCACTGTTCCATCCCATCCTATGTCAAAAAATATGCTGTGTGATGAAGCACCCAGAGGTGGCATTCTGTTGATCTGCTTTTGAATAGAATATGAGTTTTCGAGAGCATTTCAGTAAGCATCTTTGTACCATTAAAAAGCTAGTTTTCTAAACCGTTTCCAGGGATTAAGGTGGGATGGCTATGTGGGACCTCATTTGCTTAGCATGTCATCCACTGACTTGCATAGGAGCAGTGTATATCTATGACTGAGGGCGAAACAGAACCTGTGTGTAGATGCAACCAAATGCCAGCATTTCATCATGCATTGTGTTGATACCTCCTTAAGTAAATGCTGGCATATTGGCAACCTAGAAGACATTTGGCTCTAGCAGTTACTCAGTGGAGTGACACTACAGGCTGGAGAATAGTATCAATAAATATTACTGAGATCCTTCCCTTGGTAGTGTCTGAAATTTGTCAGTTGAAGTGGGATCGTATGTAGTTATTTTCTTTGGAGAAACAAGCCTGTTTTTTTTTTTTTTAAAAAAAAGCAACACCAAAAACTGGCAGAAATGAAGACATTTATCTGTGCCTTCAGGTTTTAGTGAAAGCAGGGAAACAGGAAACTAAAAGTCTTTGTCTTATTTTTGGCAGGGGTAGTCATTGTAATGTTGTTACATTTGCAGATCAGGAATGTGAGCCTGGCCACAGGCAGTTCTGAAAATAGAGATTTGTTTATATACATATGCCTTGGCATTTTGTTTTAGTTTTTCTTTGTGATTATAGGAGAGTAGAAGGGAGAGAAGTAGCGATGTCTTCACACCGTGTCTTCCCAAATGAAAAATGCACTCAGTTTGGGCTTATCAATACCCAAATGATTGTCTCCATTGTCCTGCTGTTATTTTATCTTCATCTTGTTGGTAGCTGCAAAAAAAGAAATGCGTATTCAGCCTCTTGTGGGACTATAAAATGTTCGTATGCATGCAGTGTAAGAAATATCACGTGCGATGTTCAAATGATTTATTGTAGTTACTCTTTTTTTCTTTTGATTTTCAACATAATTATGGCCAAATCACAAGCTGCATTTTTTCACCGTTTTGACTTACATAACCAAGGATTTTATTAACCAGGAAATGAAGAACATGTTTTTGAAAGGGACTAAGCAGTGAAGTGATGAATGGAACTGTTTCCAAAGCATGCACATAAAGTGATATCATCTAGCTAGGGCTGATTTCTGCTCCATCGCTTCAACAGGAAAATAGCTATATTGCTGAAATGATTTGGCTTAGGCTCTATTATTTGCAGTGGCGCTTGACAGTCATGGAGTTGGAATTCAATTTCTTTCATCTAAAGCAGGTGTGCCTTAAAAAAAATCTCTCTTCCACTTCTGTGTAACGCATGGAGGTTGTTGGCTTCTTGCCTGAAAGCATTTCAGTGCACTTATCCCATTTTCATACAGCAGAAGTTGTTCATGAATATCATCCTGGTTTAAATACTTGAGTGAATTTGCTTTATCCCAAAACAAGATAATCGATGATATGGAAAGCTTTATTTTATGCTAGCACATAGATTTAAGAACCCATTTTCAAAGGCAGCTTTATAGAAAGCTGTATTAGAAAGCACATAAAAATGTTGATATTAATTTATTATTCAGGGCTAGAAGAAAGGTCCTTCTTAATCCTGACATATCTGTATTTGATATGACAGCTTATCCTTGATATTAACATTATGTATCCAAGCGCTCCTTTCCTTTCTGACTCTAAAATACCTTACCTTAGTTTTTGGTAGTGATATATAGAAGTAGCAGTTGTTTACTTGCAAATAGTACATGGCACATTTACTTTATAGGAAAGGAGAGGGTACTTCTACAAGTGCCTGCTGGGATTTAGACAGGACTGGTTAGAGTAAGGATTCATTTTATGTGGGAAAACTGCATGTAATATCAGAAAGAGTAATATGTATTTTTTCAGGTCAAATAAAAATGCATGCTTGCATGTCTAGCTCATAGTACACATTTCAATATGTCTGTATACAAAATTATACTAAAATGCATATTTGGATTTTGGATGTATATATATTTGTGTGTGTAAATGCATGTGTGTGTATATACACACAAATATATATGAATGAAACATAAAATGCTGCAAAGGCCCTGTCCTTGGTGAAAATGTGAAAATGATTCAGGATGCCTCTAAATACAGTGAACATGCAGAAACAAGTTGAAGACATTCATTATTTTGATGAGGAAGCCATTGAATTTAAGCTCAATTAACGAATTAATTAATTACATTCCTTTGTAGTAAACAAATTGACTAATATGCACAGCATGCGTAGTTCCATTCTGCTTTTCTTTGACTATTCTTTTTATCCCTTATTACTACCATGTTTTTGTAATACAATTTATGCAAGCCATTTTCCCGTAGAACTTCATAGGTCAGTAGTGTGTGTATTTACAGATGATGAACACAGCTTGTGTAGCTTGAGCCTGATGATTTGTGGTTTAATGTCTCTTGATCATAGAATCATGAAGTTTGGAAATGAACTTAAAGATCATGTAGTCCAACTATCCACCTACCACCAATACTGCCCAGTAAACCATGTCCCTTAGTACCACATCTACATGTTTCTCGAATACCTCCAAGGATGTTGATTCAGCCACCTCCCTGGGTAGCCCATTCCAGTGCTTGACCACTCTTTTGGAGAAAATAATGTGTACACTGATGTGTCAGTTGATATGTACAAGAAAAAAGTAATGTTAAAGCCACTGGCTGTAGCAAAGTGCATTTTCAGATGTTACCAAACTCAGTAGTATGTTTAATCTTTGGAAGATCATCCCTGAATTCATTCATAGGGAATGTGAATGGCTTGTTGCTGTTTGGTTTACTGGTAAATTCCTGTATTAAATTTGTCAGCTGTGAAGTTTGCCTTTTCAATTAATATTTTCTGAAATCAGACTCCTCAGTATCTTTATGCTTTAGTATATAGATTCAAGACAGACCAGTCTAGTGCATTAATCTTTAAACTGTTTTTGAGGTAACACAGCATCATGATAGCTTGCTGTGCATCCATATCTAACTAGGTATCATTTGGCTTAAATTTATTCTGTTGGTTTAATTAATGCTGTTATTTTAATCCATTTAGAAAGAAAAACAAACAACCCAAGAAGGAAAGCACAATTGTATTAGATAAGACATCAGTTACAATATACCTTTCAACTTTCAGAAAAGCTTCCTGGTGTACGATTGATGCAATGGTTATCCTGGTCTCTTTGGGACTCAGGCCAAAGTTTTTGGTAAATGTGGTACCACTGGAGAAAGGAAACATTTAGTTTGGGGTTTTTTTCGAGTCACCCCATCCAACCATGAACAAACAGACTGAGTTTTGATGTTTTGAATGTAAAAGTCAGTGGGAGCACTCATCTTCACATCTGCCACAAAACTTCTTGCTAAATTATCTGGATCTCTCTAAGAGTCAATACAAATTAAAAATACGCAAAAGGTTTCTAAGAGAGTGATTGCTATTCTAGCAAGTTCATTAGCCTTCTGAGGAATGCTTTTGGCAGGCTTTGTTTAGCAGAACTCCAAAACAAAGTAAACCAAAAATGTCAGGAAATGAATTGCAAATCACTTGGCAATATAGATGTGAGAACTAGGAGGTAGATGATGAATAATTTGGGAAAATGTATATTGCTCCTCCAGGAGTTTTAACTGCACAGAAGGGAACTATATCAAAGATTACAGCAGAGAAAGGGGAATAACTTTATTAAACGAATATGGGCAGCACTGCTTTTCCAAAAAGACTAGTTAAATCAGCCTATAGACACTGTTTAGTCTGAGGAAAAGAAAAGGAGTTCTGCAGCAAAGCTTTTTATTTCCATCTCCCTGTATCTGTCTTCATAGTGTGTTCAGCCTATCCTCTGAAAAATATACTGCTAAAATGAATCTTTCACTCTACTGTTGTGAGACTAAGTTGAAGACCAGAAATGAAGTTCAAAGGAAGAAATTGCTCTTCTAAACTGGATAAGGGGCAATTACCTTGCATCTCCTTCCCTGGGAAAAGGAGGTTGGCAAGATTGAGTTAGCTGCAGGTACAGTCACCTGAGCATCCCTAGGCAGCTGCTGCTGAGAGAAGGGAAGAGGCTGCTCAACTCCAATTTAAGCCATTTTTTTAATAAATGTTGCATGCTACTTCTACTGTATTTTCCCTGCTATTTGAGGATTCATTACAGAAACAGAGCAAAGCAAGAGTTTTAACTCCCATAGCAAAACACAGGTGACTCTAACCTGAGAGGATTGTAGATGATACAGGCAAGGCTAATGTGTTCCGTGCCTTATATTCCGCCTTCACAGAAAGGTTAAATGTGACAAAAGGTTTAACATGTTCAGAATTAGTAAAAGAACAGGAATTCAAGGGAGGGCAGGGAAAGAACTGAATATTTAGCATCAGATAAGTCAGATTGAAGGTCAGTTCACAAGGTGAAATTGCTGGGCAATAAACTGGGTTTTGAGTTTATGGTTTGATAGCTACTTTAACTCCTCATACAGATTAACTCCTCATAGAAAATCTTAGTGCGTAAGAGAAATTTAATAGGGAACGGGTTAATAGGGCTTCATAGACCTTACCCAAGCTTATGTAAAGATGTGGTTTCTAAATAAGCAGTCATTAGCTTTGAGTACTCCTGAAGGACAGTGTCCTGAAAGACCCAGTATATATCTTTAAATAAGGAAAAAAAGGAAAAACAGGGTGATGACAGCCAAGTGGGTATCTGGGAAGATACTAAGGGAAATTATTAAACAATAAACTCACAATCTCCTCAAGCAAAATGTAATAAGCAGCCATTCTAGCTACCACAAATAGGTGCAATTTTATTTTAGGGGGACTTCTGACATAATTGGAGTAATCATGCCAGTGGGTCAGACTGAATAAGAAAGGAGATATTCGTGTCTAAGAAGCATTATTAAAGAGTGAATGTGTCAATAGCTTGCTGTCAAGATGGATACTCATAGGCCTTGACTTTTTTCTACTCTTCGTTACTGTCATTAACTTCTTAGGCAATGAGAATGTCACATTTTTTGAACGATATCACATTTGGAGGCAATACAATCAGGTTTAGAATGAAAAATCTTTTTGACAAATGGGTGAAACAATTGGAAATCCATGAGACAAAATTAAGTAAAGATATAATAAAGGCTGTGCTGGCAATGGAAAAGTAAACTGCGTGGTTGCCAAATAGAAAATAAGCCATTAAGTAGAAGCAGCATAGAGCAGTGAACTGGTTACAGTGCTGTAGCAGAAAAATGTAAATCTCTCCTTGTAAATGTATTGACAAGAGAGTTTGAAGCCAATGGGGAGACAGTTAGTGGTGTTCCTCAGCTGCATTGCTTCTAGAATTAGGAGAAATTGCAGAGATTTAGACGTGAGCAGCAGAAATGGGTTTGTCACCTGATTGGTTTAAGTTGAGGAAAATGAGAGAAAATCAGGGAGGGGTGGTTGTATTTGTCTTCAAACTTCTAAATGCGTAAAATGCCTTAAAGCTTGTTCAATTTATTCACTTACAAATTAACTCTTGGGAGGCCTGTCCCACCAGCATTTCTGCAGTAATAAGGACATGAGTTCCTATGTTCGCTATTTAGTGTAATCAGTGCTAGTTAATAAGCATTATCATTTCTTATAATTTTTAACTTTGTAGAGGGGTAGCTTGTTTGACTGCATATCGCCATGTAATTTAAACAAGACACCCTTAAACCCCTCAGTTTTATGACTAACTTTGACATTTTCACTAAGCAGTGCTCACAGATTGAAGGAAACCTGTTAATTCTCTTTTCTTCAGAACATTTCCTTCCTCACATCAAAGCAGTGCACGTTCATATCAGTGCTGCCAATCAGTATTTCTGCAGAATGAGCTGTGAAACTGAAGAGTGCTTCAAACAGTCTTGTAAAAATGTGAGATGAATCATTGCTAGAGAGCTGTGAGTTTACATGTATCATTGATGGCTTGCCATTCTGGACATACATAATATGCAAAGTCTTTCTACTTTTTTTTTCTTCCAGTAGTGATTTGCTGTGTAATAGTGTATTCATGTGAAAAAGGAAGCCTTGTATTTGATTTAATATTTTCTGTGAAGTGCAACAAAGTTCCACTTCGTTTGTGAATGGAAAATATCATACTTGATACTTTCACAGCTACAATAATGCTCCAAAACATCCCCAGTAATCTTGGTCTGGCATTTCTAGAAGGCAGCTCTCAACCTCTGAAGGGAAAGTCCTTTGGGTACAAAGACCTGCAGACAATAACTCTGTTTTATCTTGGCTTCTTGCATTTGTTTGGACTTCTCCCATTAATTCATTGATAAAATGCACGCCGTGTTTTCCTACTGCACAGCCAACCTGTTTGATAGATTTATATATATATAAACATAAAATTGAAATACTGACTTATCTATATCAGCTGCATATCAGTATTGATATAGGAGCTATAATTTAGTAAGAAGATGTACTTGTTAAGAAAATCCATATAGAACTTTAATTATGATATTAAAATCTAATTATCGTTAACAGAATAAAATGACTATCTGAGTAGATTTTGCTGCTATCTTTAATTCCTGATGTAGTTGAAGGGAAAAGATGTTGATTATTTTTTTTTCCTAGCCTTTGCCTATAGGTAAATGAGAGAGCAGTCTACCATTTTAAAAGCTGGAGATTAGCAAGCGACTTCACGTTGGAGCAAGAGGCTGGTTGAGGAAGGCAGTGGGGATGAAGAACTGAACAGTGTCTGGTGGTGAGGGTCAATTGCAATTCAGAGAAAGTTCCAGGCTCGGGCTTGACCGCATCCAGGGACATCTATTCAGAGTGTACTCTGCAGATGATTAGTGGATTTGGGCAGGAGAACTGTATTAAGGATGAGCTCAAGTATCAGAATAGACACAGCTTTTTAAGGGTTAGTATTTGAAGGATTAAACTGTTCCTTAAGGGAGAATTTTGTACAGGACTTGGATGCAGGGTTAGTTGGCAGCTTAGTGGTCATTAAACTTACTTTAAACAATTTTATAACCTTATTTACATCTTCCATAAGGTTACTAAGACTTTAATCCTTTTTCCTGTAAACTATTTCAGTTACAGTCAGCTATTTTTGTCCTTCTTGCTATAAGAATGCAGTGTTTTTGGCTGATACCTTACCTTCTTTCCACATGCTGACCCAGTATAGCCACTTCTGCAAGCACACACATTTGGTTTTATGCATCTGCTTCCAAACAGACACTTTTGCTCACAAATTGCTATAAGTGAAAGATAAAATTGTTTAGAATACATTTATTCTAAATCTTGTAATTAGCAGGGAAGTACTCTGATGTTTGAAAATGATACAACAAAGATGTGACAAAATATATCAAGGTTCTCTAGCTTCACATGATGGAGAAAAGAACAAAAAGGACTTTCAGGCATTAAAAAAAAATGTTTGCCATGGGCTTTTTCATGCCTACGTGCCTGTTACATTCACAATTTTCCTCCTCTATTTTTACTCCTCACTGATGGGGAAAGAGAAGTGTGTGCCAAAGTAACCACCTTAGCTCAGCAGAAAATGGGTCAGAAAAGCTCTGATCTGGAAAGCCAGGATACATTCTTGGCTCTGACGGCTGGGTCAGATTGGTGCCAAAATTGATTTTCTTTTGTTCCATGTGAAATAAAATAACAGCTCTTAAGAGGACCTTCTTGACTTGAGATGCAAAGATTTGTTAAATACTTACTCCCCAGAGTGATTCTTTTACACCAAATAAAAGTGAGAATTTCCAGCATGCTTCAAAACGCTGGAATCAGGGTGTGTAATTTCATGTCCCACAGAATCAGTAAGGGAATCAGAAAAACTTTTTAAATCTTATCTAGACTACCATTTATATTTGCAGACATTCTGTTAATGAAAGAACCAATGCTCTTTATCTTTTTTTAAGAGATAAAAAAAAAAGATAATAGACTTAGTCAAATTTCATCAATTTTTCATCCCAATCAGCGGTTTATGACATTGTTTTGGCATGGAGGAAAGAGAGCAACCAATTCATAGGGCAGCAATTCAAGAATACATCATAGTATTTTAATTAGATCTTATGAGTTAAACCTTCTATAAATATTGCCAAATAAATATCAATAAGTGAATTCTTTTTTTTCTTGCCTGGGAGACCCATATAGAAAGCTGCTAACCATACACTAGTAAGATCTAAATATAAATTACTTGTCACTACCTGTCAATAAAGCATATGACAACAGATGTCTATGTTCCAATACCATCGGATCTGAAAAAGTTTAACGTATCCCTACAAGGGACTTTTCACAAAAAAAACAACAAATTGAGGGCATAAAGAAACAAAATCCAAAATTTCAGTTCTTTGGTCTTAGGATCCGATTTTTGGCACACGTTTAAGCTCAATGCAAATTCTTTGTGTTGCAATCTGAAGTCTCAGAGATAGAATAGACCGTTCAAATTTCTTTGGAAAACACAGTGGCTTCCTAAGCCATCCAAATGTGATTCTCTGACGACAGTTATAATAATGCTATAGTGACCTTGGAAGGCTGGCCATGAGCTACAAAGATTCCCTTCCCTGTGGTTGTTTAAAAAGAACATCTTGTAATTTTGCTGTCTTTGTCTACTGAAAATAGGTTGTCAATTCTATCAGATTACCATGACAGCCAGCACTCTGTATGAAAGTTGGGATTCTGCCATATTAATACTAACATTTAAATTTATATTCTGAACATCAGACTGAGAGCTAAGGGAAAGAGGAACGAAGAACGAAACTTACTACTAATCCACACATCCTAAAAATAAGAGGTTGTACAGCCTGGTAAGCTGCTGGTCTTGTGAGTGCAGCCAGATAGTGAACTGGAAAAATCTCAATGTTTCATTCATGGGAATAAAGCATTTCCCACTTTCTGCTAGGGAGTGTATTCTCAGCAAAGGAGCCTCTTTGAGTTGTGTTCCACTTTACAGTGGACTTTGTTCTAGAAGAGGGACTATGTATGATATTACTATGTATAACCTGATGTGAATTTGAGCACAGGTAAAATGGATATTGATTATCTTGTTGGTAGTTCCTATAATAAAAGCAGGTAAGGAAAAGAGTAGTCTGATCTGGAGATCCCTAAAGCTGGTAGGGGTATTCTCATATGCAATGATAGAAGGGTAGGTATTAGATAAGGTACCAGGCTTTTTTCCATTTGTGGTTTCTTTGATTTTTCAGATGATTTGAACAAAAAAAAAAGGAAAAGATTTCCTCCTTTTTTATCCTTTCCTATCTGCCTGTCTCTCCCTCTCCACCCACTGCTTCCTGCAGTAGTGCTCAGAAAGGAGAAAAGTTAAAAACATTTTGGGAGAAAATTGGAACTGAAATCACAGAGGATAATAACATAGCTGAAGCTTAAATGAATATTTCATAAATGTATCTACAAGGGATGTTAAGCCTCTAAACACTAAAAATGACACAGTCTGTGTATGCATTATCCTGTACAGATTCAGCAAAGAAAGTCATTTAGTAAGCTAAGCTTATGATAAAATTATAATCAATAAATGCCCATTACAGAAGGAGGTTTATCCCTGAATGTTAAAAGAACAGAGCTATAATTTGCATGCAAATGACAATCTTTCTTATGAGTTTTCTTTTTTCAAGAATTGAAAGGGTTACATAGGAAAACTACAAGCGAGTCTGTCTGAGATGTTGTTCAAGACAGAGGGAGAGAGTGAGCTTGAATGTTGAAGAAATTATAAGGCTTTAAGCTTGACACTTATAACATGCAAATAAAGAGAAGATATTCTGAAGGGCAAATGAGAAGCCGGTATAGGTTCAATAATATTAGAACAGAAGACAGCAGCATGAATTTTAATGATGAAGATCCTTCACAACTATAACCTTCTTATATTTTATAATTAATTATTAGAATTATACCTTGATCCTGCACTCTGATCCTTAACAGACTTATATCGTTGGCCAAAAGCCTGCTGACTTTACTGGCTTGTATTTTGTCTAAATCTGTCAGGGCAGTCAGATTGTACCATCAGGTCTTCACTGTTTTGGTCTAATAGTTTTTTTCTAGCTTAAGAAAAAGAGAAATACGAGTTAACACCTCAACAGGGAGAGAGAACCCACAAGCATGGGGCTTGAGAATGGGTATCTGGTCTGAGATGGGAAGGAAATCACTGATGGGGAAACATGGTGATCCGGTGATCCTGTGATTTCCAAGAAGGACTTTTTAGAACATTTGTGCTGCTGCTATGAGTCCATGAAGCTGCTCCGTTCTGTGGGTACAACACTGCACATTTCAAATGGCATCTTTTAGCCTGTTTTACTGAAATGTAATTTCCCTACATTTGCAAGACTGTCTGAAACTTGACCGTTACTCCTTAACTATGACCATCAAAGGCATAAGAACTTATCAAGGATAATGTGTGTATTCCACAGCACACCGTATTTGTTGGGACAAATGACCTATTTTATTGATTCTCTTTCAGAAGCTATTCTGTGCAGTTACAGATGAGCGGGGAAGAAAACCATTCTCTCAACTGACCTCTTTATTTGCTGTCTGATAAAAGAGGACTATTGGATTTTGTCCATTACTGCTGAAACAATGTCCCCTGAAAGTCTTTTTTACCTGCTCTTACTCTTGCCAAATTCTGCAGTATAGTGGTAGCCAGAGACTGGTAAAACTGTAAGAAAAATAGCCTGCACAGACATCTCTGGAATGTCACTGAGTTTGACTGATCATAGCATTGAGAAATTCATAATTCACCACATTAAACGAAATGAGATTTCATTGCACATCATTGCAGAAGAGGCAAAGTATTTGCCTGCATGATTGCACCTCCAAAATGCAGCAGACCTGTTCCAAATTAGATACAAGCTTTGTAACGTATGGTGCTACATCTGAAAACAGAGTTCAGTCTTGCTCTCTGAAGCATTTTCAAAATACTGTAGAGATAAAATTATTCTGACTTGGACAGTGCCAATCTTCATTGCAACAGAACAGAAAATCTGCTCTGGGTTACTGTCAATGTATCGTTTGCTGAAAGGCTGAAGGACTTTTTGACTGTCACTTATAATACAGATCTATGTACTTCTTTCTGGGTGAAAGTTGGCAGGAAAATAGAAGGCATCACTATTTGCACTTGGAAGTACTTAATTATTAGGGCCTAAACTAGAGAAATGTCATCTTTTGCTTTTTCGGGTTTTACAGAAGACTGGGAGGAGGAGATCTAGGGAAGATTTTATTGTGGCAGCTATATCTACTGCTGCCTCCAAACAGCCTGAGCAGTTCATGTAAGCCCGGGCCACCTCTGTCATCTTGATAAGGGCAGCTGCATGAATTAATAGGTTGAAAGCAGAGAATGAAACTGGGATTATCTGAGTCCCTCCTGTGCCTGAACAAGTCCCAAGGTCACAAACTGGCCAAAATTCCTTCTGGATCATAGGGGAAGGTACAGTGATTGCTGGAAAAATTTAGCTGGACTTTCACTTGTGTAAGGAAACTGACTTCTTGCTCTATTAAACCAAAATTATATAGATGCACATAATTGACTCACATAAAATACTTTGTTGTTAAGGGAGTGTCAGAAGCAGGGGAATCTTGCAGCCTGAAATTCATGGGCAAAGTAGTTTGCACAGGGAAATAGTACAAGGGGTGAAATGCAGTGGTTCTGGCAGAGGGCATGGATTTTGCCCACTGATGGTGGGCAGTGCTGGGGTGAGTTCAGACAAATGAATACACTTTTTTTCATAGCTCTCTGGATTAGGGTGGTTGGACTCCCATGTTAAAATACAAACCCAGACTTGCTTTCAGGGGTTTCTGTGCAAAACTTTATATGTAACATCTGTGAAGATGAAGACTTTGTTCCCCTGCTTCCTCCCAGCCTCATTGTGATTACCCTGGAGCAACATTATAAGACATAACCATCTGCTCTCTGACTATAGTCTTCTATTCCTCTATTTAAAAAATAGTGAATTTCCAATCATTTGGTAGTTATCTGGGTTTGTTGTGAGATCTCAGAGTTACCAACATCTCCTTTTGGGCACAGAGCTGATTTAATTGCACAGTACAACAGAAACAAGGGGGAAAAAAAAACACAACAGTAAAAACAGGGTGACTATCAAGTGAACAGATCTAGAGGAAATATTCAAAGGAGCTGATTAAATAGATGAAAAATGGCCCAGCGTTGTGTGCCTGCACTGTGCAGCAGAAATGGGTAATGACAGTAAGCCTTACTTGCCTTGCACGGGAGCAAGCATGATTTGTTTATTTATTTAATAAACTGACTCAGGAATATATCATCAACTAATAAATAACTTTAAACATTACAATGTTTGAACTAGCAGACAGCTGGCACAAAGAAACAATTACACAGCCATTGGGATTTAACTGACAAAAGATTTCCATAAGTAATTACGCTCTGTGAGTGTGAGAGGAAAGAAAGATTACCCTTTAGAAGGGATATAATGCCTTGATATTTTCCTCATGACCTTTTACTGTAAAACTAATAACACACACACACACTGCAGCAGCCTTGCATGCAATGGGCAATAACGGGTCTCTTTCTATTCCAAGTTTTCCACTCCCCACACGTACAAAGCCATCTCAGTGGTCAGACCGAATGTGTAACGTGTGCAGGGTTGGACTCCTGGGTTAGCAGGCAGATAGAGCTTTTGCTTAAAGCCATCTGGATATGCTGAATAGGACATTGCATTTCCTATTGTCCCCGCCCCCCCCCCCCCCCCCCCCTTTTTTTTTTTAAATATAGCCTTTCAAATCATTGAGTTTAAAATCTGCTACTTTTTTCTGATGGAAGTAAAGGATGAGTCTGCTCATAGCAATAGTTTTACTGACATCGTACAACACTTCTGACAAACAAGAGGCATAATTTACATGCTATCATCTGATTGTTGCCCTTTCCATGTAAGGTAAGCATAGCAGAAAAATGGATGTGTGAATATCTCTGATGCAACACATATGGCTACAAGCCTGTGATAATGAGAGCAGCACTTACGGGTCTGGCACAGCATTCCCACCCATCCTTCAGGGCACTCGCAGATGTTTGGACCTATACATTCTCCACCATTCAGGCATTTCTGCAGGCAAACAGCTGGACAGAGTGACACGAGACAAGTGAGAAGATGTAAACAACACATCCGGATGTTCCAAAGCTGTCTGAAATAATGACCTGCAAGGTTTTATTTCATCTGGCTAATTTCCAAAGGAATAGATGTGTTCTCTTCATCCGATAATTTGTATTTAGGAGTCTTTGATATTTGCTTCTTAAGAAATGCATCTTTGATGACTGCCTTCTGGTAGCTTGGCTATTTCTAACATTCAGCTCTCTATCAGTTGAGAATACTCTCCATATGATATGTTCATCTGGTATATTCATGTGTCTTAGATGCATATAGCAAATTCTACGTTGCAAATAAGTAAAATCCCATAGAAGGATTTGATATATTTATTGTCTATAGTATTTCTTCAGGAGTCCCAAAAAGTGGATGCTTTCATGTGCAGACACGAAAAAAACATATTTTCTGCATCATTTTTGAAGAAATTATAATTTCAAAACATTGGTTCTGAAATCATACTTAGTACTAGGATCCAAAGATTAAATATCCTGTATTTTAACCTGGTGTACTTACAGCGTGTCATCTGGATTATAAATTTATTCAGTTTATCTGTCAACATCATGGTAACAAATAGCCACATAAGGAAAAATACTTTTTGAAAGTATTTTAGAGTGAGAGGTTTTTTAATTCTGTTTTTAGAATGGTAAGTCAGACATGGTGGAGTTACAGACTGAGAGCACATCTTTCCTGAAATTATGCACCAAAGTGTAGCTGGTGACCTTGAGAGTATATCAGTTGGCAAGGCTTTACAGCAGGCTTTAAGTAGTTCTGTATCTTGAAATATGACATTTCTCTGTAAAATACAGCAAAATATGCAAAGGTATTAAAACATAAAATCAATGCTTCAAGTTTAATACTATAAAAATGAATTTCCGTAACAAGATGTATAAGAGATGCATAAAGCAGAGCCAGGGTTCCCCTACAAAGCTTTCTTCCTCTGTATGCAACAAAATGCTTATAGCATTTTGTATTGCCTTTGATTGAAACCGTCTTTCTTCAAACTGCTGAAGGAGCAAAACAAATCATATTCACTATAGTGCTTTTTAATATTAAGACAAGGTTACAACTGCTGTTGACTGGCCTAAGTAATGAGCAGTGATCTGTTTGATGGACAGTAGAAATGCTTACGTTTATTACAGTGCTTTCCTCTCCAACCAGATGGGCAGTCACAGACGTTTGGGCTTACACATTTCCCTCCATTCATGCACACAGGATCGCAGACACCTGCAGATACATAGCAAAAGAAGAACAGAGCAACTGGAGAAAAAAGGAAGGTTTTACTAGAGACTTCCTTACTTCTCAAAGGCTGTGGATGAATGCCCCGTTCTGGAGGCATTCAAGGCTAGGCGGGATGGGGCTGTGAGCAACCTGGTCTAGTGGGTGTCCCTGCCTATAGCGGGGGGTTGGAACTAGATGGTCTTAAGGGTGCCTTGAACCCAAACCACCCTATGATCCTATGAGCTGCCTCACTAGTAAAAGAGAGAGGCATTACTCATGAGGATTCTCTGGAAACCATTAAGAACTTTTTTGTAGCAGCTGTGGACACACCAAATACTTATTAAAGCTTTTCCTTACTGATTGAAAAGAGTATTCTTAGGTGTACGTTTGGATAAGAAAGAAGGATAGATGATTGGCTTTATGCAATTTTGGGAACATTTTTTGCATTCAATCTAACTTGAAGACTCAATAGATCTATTATTCTGTGACCTTTTTGTACTAGTATTTGTTAAAGTACTTATGTTTTCATAATGCTCATTTATAGAAGTAAGTTGTTCAGTTGACTTTTCCAGCCAGAGGAAATCTGATGACTTTTTGTTAGATTTCATTAGAATTCTTATTGTAAATTTTTGCATCTCCTATTCAGACCCTGTCTTTATGAACATCTCATGGTAAAGTCTATCTGTTTTGGCAAATCAAAGATCTGCAGTCCCAACAAAGTAAATCCTGTGACTGTGATGTTTAGAAAGAGCTAGATGCCACATGCGGGAACCCATAGTCCCCATTTACTCTTTCTCCTTGAATGTTAGAGTAACTGGAAGAAGTAAGTATGAGTGGTGGTGCAGTTTAGAGATATGACAGTGCTGGCATGATGTGAATAGAAATGATTTACCTTTTATGTAGAAGTATGGAAGAAGGTGTTTGTATTTGATAACTGAGTGGAAGAGAGGAAAAGCAGTATTACCTAGTAAACAGTCTGGCAATTGAAAGTCAGTAGGAGTCTGACAAGGTTTTGAGAATACACTTCTGTGGAATGGCTTCTGCTCTTTTTTAAGCTTCATGGGCACAGTGGGATTTTGCAGTGTCCCATTGCTGCTAGCGGCAGTTGGCAGCAGTTGTACCTGCACACAGCTTCTTCAGGCACCAAGGGGGCTGGCATTTAGAATGTAGCACCATGGTACCTGTGTTAGCCTTGAGATTGTGATAAGACTTTTGGCACAGGAGCAGTAAGACCAAGTCAAGTCTTCAATGCTAATGCTGTAGTAATTCTGGTTTTCACTATATCTCACTGTACAGAGCTCTGAAAGTACTGTAACACACTCAGAGACTTAAAATAGGAATTTTGTTTAAAAAACAGCATGCAGATAAAATCAACCGGCGTTATCTGGTGGGGAAAATGATCTTTTGTTCCTGTCTTAGGCATATGATCAGGCATCATTAGATAAGCAGTTCTACATTTCCTGGTTATCCCTCAGAATATCTATGGCAGTGAAGGATGTGATGCACTGAATTATTGTTCTTGTGGCTTCTTGTGTCCTGGTCACTTGCTCTGTTCCTTCAGTGCAGATGAGGCACTGGCAGCTGTAAGAGCTCCATGGCTGCTCTTACTTGGCTGCTACATTTGCGTTTTGCTCTGTGCCAAAGCTCACAAGTCTCTCCAGCATGGTGACCTGCCTGAGGGCGGGTCAGACTTAATCATGCTTATAAGGGCTGCTTGGACCCAAGCCCTAAAACTGTCATCTTCTTTTTCCTTCTTTCTCCATTTCACCTGATCCATGCTGTAATCTTGGCATCTGCTTACTAAGGCTAAGAGGGATCTAGAGTTCTTGCTGAACTCTCAAAAAGTGCTGCAACGCCAGTCAAAACCTAGATGAATTTAAGGATTTATGACAACTGTAACTCTGAGTTCATCTTTTTTTACCCTCCTTTCCTTCTCTCCTTTTTTTTGATCTCTTGTCACCCTCAACAGACTTCTGACATCCGGTTTTATATTGCGCTGTGTTTGGCTTCTAGTTTCAATTATAAAACAGCTTAGATATTCATTATTTAGAAAACTGACCCCAAATGATAAATCTCAGATCTAGATTTCAAATAACCCTCAGCTTTATGATACTCACAGTACACAAAGCCCTCACAGCTGACCTGCTGTCCCAAGATTGTATTGCTGAAATCCATGGATTTCATTTGGAGATCGGAAGAAACGTGGACCCTATCCAAGCTCACTGGTACTTGTTCAAAAAGAGGTTTCTAATTTTTTTTTCGTTCTTTAAATTTTTAATGCTCTTTTCACCTAATACAAAACATTGCACTGTTTTCCTGTGGTATCTGAGAAGTTCTATGACAGCAGATGTTTCCTTCGGTTATGGGGAGTCTAACTACTGCGCTTTTTGATTCAGTTTTAGTTTTCAATTTATATATAACTGAACTTGTTCCAGCTCAGTTTGTCTTGTAATTCAGTAAAACTTTAAGTAACAGGGGAGGTCTGGTCTTGGTCTGAGTAAAGCATTACAGTTCAAACAGATTTTCAACTTGGGATCTATTTTTCTCGTTGTTCAGCTGCCTTACAAATGAACAAGGAACCATGAAAATAGAGCACTTACTACTTTAATGTTGCTTATTGCTTGCGGTATCTCTCACTTTAGGCAATAAATTCGATGAAGTTCAATTCCAACAGAACTAAGAGAAGAACTTAAGTGGGAAATGTAAGCTCAGGGCCATACCTGGTTGGACAGGCACTCTTGGCTCCCTGCCTTTCTGGGAAGACAGTTTCTCAACGTGATGGGGAATACACAAGGCACCTTTATGTAAATGCATGCAGTGTTATCTCCCCTCCTTTTCTGTCTGACATCTCTACCTTGTTCTCCCTTTCTTTGACTTTCTTAAATACAATTCCATCTCAATACCCATCAGGCAGACTTCAACATTTGTTGATTATAACTAGTTCTGATCCTTTCTAGTCCCACTCCTTGGCCTCTGTGGAGGAGCTCCAATTTCAAAATAGCAAACAAAAATGTTACTGCCTCTCACAGGAAAACTAAATAAATTATCAGACACTAGGAGAGCAAATCGAATTATCGTAATCCTCCCAGGCGCTGGCATGACTTTGAAAAGTCTCACATTTTTTCCCTCTCCTTCCCTTGAAAAATGCCTAGCATCTTGTCCCAAAGACAACAGGGGTTTGATACGTTTTCCACCTGACTTGGGAATCAGCCTTAACGGAATGTATGAAAACACATTTGTGTCTTCTCTTTGTTGCACTTTGATAGGGAATATCTCTGGGGGTGGAGAGAGCCTTGTTCTGTCTAAGTGTCCTGAGTGCAAGCTTGCTAGCAGTCAGCGAGTATCACTAAAGTCCTAATCCCATTCCTTGTGGTGTCAACGTCAGCATTTCTATGCTTTTCAGTAAGAACTGAAGCACAGAATTTTGCATGCAGTGTTACTCAATTCTAAAAAGAGTGTGAAGGCCACTATTTAAAACTTCCATAATGTGATGTTTTTTAAAAACTGGGAAGTTAGATAAGGTAAGCCTGTGTTGAAGGTTAAAGTAAAAGCATGATTACTTGCTGTATTTCAGGTGAGGGTTGATTTGATAAGGTAACAAGTGGCAGCAGGTATTAAGATAAAACCGACATTGCGTAGAACATTGTACAAAATGTATGCAGTTCCACTTGTACTGAACGGGACTCACCAGTTGCTAAGTTTCTGTCGTACAGTTACTTCTCTTTGATGGCTTTAGAGCACTTTGACCTTACAATCACTTAAAATTTCCTGTGACCCTTTGTTTAGCGTATCCTCTCTAGGCTGGCCTCACCCAATGAAGTACTTCTTGCAACTCTTTTTATCATGGAACTCCACAGTTAGCTTTTCACCTCTAGGTAGCTAGCCTCCTGCTTTGTCAGCCAAAGAGAAGGGTTTTATTACAAAATAATTATTTCCAGAGATTACTAAAAATCTATGGAAAAAAAGTTAAATGTTGTCTCTCAAATCCAGTAGGTACGTTTGACGTAAATAGCATCAGCAATGGACACCTACAGTTCCAGCGTCTTCCTTTGCACTTCTCACAATAAATTGACTTAAACATTCCCTTAAAGCACAGAATCATAGAATCCTTAAGGTTGGAAAGGAACTCTAGGATCATCTATTCCAACTGCCAACCCATCCCCACCGTGCCCACTAACCATGTCCCTCAGTGCCACATCCATGCTTTTCTTAAACACCTCTGGGGACAGTGACTCCACCACATCTCTGGGCACTTCTCTTCAGCATGCATAGTATTAAGCAAAATATCCCTGCTATTCAAAGTGAAGGCATATGCTTATGGTATGCTTTTCTGCATACGCTATAAGCAATTAAGAGCAATGTCTTATTACAGTGACAATATCAATCAAAAGTTTCATCAGCCTACAGTGATTAACAGAAGCCAGATACTTCCTTCAGACTCTCATTTTTCACTATGCGTTAGCAGATAAACATTTCAGGTTGAACCCTAACCACCTTTCAATACAAGAACCCCATTGGACCTTTTTAACTAGAGATGGATAACAGTAAGTAGTGAAAAGCTTCCAATTTTGTCAAATGTCTTCATCACTGCCCTTATAATGTCAAAACAGAGGAGATATTAAATCAGGCTCCCAAAATCTTAGCAAAATGAGATTTTCTGAAATGTTTCAGGAGTACCCTGTGGTGCAGCTGAACATCCACATCCTTCCCTGACAATGAGTGTCCTGACTACTTCTTTCTGAATCAAGAATTACCTGTCATCGTGTATCCTGAGCCAAGCTGCTGATGAGGAGACAATGTGTCACACTGCAGTGCTGATTAGAAGATGTAGTTTTCAAGATAACTTTTTTCTTTTTTTTTTTCCCCCTGTAGAATCTGACAAAATTGACCTGTTTCTGAATGCATTCTGCCTTTGTATGGAAGAGAGAAAATAGCCTCAAGCAGTAACATCTGTGTGGGCCAGCTAAGGTAATGCATCAGGCTACATCTTCACTGACAAAGAACACAGAAAAGTGGCCAAAAGAACACCTACTGGTAGATAGAGACTTCAATGTGTCCTTTAAGTCACCATCCCTGTGCTGTTATTTCTACATGATTCACAGTCATTGGCTTTTATTTCAGGCTGGTGTTGGTTTCGGACTGACTTCTCTGTGGGCCTAGCGCATATTTGTACTTGCTCTCTCAATTGCTCTTTTGAGAAGTCAGATGCTTGATCAGTCGCAGTTTTGGCTTTTGTATGTGCGCATGTTGTTTTAATGTTCGTTTTCTCCTTTCTGCTTAGTGGTTATCTGGATGTGGTGTGACATTCTCGAAAACAAAGAGCTGTAGCTAGGGAAGTACAGCACAGTTAAGGATACAGAGCAGGGGACAGATTTAAAAATAACACTGACTGGTCTTGTCAGGAAAATACAGATGACAGAACCCAAGCTGAGAATAAAAATGAAGCCAGTAGATGTGAAAGCAGTTGGTTGCTGTGTTAAAACTGACACTTCTAGTCCTTTTCCAATGTTTATTGGTAATATACATCGCCTATTGATAAAACACAGAAACGGAGGAGAAGATCTGTGCCAGTAATGCAGCAACCTTGTGAATGTAGCCTTAAAATGTAAGGATGCTGCTGATTTTTTTTATTATAGGAAGAGAACGGAAGAGCCCGGTCAGCAGTTTCATGAAATAGCACAGTTGAATTGATTGACTGGAAGCAAGGTTCCACTTCTCTCTGGACACACTATGCATCTCAGCAGCACTTCTCAAATGAACTGTTGTCTCAAGTGCAGTAGGGAAGGGGTTGGTTGGATGCTTCCAAGCTCCAAATAAAGAGTTGATCTTGCTGAATGATCTTTAATGCTTTGAAGAAATGAATCACAAAACAGGTGAAAAAAGGGAAATTTCTAACTCAGGGTACTCTTTTATGGATTCTGCTGCCCTCACAGTAGCCAGAAACTAGTCGAGGTAAAAAACACCATTCTATGCTTCAGAGGGTATAATTGATGCTCAACAGATCATTAGCAAGATGGATGTACCTATATATCTGCTGCCACAGAGGTCCCAATTGCATGTGGCACTAAAAAACACGTTGTGGGTTTGGGACAATAGCAATTACTAGTCCTAATTTTTCTGTTCCAAGGGCAGCCAGGAAATGGTTTTACACATGTTAAGTTTTAGACATGCATTCTTCCAAAGTTTGTTTTTCTTGGAAACTCCTCATTTATATTGATTTGGATTTGTAAATAAATAATTTTGTACCCAAGCTTTAGCAAAGTAACTTCGGATATGTAACCTAGTGAATACCAGTAATTATAACCTTAGATTAAATTTTAAGAAGAAGCAACTTTTCGTGTGTATGAGAAGTTTGCAAGTTTTGTGCAAGGTTCTTCTAAAATTTGGATCCTTATCCATATCAAGCTACCAATTATTCTGAGGTTTGCTCAGCCCCACTTCACGTATTTCTAACAGAGATGCACAGCAATTCTTCAATAAATTACCTTTTTGAATAGTAAAAAAATAATCTGGTAGAAATCTCTGAGGGATGCAGTGCAGAAGAACAAATTACTACGAGACACAGAGGGAGCTGTAAATGTAGTTGTGATGGGTGCCGTGACAGGTTGCATTGATAATGCATTCATGTGACCACACAGCTTTGGCAATAGGAGTTAGTTTGCGTTACCTAGCACATGTTTCAGAAGAAAAAAATTGCCTGAAAAATTGTAGACCATATACACTGTGGTATGACGCCAGGGTCTTGCCTAATTGTGTCTGGTCTTTGTTCTGATGTGTGCTCTGATGTACCTGGGGGGACCTTTAGAATTATTAAAGCAGGAAATAAATCTAATTCAGGTATTAGATCAGAAAAGAAAATGGGAAAAATAATAGATGCTGGATGGCATAACTACTGAGATGCCAGACTAAGAGCTGTGTGTCAATGCACAATGTACTGGGTTCCTATCTGTGCTGTTACTTCACTCTCATCAGATAATACAATTTTTCTGCCAGCAGAAAAGGATCCTGGTCTTTCTGTCTGCATTTCTGAATGATTATCTGGCAGTGCACGGTAGGCAAGGCTCTTAAACCCCAGAACACTGTAGAAACAAATAAGGAATTGCAGCTCCAATTCAGATAGGGGATTGTCTGCTGTCCTTGGACTAAAATACTTCTCCCTCTGAGCCCCCTTTGCCTGTTGTCTCTTATCAGGTAAAACTCTTCCTATAGGTGCACTATTAAGGTGTTTGGATAGATGAGTGATATTTTGTTTTTCAAAATGATGTAAACATTCAGTTGACAAACAAATGACAGCTTATGCAGGTGTGCATAAGGTATATCTGGGGTAGAGTCTGCTGGGAACCAGCGGATTTTGAGATCCTTAGCGAAACCTTTTTTCTTTTACCAATTGGTTTTACTCTGATTGCAATGCTATTAATTTGAAAGAGTGTCTTGCTATTCTTTATTCTCATCTTTGTGACTGTTAGTATATAATTAATGTGGGGAATTGTGAAATATACTCTCAGCACAACTTATAGTCTCATCTTGTTTGGGTCTTGCGCTTAGTAACATTTTCTCTTCATTGAGGAATGCTCTGTGCTTTATTAGGTCAGCGAACCATTACGGTGTGTGTATAAATTGTTCTCTAGAGCTGTTTCCTTGTCATGCCTGAGTAAGAAGTGAAAAGGGATTCTCATATACGTTGTTTTTCTCCTTTGATTGTTTTTGTAGTTTCAGTCCTTGCATTATGACCTGCCATTTAGGCATGCTT
This sequence comes from Perdix hodgsoniae, assembly GCA_035772895.1. NCBI lineage: Eukaryota > Metazoa > Chordata > Aves > Galliformes > Phasianidae > Perdix > Perdix hodgsoniae. The sequence continues at coordinate 3,171,247 of JAPSGF010000040.1, forward strand.
TCATTGCTCAGAGTGGGCTAAGCTTGATGCAAGTTGGTGTATTTTCACCCATGCAAAAGTAAAAAGGGAGATTGAGGCAGAGGAACTGAAAAGAACTGTGGCGAAATGGGAGACAGCTCCAAGCCAAGAAGAGGAAGAACAGCAGGTCCCTGGCCTGGCTGATGGCCAGCTGGGAAGAGAGGACCTCATCCACAGAAGGCACCTGCCTTGGGTGGGAGCTCTTCCAGAAAACGAAGTGCTGTCTGCCTTGGCACTGCTCTGATCTGTTATTCATAGCACTATTATCTGTCTTAAAAAGTAGGCTAAGTCTTAGATGAGAATCGATGTACTGCCAAGGTCTTTTTGTGGTCTAGGAGACAATGTAATTTCCAGAACTCTTCACTCCTTGTGCTTTCCCCATGGTAGATTTTACACCCCTTTTTTTAAGAGAAGACATTAAAAAAATATTTTAATAAGAAATAGGCCCCCAAATGTATTGTCACTGAAATCAATTCATGGAAAAGCCACTCATCCTCACGTGGAAGCCTACAGCAAAGAGAAATGTGTCAGTTGAGGAATCCCTGCTATTTAAGTATGCATTTACACACAGCAGCAAATCAGACACATTTCTTGAGTGCATTTAAGTACAAATAAAGAAATATTGGCCCAAACCTCAGATTCTCTACTCCTGCAAAAATCATTCTATGGTCTGTGAATATTTTTCTTAAGGAATGAATAAAAATTTAATAAGGTTTCTTTGCTTCTTATTTGGGTTATATATTCAGTTCTTACCCAAATATATTCTTGTTCTCTTTCTGAAAAATAAATTTAGAGACAACTGCATGTGCTCAAAGCTCCTGCTAAAATAAATGCATCAGCTACTTGTATGTGAACAAAACATAGCTTTGACAAAAGACCAGTTAATGGCTTTATGTCACATTCTCGCTAAGAGAGCAGACAGGAGAAGAGCTCTGAGTGCAGACCACAACTCCTGAGCCACATCTCCTGAGCCACTGTCTCCAGTTTGGCTCTCTCCCTCTGTCTCTGGGAAGTCAGTGCTCACGCCATTCACCCCACGCAAATTGCGCAGATCAGTTTATGCTTAGCAGAAAGAGAAAGACAGTAGTAGCCCTGAATATTTTTCCTTTGTCTTCTGTTGCATATCTTGCCAAGGGAAGGAAGATGACATCTAATACAGTTTATTCTGTTATGCAAGCTTCAAAATCAAGTAAGAACTGAGACTAGTATTTCCTTTTCATATGTCTACAGACTTTGCACCTAGTCAACAAGCAAACTTGCCAACCTTCTATTGCTGTCAGCACTAGTGCAGTTTGCATCGGTTATGAGCCTCTCTACATGAGCAGCTGTTAACTTATTTCCAAACACCCACTTGCTGAGGACACTGGCCATCCAGAAACCTTGGCCAAATTGTTGTTGCTTATGAGCACATCCTTGACACGAGAAAAGCAGGTCCGAGGCTAATGATGGCTCCATTCATTGAATTAGGCATAGGGGCTGTTCCCTGCTCAGCTGTGTGGGAGGGATGCTGGAGCTCTTGTCTGCAAACTTGCTGATTTTGGACAGCTTGAGGCAATCTGCCTACTCAGTGTGGATGTACCAGAGAATATACTGCCAGTTGTTAAGATGATAACTCAATAGAGGTGTAATTTGTTGAGCAGTAAAGCTTCCTGCTTACGCAACTCACAAGGAAATAATCTACAGCAGTGTGGCATGGGAGGGCTGGAATTCAGGAAGTCAGTGACTTTCACTATGACGTTGCTTAGCAAAATTTGCCTTTGAAACCTGGTGTTCACATTTCCAATTTAGTTTGTCTCTAGATTTCATACAAGTAAAGTTCTTGTGGTACTGGGAAGGTAAGAGAAAAGGGGAGGGGTGAGAAGAAAGTAGAGCTAAAAGAATAAATTAGAGTTATACTGCATGCTGTGTACTGGCTATGAATCCGGCCTGCAGGAATTGTAGAAGTGGAGAAATAATTATCTACTATCTTTGAAACGTAATCTACTAGCTCCCAGAGTTGGATGGGTCCGATAGTGTAGAACAGCTGTGAGTAGGAATGCAGCCTCTGTTTGAAGCCGTTCACTAAACCCATCCAGCTGAAAAGGGCAGGAAGGCTTGGGCCTGCAGGACAGGATGAGGTTTGCTTGGTATTCTGCAGCAGGTTGGAGGAGGAATTCAGCCTTGTTCTCCTGTGCCCTTTGCTTGCTGACAAGCTCCAGAGGGAGCTGTGGCTTGCCTTTTTGCTCAGAGATGATCTCACTAGCAGCAGAGGAGGGATAACCTGGGGTACCACGAATCTCTTTTTCTCTCTTTTTCTTCACTCCGATCCTTCATATGAAAAGTGAACTCAGCTTTTATTAGCTAGCATTAGAAAAAGTTATTTATAAAGCAGTCCACAAAAATGTGTGTGATATACATAACGTTTGATCTATTTGCTTTTAATGTTTGTAAGAATGTGTTGGAATTTGTCTGAACATAGTGTTAGAGTCTCATGAAATCAGTGAAATTCCAAGACAGCTACAGCTGTGCATTTTCATCAAAAAGGAATTTTAAACCACAGTCAAATAGCTTTTCCTTATTATTGAAGCAGAGTATGTTTTCTTGATGCAAAGTTGATCCAGAAATATATTTCATTTTGAAGTGCTGTCAGCGTTTGCCTCCTTATGCTCAACAAGACTGATTGTATTGAAAACAACACGCAGCAAGTGAGGACGCAAGGTTGTACGACTGCTGATGCATAACCACACATTTCCTTGTCAGCTCTGACACCCTCCCGTCCTGGGTGTGGGTGTCTGGTTTGCATAATCACCAGGCAGTTATTTATCAGCAAACACACCAGGCAAAGCCTTATATTTCAGCTGGCAGCCAATCAGATTGGGTTGATTTACGCCTCTTTGGAGGTGATGTTTATTTACATAGAGAACAAGCACAAACTTTCAGGCTGAATGCTCTTCTCTGCTCACTGAGGAAACAAAGATGATTAAGGCTGAATAGTGAAGGCATGGAGCTCCCGCTCTGCCCTGCGAGTTCACAGCTGCCAGGCAGAGTATCAGCAACACCAAGCTGTACAGGGATGGATGTGAACATCCTAAGGCCTGTTGCTTTACGTTTAAAATAAACTGGTAGCAAATTTGGGCTTTGTTTAGGAATAACCTATCTTTGGTTGGCTCCCATGGCTTTTAGGTTTAACTATCTCCTCCAGTTGACAAGGTGAAGCTGCCAAAAGCAAACAGAAGCTTTTGTTTCTTTGTCCTTGCAGGAGAGATTTATGAAGGAAAGAGAAATGCTTAAAAGTAGTGAGAACAGTGCCAAAATATCTAAGGGGTAAGTGCTCAAAGAACTGGTTAGAATTGTTCTTCTGTTGCCATTATGCATCATCACTATCTGGTAACTCCATAAGTATATGTGTACATATAGGTATGCAGGTAGTGATGCTGCAAAAGAACAACATGCTATATTAACTCTTTGGAACTTAGAGTGAGTGTTGTGCTATGGTTCTATGGTACCTTTTCCTTTGCGTTAAGGAAAATGTGTTGGGTAATGGAATTTATTTTCCACTTTTTAATTTGCCTGTGTAAATAAGTTCATAATACATGGCTATATAATTATAATCCTTAAATGTACGCCAAGTATGTCAGCTGACCAATCACGTCCATGCTAAAATTCTACCTAAAAAGCACATGGTAAAAAGGCTCAAAGAGCCTTTGGTGTCTGAATTCTGAAGTGTGGCTGAGGGCCACATCTTGAGTGGTGTGTCCAGTTGTTTTCTCTGTTGGTTGGAAGAGTTTTGAGCTGAGGCTTACTGCTGCTGTGTGGCCTCCCCTCATGAGTCTGGGAGAGGAGAAACCTGGATCCTCTGGGAGAGAAACTGGTTCACACACCAGTGATGCAAAGGCACAGAGCCGTAACAGCAACTGCTTGCTACGAAGAGCTGTGAACAATCTATTGGTTTCTATGCAGCATGCCACCAGTCCCTGTACAGTTGACTGTAAACAGGAAAAAAATCTAAAATATTCAACTTTTTTTCACCTGTTAAGTCAGGAAGCAAATAGTAGCCTTTGCTTTCTAGTTTCTCTTCATTCATCCCAGACCCAGAGCCTTTCTTTAAGCTCTTATAACATGAAGCTAAATAAAACAGACTATATCCTGGCTGTGAAAGAGGAATGGAGGCTCAGATTAAATAGCACAGAAATATTTTCACCATCTCAGGAAGCTTTGCCACAAAAGATTGTACCAAGGCAGGCAACAGAAACTTCATAAGCTTAGAAGTGCTCAGTGGGTTGGAAACAGTGGAAATGTTTAGGGGAATGCTTTGCTGGGCTGCAGTCATGATCAACTCTTTCTCTTTGATCTGTCTTCAGATGTGGTAGTATGTTCAGAGCAGGAAACAGCACTTTTCTAATGTTCTCTAACCTCAAAAACAAAATGCCAAACATACGTTTTTTTCCTCCTTTCTTCCCTCCAGCTTCTTTCCGCCAGAACAGACTATTCAATTGTATCCTCTGCAGCCAAGCAGAGCTGTGCGTTGTGATTCCCTCTGTTGAAGGAGAGGAGAGGTGTGGGGTTTTTGTTGCTGGAAGGAATTTTTTACCAGCTTTTTTCTTTGTGTGTGAGAGACATAAAGTGCTCTGGAAACATACAGATTGTTCCTGCCAAGAATGGTTGTTTTCGCAGCTCCACTTTTGCCAACTTCAAACTGGTTAAGAAATAATAATAATAAAAACTTTTCCGATGTGTCCTAGACTCCCTGAGTGACAGAAATTGTTAAGCAATATTACTTGCAAAAGTGCTAGAAGAACCTATTTTCCCATTAAAAGAATAGAATATGAATACTGATGCTAAGTGGAGAGGGAGTTTTCAGTAACAAGAGCAAAAGCAAGGCATGGTTAGCTTTTACTAATAATTAGTATGAGATTCCAATATTTTTAAGGTTCTCTGCTGCACTGCCTTTGGCTTTATTTTTTTCCTCCTCAAAATCTTTAGTGCAGAATAATTAATTCATCTCCAAATACAACGAGAATTATTCACTCTGAATGCATGAAATATTTAAGGATTCTAGCAAAACGATCTGCTCCCCACATTGACCTGACATAGTGCTATTCTAATTAACAGGTTGGTACAAGACCTAACATAGAGTCATAATATCATAGAATCAATAAATGTTGGAAGGGAGTTGGAAGGGACCTTCAAGACCATCTAGTTCCAGCCCCCTGCTATAGGCAGGGACACCTCACTCTAGACCAGGTTGATCACAGCCCCATCCAGCCTGGCCTTAAATGCTTCTAGGGTGTTGGTCATCCACAACCTCTCTGGGCAACCTGTTCCAGTGAACAGGTCTCTAGTCTGTGTGCTATGGTAAAAATAAAGATCAGTGAGAATAAATATTCCATTGACCTTGCACTAAAGGAAGAAAAACTGTTTAGTTTTAGAGAATGTTGAAAGTTTTAACTCACTTTTCTGACATCTTCTTCCAGTGTAGCCCTCAGTACAGGAGCACACATTGGTTCGAACACAGTGGCCACCATTCTTACAAGGAGGAATGCAGACAGCTAGAGAAAGAAAGGGAAAAGTTTGTTGCACTGAAACCACAGCAGGTGTCAATATCACCTAAATATAGGCCCTTTCCTGAGTTGTGTGTGTTGGGAGAACAGTTTGCAGAGGCTTTTTGGTTATTTGGGGTAGAGAAGATATCTCTCCAAAGGGTAATTCAGGCCGATGCCCAGCTGAGATTTCAGTTCTCTGGTTTGTGGAAGGAATGTGGGACACAACTCCTCACGCCTAATCTCTTTTACATACCTGAAGCTAAGTGGTGGGAATATCCCAGAGAACCTCTTTGGTTTTTAGCTCTAAGTAAAGGGCTTCTCCAAGAGCAGCTGCCCTTGAAATATCAGTGTTTGTTATTTGATAACATTGTTTTCGCGCTATTCTTCTCCCTTCCTCAATGAAGCCGGAGGAAGGGCTTTGCTTTTCTTCAGCACCCAACCACTGTCCAAATCAACTAGATGTTGAAAAGCACTTTCTGTGTTAAACATCAAGAGAAAAATCATTAAGTTACAGAGTCTGCATCATTTTTCCCTCTCTCTTTCCCTGCCATCATCACAAAAACAAAGAGCTTCCAGCAAGCTCTGCTTTCATTAATCATTCACTTGCAAAAACATGCATTAGGATTGCATTCATGTAGGAACTCCAGGGAAACAAAACAGAGAGAGAAAGAGAGATAAAATTTAATATTGAAATAGTTCCTTTGGTAATAAGAGTGTATTTATATTTCCAGATTTGGGAGGGAGTTTAAAGCCAAGCTCAATTACAGCTATTTGAGCCCTAAACGTAAGTTTCTTCCTCGTGTCTGTTATGCTTGGTCTAATGGGTAGTTAAGAGGATTTAGTCTGATTGGATATTAGGAAATTTTTTTTCTCAGAAAGAGGGGGTGGAGTCAGCATCTCTGGGGGTGTTCAAGACCTGTGGAGATGGGACAATGAGGGACATGGTTAGTGGGTATGGTGGGGTAGGTTGGGGTTGGACTTGGTAATCTTAGAGGTTTTCTCTAGCTTTAATGATTCTATGATTAATTTGATTTCTGTAGCACCATTAGCCTCAGATTAGAGCTCTCCTGTTTAGGAGATGGATTCAAAACCAGGTCCTACACAAAAATTAGGCTGTGTGATATTTGATCAGACATTTGAGCAAAGACCTGAGGAAGTCCTGTGTAAGTCTCCCATCCACAACACGTTAGGATGGTCAAGCAGGTGATACATTGAGGCCCATAGGCCCATCTGAAGAAAAATCGTCTGGCTCTGAAACACACTGTAATGTCCACTATAGAATGTAAAATGAACAAAGTTGAGCCATACTTTAAAGTTTAATTGACTAGATACTCATCAGTGATAGAATTGGCTTCAAATAGCTTTAGATTAATTGTTTAGTTATCATTAATGCCATCCTAAATAGGTGCTTGCTCCTTCACAGTACTGTTAAGAACACTTTAATGCAGATTTACGACAGACCACAACATCCACAGAACACGCAAGGAGTTATGTATGACAAGGCAAATCTCTCGATATACTGCGTGTGGGGGCAGGCAATGATATAGGCTGCTGTTTATGTTTTCAGCCTGGATCCTTTATCAACATGATGAATAGAACTTTCTTACCTCTCTGGCACTGGGGCCCATAGAAACCGTAAGGACACGTGCAAGTATTTGGTCGCACGCAGATCCCTCCATTTAAGCACACAGGGTTGCACACAGCTGTATGTGAATGTAAGATAAATTTATTAATCTCTTATCACTCTGAACCTTTACACTAGGTGCTCTTTTGCTGCTGCACACGTCATTAGAATTAATATTGCTAGCAATGCTGTGATAAATTTCACATGATCCTTGCTGGTCAGATGGGCTGTGGCATTTATTCATTGTCATCACAGTGGGTGCATTTCAGTGGTGTGCTAGCATAGCTAGAGAGATGAAATAAAATATTATTTAATAGTTTATTTGTGATATCTTCCTTTGGCTTGCCCAGCTTGTTTGCTTTCACATTGGTATCCTGACCACCCGCGATCCCTGGGTAACAAAACGCAGTCACACTACAAACAGTCTGGATAACCTGGAAAAGAGATATTGGCCATTCGCTGCTTTGTCTGAATGCAGCAGAGCAGAGTGGCATTTCAGGGAAGCTGAATAGGTATGCACCACAAAACCTCTGTTTGTTCTGCCTCATTTAAATGCCAGTTCCCACAAACATATTGGCTCATGTATCATCAATAAAGCCACTGGCTTTGCCTGTTTATTTATCTGCTATTACTATAGATGATATAATAGGCATTAGGAACTAAAGGCTGTCTGACATATTTCTATGTGGCAAGTACCTGACTGTAGGAAAAAAAAAAAAACAAAAGAAAAGGTATTTCAGCTGTGAACTACTTTAGTTGGGGAGTCGCTGTGTGAAGAATAAGGACAATCGTGCAGATTTTATTATAGAGCCGCACTTTAAAATAGGCTTTTTCTTTCTATTCCTTTTGTCTTTCAGTGTCTTACAGAATAGTCCATTAGATAAATTAAATAATTTTAAGCTTAAATAAATTAAGTGTCATTAAAGTGTTTCAGAAGAACTAAAGGAGAAATAAAATGTCAATTTGGAGAAAGAAAAAAGTGAAATTGTAGATGAGAGCCTCTAGATGAGAAGCTATTCTGACTAAGCAGCAATCACTTAAGAAGTCAAAATGGACTTTGCTCATTGCTAATGGTAAATTTGGATTAGTTCCCTCTTTGTCCCAGCTAGTTCACAGATGTCCGCACTCTGTCAGTGTTTATATTCCCATCTGTAAAGACCCTTTAGGAAGGAAAGCCCAACAGTATCCATGGAACGCTCTGCCTAGCACAGACAAGATTGAGCTGGAGAGCTGAGTCTGGTATTCTTTCATTTAAGGCACTGTCAGACAAACAAACTCCAAATCTACTGTTTTGGGTTGAAAATGACCACTTCTGTTGCTGCTGCTTGTCCTACCCTTAGAATAATCCTGTTTGCATGTGTTGCCAGTACACGTGCAAAACCCAAGGAGTGTAATCTCTGGCAGGAAAAGGAGGAGACAGGGGGAACCAGAATAGCTAGTGGCAATCCCAGTCATTTACACTGGATGTTAGCTAGGCTAATTTATGTGTCCTCAATAGGTCTGTCGTTTTTCTCTCCCTGAGATTTTTGGATGTGAAGATGATATCCCTCACCTGCCAGGAAAGCTAATGTAGGCTGAAGGTGTCATATATTTGCCATGGGAAAGGCAGACTGCCTCTATAGCTTTGAGGTCTGGCACTGATTAAGATACTTCTCATGTTTGCTCCTTTTCACATTTCAGTTTTGCATTCCTTGTCCCAGGTGAGTGCTATAGTGGCTGTGCCTTGAGAGGAAAGTGTGTGTGCTCCATCTTTTAGTGCTTTGGTCCTGGGGGGAAGGTCTTAGCTACAGCGATTCTAATAGGGTTCAGAGCTATCAGTCCTGACCAGAAATATGTACCTAATTCTGTGTCTTAACTTGGCGTTTTGTGCTGACTGTTGGTGATGGTTTTTCCCTGAGTGCATGTTTTTGTAGGTGCTTTGCATGTATTAAGTGCAGCCAGGAGAAGCAGTTAAATATCCTACAGTTATCAGGGGAAGTGGGTGGTTAAATTCTCCTTCTAAACCTACTTTTGTTCTGTTTTACACTGTTACAAGCCATATTCTGGAATGGCAAAACTGGATACAAGAAATAGACCAAAAAACCTTGGTCAATAGACAGGTTTCTGATAACTTCCCTTCTTTTGGTTCATTTTTCTTCCTTAGACTACACAGTACTGGAACTGTAGCAACTGTAGCTGCTAACTTAGCAACAGAAATCATGCTGACCTCCTTGCATTGTCTTCCTAGCTTAATCAGCCCTCCTATTTCTGTCTCCATAGTCTCTATTTTGAAGCTCAGATTTTACTGTATCGTGTTACAAATCTCCAAAAGCCAAACCATTCTTATTTCTCCTAACCTTGAGAGAAAAGTGTAGGGCTACAAGCAATGAAACCAGGGAATTGCATGGATCCTGAGCAATGCGTTGCCCTCACCACTGCCACCAAGGCACAGGGACCGTGGGGCAGGACTTCTTTGAGCTCTGCATGGACAGTGCCAATGTAGAGTGAGTTCATGTCCACGGCCATGGTGATTTTTGAAGCATTTCCATTGAGAATGTAAATCAATATAAAGCCAAAATCTCAACGGATAATTATTCTCATTGGCAAAAGCTGATAGCTTCCCAAGGTTGAAACTGCTGACATGGTCAAGAACTTTATTTTCACACTAAGGATAAATTCCAGTATCACATGAGCTTAAAAAAAGATGCAAAGAGATTCTGCTTGTGGCTTTCTTGTAAGTGACCCTGAGATTTAGCTAAACAGCAAAACCTATGAATACTCATGTAATTTCAAGGCCTCCTGAGGCTTTGCCCTTTACTATGTCTCCTGCTCTTCTTACATTTCAGTTTTTCAAGCAATTCCCACTCTGACTGCTGAATTATACAAATCACATGGATTTCAGGCAGGAAAAGAAAGGAGTGACCAAAGGTTTCTAACAGCTTACCTATTTCACAGGAAGGGCTGCTCCATCCACTTCTGCATTTGCACTCATCTGGCGACACACAGACCCCGCCATTATGGCAGTGCCTGTTACACACCACTGGAAAGCACAGAGAGGAATTTAATCTGTTATCAGTTATACTGATGTGGATCATAAAGGTGCTCGGTTACAGCAATAGTTTTAGTCCAGAAGGTAAACTGAGTGACGATTCTGTCCCTTCCCTTGGTTTTCTTTCTCTCTTTGCTTATTCTTTCCGTCAGAAGTCATGCATCTAAAATTCTTTGGTCTTGAAGTATTCAAACTACCCTGGCTCACAGATAAAATTATGTTCTTGTCAGTGGCAACCTGATATTTAAGTCAGCTGCAAGATCTGTAATGAAACAGCATTTGTTTCACCATTCAACTTATATGAAACAGTTTGAAGGCTGATTTTTTCCCCAGACATTGAATATATTTTCTATGTATTAAACCTCTTTCATGACTTGTTTTGCACAATAACATTACCCAAATAGGCTAATTGCCATGGCCTTTTTATGTTCTCACAATGACTATTACTGCATTCACTCCCACAGCCTCACATTTCATAAATGTTGCTATAAATAACATGGAGTTTTTTCCTTGTTTGTTTTTCCGGAGGCAGTTTTATGTGGAATATGTTGACACAGATGTACATATTTTTACATAATACAGCTATGTTGCTGGTGAATGTGTGTGCTGAAATAGTTCAGCTGCCGTATTACTACAAAATATTATGCTTTGATTTCCTTGCTGTATTCAGTCAGCATTTTAGAGGGAAATATAGGAATATAAAAAGGCTTTTTTGTGCCTTATCATTTTATATAAACTCATATGTAAGGAGGAGAGAAGGTTCAAAGAATTTGTACATACTTGTTTCACATCGAGGACCAACAAATCCATAGGCACAAGAACAAGTGTTCTGAGCTACACAGGTTCCTCCGTGCTCACAGGGTGGGTCACACTGCACTGCAGAAAGCACACAAAGAGTAAAACTTGAGAAAAAGCAAAGAGCTCAAGCACTGAGTTTGGTGCAGTTATGAGCACAGTACTTGTTACTGATCTACACAAGCTGTTTTATTAATCCAACAACCAACTGTGCAGTATAAAAACAGGTATTACATTAGTAATGGAGTGCCAACGTGATCATTTTGTTTCTCTTCTGAGTGTGTCCATGTGTAAGTGCATGCTTTTGAAGTGGAAGATTAATTACAGATGTGGTTTGTAATATTAAACACCTTGCCCGTTCCTCCATCAAAGTTATCCTCATGGATAATTGCTGATCATCTCTCTTTACTTGGCATTTGGCATTGCTGCCTACAATGACCAGAAATGAGGCTGTGTTGAGGTGGGGACTGTTCTCCTTTCCTGGGTAACAGCAAGAGGTCCTTAAGTTGTTCCAGGGTAAGTTCAGGTTAGATATTAGGAAAAATTTAGTCTCAGAAAAAGGGGTGAGGCATTGGCACAGGCTGCCCAGAGAGATGGTCACAATCACTGGAGGGGTTCAGGAACCATGGAGATATGGCACTGAGAGCAGTGGCCAGTGGGCATGGTGGGCGTGGGTCAGTGGTTAGACTTGGGGATCTGAGAGGTCTTGTCCAACCTTCACGATTCTATGATTCTGTGTTCAGTGAGCCCTAACAGGTGTCAGAAGTTACCCCAAACAGAGGGAAACTGTTTCCTCTACATAGAAAAGGGTTGTAAGGAAATTTGTCACCAAAATGACCAACATTTAAACAATAATTTAGATGTTTAAATAAGTAGTATGTGAGCAGCAGAAAAGGCAGAAAGTTATATAGTAAATTCTTGATGTGTTGCAGTCAGCAGTGTTATTCTGTGGAAGATAGTTTGAGCATAAAGCTAGAAGTTGTTGCATATCTGGAGACACAGTATTTGCTGAATTCAGAGGACTTTTGAGAGAGCATCAGATTGCTTAGCTGTTTGTTTGTTTGTTTGTTTGTTTGTTTTCCTAAGCACTTATGATTCCCATCTAGAATCTGATTTCAGCACATTCCTAATGGCTTTAATTCTTCAGGGGTCTGGAAGATTTAATGTCCTAAACTTAATGTTTAAGGTAGAGACCTAACATTTGGTGTCTGTATTTGTAACCCTCTAACAAGAGGTATTCTTGTATCACAAGTTCAAGAGAGTAAAGAGATCGCTGCTGTAGGAACCTTATCCTGAGAAGTAAGAGCAAGGCATGTGTCAGCTGGAGCTCATTTATGCCCTCAGAAAAAAACAAAACAAAACCAAGAAAACCCACGTCGTATAACAGTGTGAAAAATATCTATCCACATGCTTGAGGAGTGAACACAGAGAAAAATGTTGTACTTTGGCACACTTTACTGGCAGAGATGCATATTTTATAATGGGTCTGAAGCTAAGCAAGGTTATTTCAAGGAAAATGCATAATAGCGAAGAAGCTACAGAGATCTGAAAGAAAGCATCTTTCATTTTAAGTATTGTTCGAAGGGAAAAAAAAAAGCCAAAGTACATTTTGTTCTTAAAACTGGAAAATGCACTGCGTAATTGGAAAGCTGAATGAAGGACAAATATCTGTGGCATCACGGAATTTCAATGAAGCTCATGCATTGAAGGCCTCCTCACTTTTGTGCTGTCACCAAGCCTTCAAAGAAAGCCATGCCGTATGAACTTTGCCATCCAAACGCTATGAGAGCCACCACACATTTCTCAATTGTCGTTAAGAAGACAAGCTCCAAGAAATTAATTTCAAATAACTCCCTTCCACACAAATAATTTTAAAGAAATACATCTAGAATTAGATCTGCTCTTCGGTTACTTCAGTATTTACATTTTTTGCTACCATTCAGTTTTAAAGGTGAAATTCCCAGTACTGCATGAACATAACTTTAGGATTTGACATGCCTGAGCACAGAAAACTAGATATAGTTTGGATCCATACTACTCATGCTGAGAATGTCATTAAGCTAAATTCAGTTTTGATTTGATGGGCTATAAGGTTTAGACATTTGCAATTCAGCATGTGTTTAGCTGAAATTTGAAGTGTACGTTTGGAGGAAAAAAAGGAATAAAACCCCCACATTTTCTGGACAGCTGAATAGGTTTGGTTTAGATCTATTTAAACAGTTAGCGTTCTGCTTTCCCTAAGTCCTAATCCAGCCCTAGCAGCTGCAGCAGGTCAGAGGCTCGGGCAGCCTGGGGCCTCGTGCTATTAGGACAAGCAGCAGGTAGCAGGCCACAATGAAACAGCAAGGGGAAGAAAGGCGAAAGAAATGGAAGCTGTTTTCAAAGGAATTTGTTATCCTTTTTAAATGGCAGCACTATATTTATGTCACCTCTCACATTCAGAGACTTACGGCAGATGTTGCTGAAGTTAAGGGCAGCATTCTGCTTTAAGAGGGCATCTCAGCTTGACCGAGGCAAATGCACACTTGAAACATTTAACTCTTCTGTGCTTGGGGAAGCACAGGACATGCTTACAAGGGATTTATCTGAAATTAGAAATTGACAGTGGGTTGAACTGAATGATATAAGGGGCTATAATAAAGAAGGGGGCATACACATACTCAAGGGACACGTGTTCAAGATGTTGTACTAAGGGACATGGTTTAATGGGGAAATATTGGTGACAGGTGGATGATTGGACTGAATGATTTTGGAGGTCTTTTCCAACCCTGGTGATTCTATGATTCTGTGACTCTATGCTTATTCAGGGTCTGTTGTGGTAGGACAAGGGGAAATGGTTTCAATCTAAAAGGGAGATTTAGATTGGACATAAGGAAAAAGATTTTTACAGGGTGGGTGGTGGGGTGCTGGTGAAGGTTGCCTGGAGAGGTGGTGTATGCCCCATCCCTAGAGACACCCAAGGTCAGGGGGACATAGCTGTGGGCATCCCTGTTCATTGCAAAAAGTTGAGCCAGGTGGCTCTTAAAGGTCCCTTCCAACTCAAATGATTTTATGGTACTCTTGGTGTAGAGACAGGGAAACAAAACCTGGGAAAAATGTACTGCTCTTTGTGAAGTACATGGAATGCGTTTCCTTTCTGGCAGTACGATGGCTGCACAAAGCCTCCAGGTGCCTCTGCACTGTGCCAAGCTCAGTGACATTCAAATGCATTACGCTTTATTTCAACGTGTTTTGTACATAGCACTTAGAGCGAATGTGTCCATTCGAATAGACTACTTTCCATCTGCTCTTTACACATTTCGAGATGCATCTGAACTGTCAGAAAAGAACATGGTGTTTTGTATATTAAAACATTTTGCTCTTATTGTGACATTTAATAGCAAAATGTTTAAAACTATTCAATTACTGGTGAATAGCAAAAGATAAAAACTGAACACTGGCTTCACTGGGAAAGCAACATTCATCTAAAAGACATTTTTCTCAGTAATAGAAATATAGTGTTCATGTCAAATTCTTTTCCAAGACTTCTATCTTTCATCTTCTAGAATGAACATTTTTTTTTCCCATAAACATTTGCTAAATTGTACAAAGATATTGCAGTGTTTTTATACTAAACATTTTCAGATGGTATAAGATAACAGTTAAGAGAAAAGCATTGCTGCAAATGGTCAATCTTGCTGTCAGATGTGTTTATGTTTTTGTTTATAATTTAAAGTCTGGAGGTGAAAATGGAGAATTCCATTATTGTTTTATTTGAAAAGGCTTTTTGGAAAATATCTTGAAACAACTTTTTTTTTCCATTAAAATGAGATCATGCACTTTTTATGTGTTTCTCCTCCGTAACTTTGGGGGCAAATCAGAAATACTGGATGCTGTGCTGCTTTCTCCATTTGAGATACTCTAATCAGCAGACGGCTTCCAGGACAGTTATTGGTTCACACCTCAACAGCGAATAACTGCTGCTCATTCCAACCAAAAGGGCCCTGGACTTGCACTAAGGCAAGGCTTGTAGCTGTGAGGTCATCACCTGCAGCTTTTGTTTAACATGTGAAAAGCAGTGAGGTCAGGAGGACTTCACAAGGGAAGAGTGTAGTCTGCTTTGTTTCCTTTAATTATTATACTGCATTTATTTTCTTTCAAAGTTGCGCTAACCTATTCTCCTAAAAGTGTAGACAAAGTTTGAATATGTGCAGCACAAGAGAGGGAAAAAAAGGGAAATAAAGTTATGTTGCAGGCTCTCCAGTTTTTGTTTTCCCCTTTAATGGTTATGAAGCAAAACCTTGCTTTTGAATGTCTTTTACAGAGAAAAACAGTAAAGCATAGGGTTAAAGCATACACTTAAAGCATGCATAAGTGCAATTAAAAGAACTCAGATGCACACTTGTATAGTCCGGTAGTCCAGAGTCCATTTATGAAATAAATACCCATCATAACAAATAGAAAATTAACAAGATTAACTTGACTGAATAAATTGGGAGTACAAATGCAGACAACAGTTCTGATTAGGCTATACTAATGGATTTTGTTTTGTGAAATGTCAGCTGAGTGCTCATCTGCAGTCAAAAAAAGCAAATAAAATGTTGGGAATTGTTAGGAAATGAGCAGAGCACAAAATGCCAGACTTTATTATGGCCTGTATCCATGGTGAGCTGCATCTTAAATACCATGTGCTGTTCTGATCTCCCAGCACAGGAAGGATATATTAAGAGTGGGAAAGATACAAAAATAAGTAGTAAGGATAACCAAAGTTGTGGAAAAGATTTTGTATGTGTAAATAATAGATTAATTCTTTGGGGAAAAGACTATGTTCTCTACAAACGCTATGTTTTTAGTTGGTAGGGCGGTGGACAGCAAAACTTTGTATGGGTTCAAAAAGCACTTGGATAAATTCATGAAATAAGTACTTGTTGGGAAATATCACTTATAAAGACTTCACGTTTGCTTTTTAAAGCACACAATGCATAAGCTACTGGGAGTATTTTATTCTGGACAGTATCTTTATATTTCTTTCCCAAATAATTCTGGGCATCTGCTGTTAGCAGCTGCTGGAGACGGGATGGACTTTTGGTTTGTTATGGCAGAGCTTTTTGTGTGTAAAAATGTCAGACCAGAAAAATGTCAGCTCTCTGATTTTTAAGCCTAGTTTCATACAGCTGCATATCCTGAGGTCGTAATACATTCCCAACTACTTTTTCTTTCCCATTATTCTGAAAATTATTTGTTTTTGTAATAGTGTATTTTAACCCTTGAGAAGAATGAATGACTGCTACCATTTGAGATTTCCCTTTCCCTTTCCCTTTCCCTTGGAAAACACTCTACAAAGTCTGTAAGACATCCCAGGATTTTACTGACTTAAGATTTGTAAGAAAATACTTGTTTCTGAAGTAGTACAACTTTATTCTGGACAGGAATTCTAAGGAACTTTTGTCTACTAAAAACTAGAAAGATAATAGTCCTTAACTGTCAACGAATCCAAAATTGTTTTAAGTAATTGTTTGTATTTTGCATAACTGAGCCTTTGATTTATTTTAGTTTTAGTAATCAGACATTCTCAATCAAATAAAGTTAGGTTTTGAGAAATAAAATCAAGAACGACCAGGAATTTGGCTTAATTCCTAATTATTCTTCACTCTTCAGGTTTAGGCCTCTTGGAAAGAAGCACAACAAAAAATGCCCAAAGCAGATTTTTTTGTTAGCTTCAATTCTGTTATCAAGTGGAAAGGACATGTTCCACCTTAGGGCACCCTAAGGAGCTCAAGAAATATAACAGCTGCTCTCAGACAGTACCATATGCACAGACCCCGGTGAATAAAATGAGCCCAGGGAAAAGACAGCATTTGTCTCCTCATTCAACGGATGCAGTGTCACTGAAAGTGCAGGCCTATGCCCCTGTTCTGGAGTGGAGAATGGAAACAGGATGGCCAGCAGTTGACCTCAGGTGGTAGCAACACTAATGTGTATTTCTCAGCATTACCCTCTACCCTTATACAGTGACGTGTTCCACGTGTCACATTGCGCTAAAGAAAATATTAGAAGTGTTCTGAAAACAATCCTGTTTGAACTATTCATTTTGAAAGGATTCATGTTTTAATTCTTGCCATAGTGAGCTGAAATATTTAAAGCTCTGCAGGTGTTAGGACATTCCTACAGTGCAGATCTGGCAGGTGATAGGGACTGTCCCATAACACTGCTAAGAGCTTACCACAATAAAATATTATTTTTATAGCATTTATTTTTGTCATTGGAACAGGTTGCCCAGGGAGACAGTAGTGCTACCCCTGGTTTAAGAAAAGAATAGATGTTACACTAAGGGACATGCTTAGGGAGCATGCTGGGGATGCGTTGATGGTTGACTTTGGTGTTCTGAGTGGTCTTTTCTAATCTTCATGATTCTATGATGTATATAGTGACATGTAGAGTAGAAGTCACAGTTTTAGTAACCTTCCTTGTTCCCAAAGGAACTCTTGGAAGTTTAATCTACAAAGAAAAGCAAGCTTCTCCTGCAGGTGAATTGCAGAAGAATCCAGTGGACAGCAGTAGGCCTTATTTCTCCTACTTAATTTAAATTGTACTATAGGTGATGTCAGCTTTCTCCAAAGTGCTGCTCCAGAACAATGTTTGCCAGGGCCTTGCCAATGTAGCAGAATCACCTTAACATTAGGCCATTGGCAACTGATAATTCTGCACGAATTAAAAAGAGCTCTAAAACTGAGAACCTGGCCAGCTGTAGGAAAGGGTGAGGAAGTGATGAGTAGATCCTTGAGGAACTACTTCATTTTGGTTCACCTGCTGAGCAATTTGCTTCTGCCAGAAATAAGAGAATTCACTCTCTAACACTTATTTTGCAAGATGGGTAAAAACAAGTTCTTATGTTTTAGATATTAAAGAAACAAAATTCAGCAAAATTTATTTTAGAAGACAAATTCATTTTCATGATGCACTTATTTTCTCCCTACCAGTCTGCCAGCTTGATTTTGAATCTGCACAACTGAAAAATAAAAAAAATCTACATTCTGTCATGAGATAAATGCCACTCGGTAAAGCATTTATTATCTTAGAATATTTTCAGACATTCTTATTAAACAAAGGTCAAATTCCCTCAAGCTCCACAGGTATTAAACCTTGCTACTGGTGGACTGCTCCTTTTATCTCGGTGAATTTTGATATCAAATGGCATGGTGACAGCTCTGTGCACAAAGTTTGGTCTCATCTAAACTTTGGTCATTTGTTTAGTTTTGCTGCCATCTTAGAGGGTACTGCTGTTTTGAAGACAGTTCGTACAGTCGATAGCAGGTATTGTGACAAGTCCTTAATTATTGCAAGGGATTATCCTCAACTTTGTGCCCTGAGTTGGCAGTTACAGCTGTGCAGAGGGGCTTGGGAGGAGGCAGAGTTTTGCTGTTGAGCCAGGTGACGTGCTTAGTGACAAGCGACAAATAAAGGATGTTTGTGTGCTGTGACACCAAGCCTCGAGATAGAGAATGATATTAGTAATAAAGTATTTCATCTTAAGGACTCTCCAGAGGGATTTTCAGAAATACCAGTAATTGAAGAAAACATCTTGTCTTAGGTGACAGCAAGAGGCACAGGCAGATTTATGTTTTAAGGACTTTGCTGATGGACATACTAAATATATTTATACAAGGGCAGCCTATGTGTGTGTTTGTATACATTCACGTGTCCATAGGCCATGTATTTGAGGAGAGGCCATGATGCACTCCAGCTTGCACTGGGCTTCCTGATACCCAGAGCTCCTCAGTATGTTTCCAGCTCCAGGCATACAACAGGGGTGAAAGACAGGGTCTCTCTCACACCAAGTAACCTTCAGCCCTTTAGAATGGTCATTTCGAAAATGGTGTAAGCAGGTGAAAATTGTGACACACAGGATTATAGTAAACTTTTCTTCTGCATTTTTGCAGTGTGTCTCCAGGACTGAGCTAAGCTCAGTGCTGCTGGGGCTTGTGCACAGCAGGGAATCCGCAGGATGCTGAGCTGGGCTGCCACCCTGCATGCCTCTGTGCCAAGCGTGCAGAATGTGAGCAACCACACACAGAGAGAATTAAACAGGCGATGCAAACACTTTTCTGCTTTGTGTACTGAAAGGCCAATTAAGACATCAACTTATCAGAGAGATTTCAACAAAAGGTGTAATTAATGAGAGCTAAGTCAGGGAACTCATTGTTTTAAAAATGTGTGAAATACTATTGCTTTGCTGAGGTGTTCTAAGCTGTCTAATAAACAAGTCAATATATTGTGAAAACCTTTCTGGTGCTATCTATTTTGGATAACAGGTTTGGTTTTGTATTTAGGATATTAGATAATTATTTTAAAGTAATTCTTAAGATAGTAGAACAATTAGTTTTTCATAGAGTATCGTTGTATGGACAAATGGAGTCAATTTTACTCTTTCTCAGAGAAGTTTTGTATGGTTTCAAATCTAATGACTTCACTAGAATGAATCTGGCCTTAAGCAAGGGTAAGCAAGAACACAATCTATCTCTGGTTTCAACAGATTAGATATTATCAAATAAATGCGTTATTTTTGTGCACAGAAAGGTCTTTCTCTGAGTTATAGTATAACTTTTTCCATTATTCTAAAATATAATTGGTTTTGAAAACCGGTATGATTCCAGCTTGCAAAAATCTCTACATTTGTAATCAAAATTATTTATTATTTTGGACAGTGATTGGATTTGAAGGCATAAAAGAATTTGAATGAGGATTTCCCCCCCTTACCTTCACATGTAATTCCATTACCGCTGTATCCACTGGGACAAGGCCCACATTTAAATTCTCCATCTTTGGCTAGCTCACACTGCACACCACTAAAGCATGGTGTTGAACCACAGAGAGCTTTCTGATGGAACCCACTAACAGGTTTTGGCAGTTCCACATGGTCCATTGCTACACTGGATGCCTTTCTGAAGGCTGTGCTATGTGCTGGAAGCCTTGCTGGGGGAGCAGGTCCAGACAGGAGGCTGGCTCTCTGTGGAGCTGTGTCAAGGGAAAAACCTATTTTGTGCAAAGGGGATGTGAGGGTTGTTTCTAAAGAAAAAGCTCTCTGCTGCTCTGTTGGGAGATTTTGGGAGAGTTCAGTCTTTGAGCCTGTAACATGACTGGGCCATTTCCTGTGAGATAAGCTGTATCTGGAACGAGCTTGCTGAACAGCATGCAGTCGTGTGAAGAATGAGCTTGCATTTGTGTTGAGATGAGAAGGAATGGTCTGTCTTGTTCCTGGCTTGTATTGTTTAAAATGCACAGGGGTAGGAGTAGTCACATTGACAGCTGCTGTTTTGGGATCTGGCTCCTCATGCAGAAGGAAAGTGTGTATATGACTTCTTTTTTCAGTAAAAGTCTGTTTCTCAGATACAGCGGACTCCATATCAGGTATTTTTGCTGACAGCGTCTGAGGCTGGGAAATCTTCGTTTTCATTGCAAAGGATGCTGCATTCATGACTGTGTGGTTTTTTTCCACAGAGTACGTAGTTTCTTGCCTTGGAATTTGGGTTTGGGAAAGCAGGGAATAAATGTTTCTTGATGTCTTGCCTTCCTGATGAGAGCCTCTGGCATCTTCACTATTTCTTTCAGCAACATCTGTATGGCTTTGGGAAGATCTTGAAACTAGGGCAGAAGGAAGATATATATTAGTCAAATTTGCTAGTGTGTTGTTTGAAGAAAACACTATGACCATTTAGATTATGAGCAAACAACAGAATATCAATTCCAGAAGAAAATGAGATAATCTGTCATCTGTGCTCAGGGCATATCTATGCTGGCTGGTACAGAAATAGCACAGTGTATCTTGTATGTGTAATAGCATAGGGAACTGCAGAATAGCTGTTTATGAATGAGATGAAATATGTTTATGTTGGCTTAATACAGAGCCTAAGACAGTAAGTCTTTGCGAAGGTCAGACATAATTCTTTGAGGTTACAGGTCACAGCTTGGCAAAAACACTTTGCATGCTGGTTTGCATGCAGTTTTTAGCCTATGCTAGCCCATGTTGTTTTGACACTGTGTGCCATTCTCTGAGGCATTGTTCAGTTTGTGACCACCTGAGCTAATATTTATTTCTGGTTACCTGTGTATGTTGCAATAGTGTACTGAGAGATATTCTGCTAGGCAGTACGTAATGCAGAGACTTAGCATTCAAGCTCCTGAAGTCTAGGAGAAGGATGAGACAATGCAGTTTGGGACACAGAGAGAGCAGAGATGGAGAAGTGAAGAAATGATGAGACAGTCCCTGGCAAGATCATGTCTTAGGTAGATTCAAATCCCATCCCTGTATGACTTTTGCAGTCCTTATGGCAAAGAAAAGTTTGAGGAAAGCATGTAAAGGAGACAACTGGAAAAGCTCTGTTAATAGTATGTACAGCTCCCTCCAGATGTGAGGGGCAGCATGTAAGAAAGAGTGCTGGTTTGTAACTGTCACCCACTTGTTACAAAGCCAGCCACCTTTTCCGTTGCAAGGAGGGATGATAGATGGAGAGAGGGTAGTCTGTGAAGAGCCTTGGAAGTGGAGACGAGTAGTTTGAATCAATACTTTCAGGAAGATTAATGGCTATCTGCTGACTCTAATGAATGGAAGAAGCTATTTTTAACCAGTTCTGGCATACTCACTCCATAGGAAACAGAATATATTGGATTCTGAACAAAAAAAAACTCATGAGGTTCTAGAGTTAACCCTGTGTGAGGGTGTAGCTGTACCTTTTGAATATAAATATTAATCAATTTCATAAAACTCCTGTTGATGTAGAAATTAGTCATAGTTAGCAAGGAAAGAGATAAAGACACTTGGCGAAGGTCAAAAAGAAACTTGGAATGTTGACTAAATCAAAGGAAATCCTCGCAACCAAAGCTGGTTAGCTGGTAAGCAGTATCATTCTTCTGCTGGCAGATGAGTTTTTGTTGCCCTGAAGCATGATGCTTTAGAGTGGTATGTGATGCTGGATCAAGCTATGGACATCAGCAGTAGGTAAATACAGGGCTTTACTGTCCAAGACAAGGCTGATTAATGATGCATTTCACAGAATGGAAGAAAGGTGATCTTCAGCCAGGAAGGACATCAGCGACAAGAGTATGAAAGATTAAAGTTAAAGGATTTTTAGCAGTGAACCTGAGAAAGATGACAGAAATATCCCTGCAGAAAGTTATAAGGAACAGATGATTGTTGCTGCCTTTACAAAATTTGATTCAGAGACCAGAAATAACATGAATGGCAGTGAAAGACCAAATGACCTCTCTGACAAATTTCCCAAATGAGCCCTGATTACAGCTTTGAGCTCCTTCCGCTGTATTGTAATCAAATGTTTTTTCATCCTGGCTGAGTTTTAGTAACTACTGAGGGGATCTACTGTCTACCTGAATTAGGGAAATCTTTTAATTCCTTAAGAGATGATATAGGTGATATCATCTTGCAAATAATCTGCAGCCTTTCCTGTAAGTGAGAACATGCTGTGGTTGGAGTGTGTCTATGACAATGCAGTTTTTACATCTTAAATAGAAATACCAATGAAGACCAGTGATAGACTTCGGTTGTTTGTTCACCACCTGTACAGATTAAGCTTTCTTATCACGTTATTTCAATGGACCATCAAACTTCCTAACATATTATCACGGGAACCTGGCATTGATCAAATATGGCTGTTTCAGTGTCCTTTCAGTTTTCATTATTTCATATTTTTACTTATAAAGATATGTGACATTTAGTTAGGATTAGAAACTGATAAAATTATTCTGGTGTACCTGAAAAATTATTTTTCCTTTTTTCTAGACATCTAAATACTCCAAAACAAAGAAATATACCCAAAGACTGCAGGCTCAGTTGTCTGTAGTCAGCAGCTTTCTCAAATTCTGTATTACTTCAATTTATTTTCCTTGCAGTCGATCAATATCTTCAAATGTATAACCCATTATTAATGCAGAAATGTGATTGTGTGAATCTGGTTTTCTCTGTGATGCCACTGTATGATTACATATTGGACTGGATGAAAATAACAAAAAATTGACAAGATAAAGTGCTCAAGGTTATACAGTGGTACAAAAATACATTTTCACTACCTTAAGTATTTCTGCCTATACTAACTGGGATACGTGCAGCAGTGGGAGCGACTGTTAATTCTTCAGTCTTGGATAAGTGACTGAGAATCTGATGCTTTGTTCCAGCAGTGTGTGGAAGATACTCCATTCCTATCAGTGGAGATAAACCACTGTAAGTACAGTGTAATGGCAGGATGGATCAGGCTCCCTATATGGCAGAAAACAGAAGAAAGGAGACCAGATTTTAGAGGAATAAATCCATCCCTCATCCAACTCAACACTGGGATATTTCCATCTATGTGGAGCTGGAAGTCCCCCACATGAGAACCCTTCCACTGTTGGTTTACCTACCTAGTGTTTGAAATCCTTTGATGCTTGTACTAAGTTTATACATCAGAATCATCATAATTAATATCTGGTTCATGCATGCCAAAGCCACAATGATGTTGTTAAACTACAGCAAATTCTGATTTCTTCTCTTTCCTGAATGGCATTTTATAGTACCTACTAGTTATCCTTAGATGAATTGGATCATGTTCATTCTGAAGGTAATAAAACAGCTATAAAGCCTAGTGAAAATAGCAGTTCACAAACACAGCAGACACTCAATAGTCTCTAAAATCCAAGCTGAGTTGTCAACACTGAAACACAGAAAAGCAATCTAATCTATTTTCTCTCTTTTTAGTTTCTAGCTATTTTTTGCATTTGCAAGCTTTCAGAAATAGGCTATGTCTGGACTTGAACTGGGAAAAATCCCATCCCTTTCTGGCATCAATCATTTCTCAGAGAGAGAGAATTTCATTCTCTGCCTGGGATAGAACGGACCATGCCAGTGACCTTATTCCTCTGCGCTGTTCATCCAAGTCTTCACTAGTCTTAGACTTAATCACCTTCAAATGATGCCCTGGAGACACTCTGAGCCATAGCTGACAGCACACATTCTTGCTGTAAACTTCTTATAGACATGAGTAGTTACTACCACTCCATTGACATGCTTCTCTTCACAGCTATTAGTTAGAAATTTGAAGTTATTATTATTTTATTTTTATTTTTATTTTTATTTTTATTTTTATTTTTATTTTTA
>JAPSGF010000040.1:3195366-3398533 GCA_035772895.1 Perdix hodgsoniae
TTTTATTTTTATTTTTATTTTTATTTTTATTTTTATTTTTATTTTTATTTTTATTTTTATTTTTATTTTTATTTTTATTTTTATTTTTATTTTTATTTTTATTGTAAGCATGCTTTTTTATGTAATCGCATCAACATTGCCCTGTGGTTCCTGTGTTGTAATCCAGGTGTTGCTTTGTCCTTTAATCCACTAAAATTCCCCAAACCAGTCTACTCTTCAGCTGAAGATTGGTTCCTTCTCCTTTGCGAGATCATCTGTCTGTGTTCTCTCTCCCACCTGTCAGTTTGAAGCATTATGGACACCTTTAATTCTGATCAGGTTGCAACTGCTTCAGAATTCTGAGAGTAGTATAAAAATTCATCTCATTATTAACACAATTCAATAAATTTACAATTTGTGTAGTTTTAGAGCTATTAACATTTAGTAGTACATGCTATGTAGCACATTTCTCATTCAGAAGAACCACGACAGGGAAATGCTCTTCTGACATATTACACTATGTGGGTCATCATTTAAAATTTGAAACATCCACCAGCACATACATCTTATTTAAAATGTCAAGAGAGAACAGAAAAATTACACTGGTCTAAGAAGCCTTGTTACCAGGGCATTGGTGATCAACCATTTATCTCTCTGCTATGCCACATTAATATTTTTTCTGTGTTTACTTGGTGAGAAACGGGAAACAGAGCAGCTGTCAATAGAAAGCTCTTGGGAAATTCTGTTTTTCCATTAGCTCTTAATTCTTATTTGATGAAGTTCTGGCATAACTTTTTTCTCTATTCAGAATTTATTTAAGTGCTAGATCTTCTCTTTGGCCATCCAAGCATGTCCTAAAATCTTCCCCTTCTGACTATTCAACAATAAAACTTTTGATTCTCTCTTCCTTGCTCTCAAGCATCCTGAATTTCTCTACATTTGGAACTTTCCCAGTCACTGAGATCCCTTTGCTTAAATTGCAAACAATAACTTGCAAAAACTTCAACTGGAAAAATCCCTCAACTCCTTTAAAATAGGTGCAGCTTTGACTTCCCAAGTTGTACAGAGGGTGTAATCCCAGGATTATTTTTATAGAAAAAAAAGTTTTTCAGACGTAGATTGGAATTATATTACAAATTTAGACAGTAGCTTCAGTTTAGGGACCACGATGCTTTGCCCATGTTTTGCTGACAAAAACTGAAAAGTCACCTACAGTGTAAAAGAGTTTGGGCACACACTTCACATTCAAAATAAGCACACGCAAAAGTTAATCCCTTCCTTGAAAAATATGGAAATAGAAGATATCACTAATGTATTTTCTGTAAGAGATGCCTAGATCTGGAATTCACCAATCGGAAAGAGATGTGAAGCTTATGCCTATGCCACTCACTGTGCATAGGTAGACTGAATATGTCAGGATATAGCCTGACTATAGCCATGCTATTAGGCTGATGCTAGACTAATGCAGCTCAACAGCTTGTGAACCTAATGTACCTCGCATCCGGACACGTCAGCACACATGCAAAACAGTTGCACTGCTCTGCATCCATCTGCATAGGCACATTCAGCCTCAGTAAACTCTGGGCTCCCAAACCATCACCTCTGTGTTAATGCACTTGTTCGTGGCCTTGATTATAAAACTAGAAGGAAAGCATCTAGTTCACTCTCCATGAACTATGTTTCAGCCTGGAAGAAAATGAGATTCTGTTGCTATCTGAGCAATTTTCTTCTCCTTCACCTATCAATTCCGTGAGCAGTAGGGAATATTCTATGGAACTGGCATTATAACCATTCCTTCCTCTGTTGCAGACTCTTGTTTGTTAAATGTGGCTGCAGCTGTACATACATCATTCTGCAAAACCATTCATTATTTGCAAATTTGCAATACAAGTTTATTTTGTATACCTGAACCATAAAATCATTCAGTTCTGTCTGAATGCCTGTTGTGGAGGAGAAAACATGGTATCTGCAGCCAGTTCACCCACTAAACTTTATTTAGGTATCTCCCTGTTTTCAGAGTAGATAATTCCCACAAATATCAGCAAATGAATCTATGGATGTCTGCTGCTTTGTGAGCATTCTGTTAATTATCTTTGGCATTATTTGGAAGCATCCAAACTCAAAGTTCCTAAATAGTGAACTGTATTTTAAGTAAATTCAGAGAATTCTGTTTACCTCAACATAGAGGCTATGTTACATTACAGTGCACAGAGTTCCAGAGGACCTTAGAAAAACATTCACACTGAAGGAAAGCTAGGTAGATAGTCTCAAACTTCTTGAAGTAGTAGAGCCTGAAAAAGTCAATTCTCTAAACGTCTTCAACATGGAGGAAGTTAAATTCTTATTCAACTGTTCTGAAATAATTTTTACAACTTAGAAGTTGTAAAACTACAATCAAGATACCCTATTTGAAGATATATAACTAAGCCAAACAGTACTTTATTCTGCTTAGGGGCAATATCTGATGCAAAGAGAGAACCACAGGTCAGGCAGTACTGCTCTGCAAATAACTAAAGCAGTTTGGCTGTATGACACAAGAAACTCTTTGGGCAAGCACCTGGTGAACCACTGGGATCAGTTTTGCAGAAATGTTTCCCTCTTGATTTCAGCCATGCTGTACCTTCATGGTGACTGGTGACTCAAATGGCCTACAGTCGAAAGAGCAAATATTGAAAGGTGAAGTGTTACTATAGCTGAACTTGGCAAATTCTAGATGTAAACTAGCAATAGAATTGCAGGGGGAAGGAAAAAATGTATGATTGTTGACTAATCAAGGGAAGACTCTATGCTACTAGTAAGCTGTGAAAAAGGCAAATGGTTCTGCAATAGACCCAATGAAGCATGGAAAGTGATATAAAAGAATATTAATGAGCATATGGATTGTTTTTTTTTTTAATGAATATAAAGGCAAGATAGGAAAACAGGAAAAAGAGGAAAATATCAAGGAATGTAAACAAGTGTTGAGCAGAGAGAATGAGAAAAGAAAAAATGAATGATGAACATAGAAATGGCATTGCTGACTACATGTCAGAGAAAATTTTCCGAAGCATGTAGGCAATGTCAAGGAATACATAAAATTCACAATCCCCTTCATAATCCCTTTCATACTCAACGAATATCAAAACAATGCCTGGGTTTTTAGAACAACACGCGGGTCTGAAAATAAGAAAACCTTTAAACATGAGACCTATCCTAATGCATGACAGGTTTATGTAAGATACACGTATCTGTGTTCCTAGGAGGTGTCTAGCTTTTAGTTAGTACTGTTCTTAGGACAAAGGATTATAGGTAAAGTGCAAGGACATTGCAAGAAGGCATTGAGCTCTAAGTTATATGGAAAAACTGAGCCTCTGAGGAAAGTAAAGTAGTTTCTTCCTTTGTTTGTAAGCAGTGTTGAGTCTTGGGTTTTGCTGCTTTGTTCTCCTGTGGATTTATTTATTTATTTTTGCCTTTTGTGATCCTTTCTGTAAGCCTTCAAGGGAAGTTTTAAAGGCTGTGTTTTGTGAGGTTCTGTTTTCTAAAAATGGTGTGAGATTTATCGATTACGGAGATGTGAACATGCTCCCCAGTGTTCTATTTTCTTTTAGCTCTCTTTTCAATATCTTTCATTATCGATATCTTTTTCAGATTGCTTATAGATATTTATGAACCATCTATTTGGTTTTTTTAGAAATATACTGTCTTTTCCCAAACATCAATCCCACATGCCAATTCGTTTCAAGCTTTAATTGAAAAGCTCTCTTCCGGAGATGGAAAACTCAACATATTTGGTGAGCTCTCACCCTTCTCACAGAACACTTCCTGCTTTCTGTTCCTTTGTTACTCCCTTTCTCTGCTCCATGCATTCATTGGCTCTAAAACGTTTTCTGCTGCAATTTTTAGAAGTGTTCTTCCTGTAGTTTTCTCTGAACCTCCAGCTAACAAAACAGGAAGTAAAGAAGTATGGGTTGTTTGAAAACACTATGGATCATTCACTTAACCCCTCAAAGTGAGGGGTGATGTGACACTCAAAGTCACATCATTGCCCTTTCTTTTGTTATCCCTTGCACACCTTTCGGACCTGAGCTTTTATTCTCATCTTTGTGTCCTTCCTTCTCCAATTATTTTAGTCCACAACCGTATTAGTTCAGCAGCTATAAAGACAGCATTAAGATAGATTTCATAAAACTAAATTATATTTTCAGTTCAGAAATTGGCAGTATATTTTACTTCAGCTCAGCACTCAGAGAGATGGAAAAATTAATAAAAACTGTGTTCTTATCTGATGATGCCTCGTGGGCCTTTAGACTCTCCATTGACTTGAACAAGTTGATAGATATATGCAGAACTGGAAAAATCAAGGCAGATCCTCTCTGAAGCCTCCCTGCCTAATTGCCTGAAACCTCTATGTAGAATCCTTTAGAATGTAATAATAGATTATAAAGGAAGTTTCTAACATTTCTTCAAAAGAAAATCTACAATAGTTCATCAAAGGAAAAATAGCTTAAATTTGAATATTTTACTGATTTTTTTTTTTTTTTTTTTTTAAATTCAAGAAGTAAATGGTCTGAAATAATAGTTATGTTGTTTTGGGCTGTAAGCACGTAAAAATGAGTTACTTTACATATGAAAGCCAAGAAACAATCTGAGTTATGCCTTGCTGGAGAATAGTAATGAATCTATTTTAATAC
Source organism: Perdix hodgsoniae (assembly GCA_035772895.1). Taxonomy (NCBI): domain Eukaryota; kingdom Metazoa; phylum Chordata; class Aves; order Galliformes; family Phasianidae; genus Perdix; species Perdix hodgsoniae. Next base: position 3,200,016 of record JAPSGF010000040.1, read on the forward strand.
TTTAAAAGCAGATATAAATACCTTGAGTGAAATCATGCTTTAACAAGCTTTCTACATCTTCTACTGATGGGAGTGGCAACTATCTGTACATTTTTTTATACATATACATGCAGGTATATATAAATATATAAGGCTTTAATAGCTACAAATAAGATAATGGGTCTCCCTTTCTTCCCACTGTAATGTATTCCACTTTGTATTGTTTACCAGTCCTTTTCATTATCTTTGGGTTTGCTTTCATATTGAATGGCAAAACTTGTATCACTTGAACGAGGCCAGGATGTTGGTGCAGTATGAGTTATAATTTTAAAAGGCTTCTAAGTGCTTTTAAGAAAACAACAACATTATCAAATTTGTGGAAACAGGGTTGGCTTACATTAAAAGCTAGAGCTGTTATAGCCCAATGATTAAATAGGATTGGAAATTTTAAGGAGATAATCTTGCTTTCTATTCTGCTAACATTAAAAAAAAAAAAAAAGCAAGCCAAAATAGAAGAAAACAACATCAACAAAGACCCCTATAGGGCCTCTATCCTCCACAGATTATTTCTTGGAGACTGAGTTGTTATTATCACTTAAAAGTCATGATGGCGTGGGGATTGCTTAAGCAAAAGATGGCACATTCTTGGTAGGAGAGAAATTTAATCTGTGCTTGATGCTCTGATTGAATGTAAATATTATTCATGGCATATAGCTTAGTCCTCTTTCCTAGTGGTTTTATAGCTTGGGCTTCATTGGGCTTGTATTGCTGAGCTACATCATTTCCTGAATATATCATCTGGATTGGAAGCACTTAACGAATTCTGGATTGACAGAGTATAAGGATCAGTGAAGCTGGAAACTGTTTATATTTTAAACTATCTAAACATATTATTCCCACTGTGCCTACTTTAGTTATTATATGTGGGTCATAGCATATACTGTGGGGACTCTTGTTGTATTTTTTCTGAAAATGTGTGATGTTGTATTAGATATTCCTAAGGAGGAAAAAGCCATCTAAAAGACTCTCAGGTTCTCTTTCTATTCTGATAAGTACAGAAGTGGCCTTTCAGAGGCAGTTACCTACTCAGAGGGCAGAAAAGGGTTGCAGCTTATGTCCAAAATGTCTGGCTGACCCTCTTGATTACTGGTATATGACTTGCAGAAGTGTGTTTTTCATGACCCTACATTTGTATGGAATGTCTTTGTGTGTCATTTCTAACCATACTTCATCTGCCATTTCATCACATACTCCAAGAAGGAGCCATCACAACATGACTGGTCAGTTTGCAGAAATGTACATTTGAGCCTGAAATACACAAAATGAAAACACTGAAACATAGTTTAGGAAAGGGATCACCAAATTCCAACACAAGTTCCAAAGATGAAAGATGAACTCTGTGTCCAGGCTTTCAATGGTCAGAGTCAGCCGTAGGCAATGCTTCTCAGTTTCAGAGCCCACAAGAATAGGCAGCTGAGATCTGTTACCATACAGAGCCAGATCGAAGCAGTATTTAATTTTCTATTTATTTTGCATTTCTATTATGTCTTTTTTGCAAGGTTTTCAGCCAACTTCACAGCTGGTGACTGCAGCACTGAAATATTGCTGCCTTCAACCAAGTGTCACGTGAACAGTCAGGACCAATTGGTTCCTCATCGTACAGCATCCTCTGAATGCTGTAAAGTGTGTGAGTGTTGTATCTATATTTGCCAGTACATACAGGCTTTGTAGCTGGAAGTTCTGTGTGTGATGTGCCTACATTTACACATTTTTCATCCTCCCTAGGCTCATGCTGTTAGGGCAATGCTCTTCATTTAATGGAATCACTTCTGATTTACACTCTTGTAAGTAAGACTGGAATTTGAGCCTTGATCTTTTTAATGCAAATTCATCAATTCTGTTTGATGAAAGGATTCCACTACGTTCTTTAGTTGCTTCTTGAAGTAAAATCATTTAATTAGTTCCAGGCAGCAAGAAGTCCCTACTCTTGCAGTTAGCCCCAGAGCTGGAGCCTTGTGTTGCAGCTCTCATTGTCTTGTTTTCAAGGAGTTATTTATTTTTCATGGGCAATGATCACTGATGACTGTTAACAATGAGAACAATTTCAAAGCTGAAAGTTAAGAACAATAGGTTCTTATGCGTTAGTGCTCGTCTGGAGCACTATGTGTTCAAATGCATCCCTTCTTTTAATTCACATACTGTATTCAGCTTTTAAATTCACACCTGGGTGTTGATCTCACAGTGGTACAAATTAGAAGGTCACAGAGGTTTCCCTGATGTAAAATCAAAGTGAATTCAGAAGCACACTGCAGGTACTGGAATAGTGTAAAATAGAGAACATAAACATAACAAATAGCTGGCAAATCCAAAACTATATCAAGTGGCAAATGTCTACAATACTGCAAATTAACTGCTGTGGCAGGAATGTCTGCAGTGGTGCTTAGAATGGAAAGAGCAGAACTCACAGAGATCATAAAATAATTCTCTCCCTCGATCTTTGGCTCCTTAAACCAGAAGAGGCAGAACAAGCTGGCTCTGAGCAATCTTTTATCAATGATGGATGTGACACTGCTTTGTCCAGTAAAGTTGCTGATTTACTAATAAGAAAAAAATAAATCTTTAGTGATGACAACCACGTCTCTAACCTGATAAAAAAAGCTCAAACAGATGGGTATCTCTGAGACTGTGAGTGATGAAACAGTCTAGAAGAATACTGGTAGCATCTGATGAGACCTAATATTGAAACCTGCAGTCACATCACCAGCATCCCCATCCAGATATATTCATTTTCTTTATGCTGAGAACATGGCCTATGATACAGCAAGGTTTGATACAGCAGATGTGATTCTCCAACAAAAAGTTAGCAGATGTTTTAAACAAATGTGAAATGTGCCCAGTGAAGATTTAAATTCCTTAGCCTTTCCTTCTTATTGCACTGACAGCAAAGTTAAGAAACTGTTGATTCTTCGAGTAAATTTAAAAATATATAGGTCATCTGCTCTATGGATTTTGGACGGTGAGAAATACTTTTTTCTTTTTTTTGCTTACCTGAAAACATTACATATGGAAATGCATTTTGAAAATGTATCATTTACGTATGAATTTCCAACAGGGTTTTTGATACTTGAATTTTTGTTTCTCAAGACTAGTCTGATGGACCTCAAAAATTATTGCCATCAAGTCTGATTGATTTGAAGTGATACAGACTACTGATACCAACCAGGTAAAGCATGTGAGAAAAGAAGTAAGCCCTACACTATTGGCAGAGCAGCCAAGGGAGCTTAGAAATTTTTTTGTGGAAAATATGGAGTTTTCATTATGCCAAGTACATCAAAAGATTAATACCTATCACATATCGACGCTGAGCAAATGTGTTTTGCTGATTAGAAATCAAAACTGAAGGGCTTCTAAGTGCATCTTCTTTGTCACAGGGACTTAGGAAAAAAATTTCTTCTGGCATAATTTTTTCTCCTCTGTAGACTGAAAAGGCAGTTGGGTAATTTTTGTGATTTCTATATGAAAGCATACTTATCCATTAATCCTTAAATAGTAACAATTGAGTATAACTTCACGTCAGAAGCAGCTAATAAAAGTACAAAATAGGAATTAACGAACATTTTTACATTGAAGTTAGAGTTGGGAAGAAGGGGCATATGTAATCTCAGTATTTTCATAAGCACTGCAGCAAGCTGAAGAGGATTTGTTCTGTTTTGTTTGAAGAATGACAGCATAAATTACAAGAGAGAGAAGCTATTATTCTAACAGGGAGGATTTCACAATATTCTTAATCCGTAACTGTACATAAAGTTAATTGAAAATTCATTCCTTTTTGTCTGATATCTTTTAATCATCAATGCTGTACAATACTTCTGCTTGAACTAGCAAAGCACATGTGTAAGAGAGTTAAACCGATCATTTTAATTATAAATTAGGACACACAAAGCTGTAGAAATTTCTTTCATTTCTAAATACAAAAATGAAGAACTACTCCCATTTAATCTTGAGGAACAAGACTGTTTTAAAGACTGGTCTTGCCCATGGCTTAGGAACATACAGACATCTTACGTAAGGCAAGAAAGATAGAAAGTAATGCAGTTACAGTTCCTGAAGCCCAGAAAAAAATGAAAGTTGTTTCTAAGACTGAGAAGAGAGCTAAAGAGTTGTTTGATTTGAGGTATAAATAGCTGTAGAATATTTGTTTTATTCAGCAGCACTGAAATGACCTTTGGAGTATATAACATATATCCCACTATGCAATTAATGGCAGGGTGGAACTTTGGACAGTAACAGAAATGTTATTTTATTTATATGCATAGTGATATATAATTTTTTACTCAACTGCTTTTACAGCTTCACCAAGTTGCAGAACAGTCAATAGCTAACGTTATGCCTCAGATAAACTAATACAGTGTACATACCCATTGCAAGACAGAGCAAGGAAAATGTTAGTTTTCTTTTTTGTGACCTTTAAATTCTGAGAACTGGTTAAAATCAATTTATAGTTCAAAAAGACAGCATGATATCCACTCTAAACAGTAAAATTGCTTTGGCTTTGAAAGTGTGCATTAAAATACAACACCTAGGCAATAGCCATTGATTTGGATACAGAATGAGGAGTGAGAGTAGGTTTGTAAAGTGTAGGAGATCAGGGAATACCGTAATACATTTCAAGTGAGTCTGTCTTGAATGCTTAAGAAAAAGATTTAGAGGAAAAACAGGGAACTTGACCTAATAACTACTTTTATTAGGGGGTAAACATCAGTTCTCCTGGCAAATCACTCTGTGCAGTGAAAAGAGTACAGCCATCCAGACTGTCCCTAGAGAACTATGCATTGAATTATGAGAATTTCATTGAGAGAGAGCAAGACTGGATGACTGATAAGTGGTTGCTATGCTATTGCCATTTTCTGCGTGAGGTCAGGACCCAGCTTTGCTCTTGTCATAACAGAAGACCTCTTCTAATGATCAGTCCTCAGAGATTAATGGGCCAGCTGAGTGTCAGAACTCCCAAAGGAAGAATGCTGCTTAGGCTACAAAGGATGCTGTTGAAATGTTTTAATTATCTGTTGCCATCATGTTGCTGCTGTAGTTGTTCTTACATGGCACTTTGTTCATCATCATCTTCACAGGTTACCTTGGAGAACAGGTGCCTTGCTACAAATGAGTTAGGAGGGAAGGAAAGCAGAGTGGTATTGGCATGCGTCATGTTCCTATTCCACGGAGGAGGAAACATGTTTTGAAATCATATGTCTGTGTGGTGGCAGAAATACAGATGCGGTGATTCATACCTCTAATAAGTCCTGTCCTGAAGAATTCTACTAGTGGCAAATGAGAGGGTGAATCTCATTGCTGAGAGACAGGGACTCCTGTAATAGGACGTGCTGCTTGTCAGGCAAGAGTACTCACAGTTGGAAAAAAGGCACGGGTTTGACTTTAAAGCACACTGTATTGTAATGCCATACTACTTCAGGTTCACTTACAGCCTTTATCTGCAAAACTATTTAAAAATTCCAAAAATTAGAAAGTACCTGGTCTGGAGGCTTTGCTGCATGTTCGGCCATTTCCAAAAAACCCTGTTGGACATCGGCCACAGACATAGCCAATGTAAGGGGGTTTCCTATTGAAACACAGCACTCCAGGAAAGCATGGCCTATTGGCACAGGTGGTAACGTGGGGCTGATGTGCTGCGTGGCCTAGAAAAAAAAATGAAAGTTCAGACATGTTTATTTATCATTTCTCAGACAAAATGCATATATATATAAGTATGTCTAAGCCCAGCTAAAGTTTTATAACTGTTTTTATGCTTTTGAAGAGTAATTAATGCAGAATGTTCCCAAACCTTGTGCCAAGCATTGAGAATGTCCTGTAGGCACAGTGTAACAGAACAGCTGTTTCTCATTAAAGCAAGATTTATTAGTCTTCTACATATTTACAAGTTTATAACTCAAAGTTGTTAGGCATTTATCATTGATAATATAGAAACTGTAATTTTCAGTGTAAGTGAAAGATTAACTGAGTAAGAAACTCTTATTCAGATATCATTCTGGTCTCATATAATTGGAAAGTAATCACCAAATCTTATAGTACATATATACCTTATCTTTAAGAATTCACTGACAAGTACTTATGTTTCTGATCTAGAAATCATCTTCAAAGTGTTGAACCTTGTATGACAAGAGACTGTTTTAATTATCTTAGAAATATGTGCTAAGTTAAACACTGGTAGTATATGGTATTTTATCAGTTATGATGTCACTGAATCATATGACAAATATGAACTCCCTGTGAACTATTTAATAGTGTCGACAGAGAACAGATGATTAATAAAATCTTAATGATGGTTGTAGATCTTTTATAATGGCCTCTGTGAAGTCTCTATCATGATTCTCAAGCATTTCCAGTGCTGTCATTGCATGTTGCATACAACAATATGATAGAAATGTAGAAAAGTCATTTTCTGGTTACATTTTGGCTAGCCTGGCACAGATGTGTAAAAGAAGGTGAGAAAAAAAGACTATTTTCTCCCACATATTTCCCCACAAAACTGATATACCACATCTAAATTATTCTCTTCCCTGCTCTTGCTAGGAAATCAAGGAAAAATGAAATACTGATTAGAAGTGGGTCAACATAAGGAATATACGCTCTTTATTGAAAGTGTTGCTGTACTCTGAGTTCTGCTGTAATGATGACAGTCACTAATATTCTGGGAAAAGCATCTTCTGTAGTCATATTGATTTGTGCTCAAAGCTTGGTCTTATTGCAGTGACTGCCAGTCAGATGATGGAATAAAATTCAGCATCACTTGTTTATGGCAAGTTGGCATAAGCTGTCATTCTTATCATCTTGTTTTCCATTGATCACTATGATTTGGAGTGATTGTGTTCTGCCTTAAAACTGATGAGGTTGTATGTAAGCCTGACCAGTCTGATTGTTGCTGCTCTAAGGGCTCTTTTCCCATGCAAAATTGTTTAGCAGCAATCTACAGGCTGATGTGTTGAGGAGATTTTAACTCAATCTTTCTGTGATGTATTATAAACAGATTAAGTTTACTGTTAAAATGGTTAAATGCATGATTTCTGAATATGTAAACTGCGATGTAGGCATAGTTCAGTGGACATGGTGGTATGGTTCTGTGGTTGGACTAGGTGATTTAGTGGTCTTTTCTGGCCTTAACGAGTCTATGAACAGCTGAAAAATATTTTGTATCCTTGTATACCTACCACGATTATCGCTTATGTTAAAATTCTTAATTACAGGAGAATTCTTTGCCTCTAAGGGTTGCAGTGGCCACTCAACCTCAGTTTTGTTCAAATCACCTTTGCCATTGTTGTCAATGATTAAAGCTTTTGTAGAGTCAGCAGCAAGCACAGCTGTAAAAAGAAAACATGGAGACGAGGAAACGAGGTGTTAAGGGTCTAGCTGTGATTGATGATAAAAAGCAACAGTAACAGCAAATCAGATAGTTTGACATCAGTTTGCTCTGGAAGCTGACCATCAAGCAAATAACGGCAAATCAGGTGAGTCAGCTGCTGACATTCAGCAAAGCTTCTACACAAATATAGAAAGAATTACAATGCACAAACTCAGTAATCCTTACTTATCTGAGAGACGTACTTAATATGCATAGCGGTCTTTTATTGAGCTAAGGGCAGCAGGAAGGCATCAGGTCTCTGTGCAGTGTGTGGTGTTGGATGAAGACAGTGCACAAATGCCTGGGACTTGAAGTTTGTTTGATTCCTGCCTCTCCTTGAAAGCTTCTGCCTGAAACTGAATGTGTTTGTTGGCTTTAGCTCAGTTGCAAACTTTGTGTGTTTCAAAATATCTGTGCTAAGTATATATAAACATAAATAGAAAAGCTGATTGCTGGAACCTTTTGAAAATATCGATTTATACAAAATTTGAAGAGAATTTCTTGAATGATCTAGAGATTGCCAAGTCTGCATTTGTTCTAAGTTACACAACTGTTGCCCTGGGTCTCCTGGATTTTCTGTGCTCCTAGCAAAGCCTGAGACTGTGAAACTTATATACGTTGAATAATGCAGTGAGCTATGAACCAATTTAACAGTTATAAAATTACTTCAGATTTCTCCTTCCTCTGAGAAGCCTTTACGGTTCAGTGAGGGAAGTATGGGTTGGCACGTTAAGCCCGTGTGGTAGTAGAAGGAATTTTCTTTCTAGTTACTCTAGTTTTTTTTAGTAATTTCTAGTTACTCTATTTTGCTTGTTCTAACAAACATGTATTTTAGAAATAAGGAAATATGTCTTATATCTTATATATCTTATATCTTGCTCAGCACTCACTCAGAACAGAACTAATCCCAGAGGTGCTCCCCAGCTACTTGTTAGTGGATGATTTATTTAGGAGAGAAGTAGTAGGGAACCTGCAGAATGTCCTTGGCAAATTATCTGGCTGACATCTGAAAAATACCTTTTTTGTATGCTATGGTGTTCATTCTAATCAAAATGAAACTAAACTGCAGTGAAAAACAGCAAACTGAGACCAATTTGCAATTATCCATATTAATATAAGATGACAGTAGTCTGGTTTGTATATTTAAAAGTCTGTCCTTGAAGTGAATGACAGAGTACTCAATTGAGGATAACAGCAGTAGAAGTGAGCCCATTTTTACCCTTCTATTATAACAAAGCATGCTCTTACATTTGCAAGTTTTACCATTTCCCTCCATCCCACTTGGACAAATTCCACATATGTATGATCCAAAGGTGTTCATGCAGGACACTCCAGGAAAACACAGACCTTCTTCACATTCATTTTTGTCTTCCTGACAAGTAAGCCCTGTGGCAAAACAAGCGGAGGTTAATAATCAGGAGATATTCCTGGTTTATTCTTCAGCTCAAATGTTCATTCAGACTGAGGCTTATTTCTCATCTGTAAACTCATTACAGGGGATGTCACTCACATTAGCATCAATTGCCCCAGAATTGTCCTTAAAGATATTTTTATCAGACTACTTAGTACTGTTCTTGTTGGCACCGGGAGTGCTGAACTTGGGACTACGGCTCCTACAAAACCGTGCTTATTAAATAAATTATTGCTCTGCCTTTAATGTCTTACCTGCTGTTTTTGTTATCATGTTTATGTGAGATCTTTGTCATACATCAAAGCAGCCAACGTACCCATTTTGGCTTTAGTATACAAAGAGTCACATACTGACACTGTGCTTTTCTATGGGTATGTCACACTATTTAATAGCTTAGTGTACAACAGCCTGATAGAGTCTGGCTAAAGGTGAATCTGACAAAATGATCAAATTAAAAACAAACAAACAAACAGGTTTTTCTATTTAAATTAAAATTTGAAGGAGCTGTCTGAAAATGTCTCTGAGCCACAGAGCTGGCATTCAGAAGATAAGCTACTGTAGGATCTGAGCCCCAAACAATGGATTGTGGCTATTGCTGATTTTGAATGTAAACATTTTCAAATTGAACATGAATTATTTCAAGGGGAGTCACAGCACTGGATGAATGAATGGATACCTGTAGAGGAAGCTGACCCCAAAGCTAAAATGACCAGCTGGACATGAAATGATGTGGAGTAGTCATATACAATGTTGTTTACAGATTCACTTGAGCTTTAGATAAACGTGCTGCTGAATATGTGCACTTGAGAAAATTTGCTTGGTTACTGGAGCATGTCTTGAACTATCCCATAACATCTGTATTAAGGAACACCCTTTGTTCTTTGCTCCTTGTAGAATATCCAATGAGATTGGGGCACTTTCTGGGGAGTCCCAAGAAAGGGAATTTTTGGTGCATAAGGTGCAGAATGGCTTGTTCCTTATTGGATATTCAGATTGACTAAGATAGAATCTCTTTTTATTCTTAAAACTTCTTTCTTCAAAATGCAAATTTGTCGCAGAAGACTGAGTTAAAGAAACAGAACATTGTTATTCATCTTCTGCAGCATAATCTCTCATTTCTTCAGTGTTTCACATAGGTTCCACAGCTCCTTTCAAGTTAAAATAGCATCCACATGTAAGAAAATATAATTGAGGTGTCTCTTAGTTGTGCTGCCTCAGCGAAGCTAGTGACTTCACCTTCTCATACCCGCTTTCTCTTGTGGGTAATAAAAAAAATGAGCAGCAGAACAAAAGGCATGTCCCTGTTCCGCTGCCATCTGAATAGAGGTTGTTCTACTTGTGCATGCTTCTTGCTTAGGAAAGCACTCCCTGTTTTATGCATGTTGGACATCACCTTGTTTTACAGGTATTAAGTTATTTTTTCTCTTTTGTTACATTTTGGATTATTGTTTATACTGTATAATTTAATTAGCACATTGATAGCATCATGCTGTTTCTATCTGATACTGCTTTCTGGTGACACATTAGGAAATTATTAGACATCATGTTGTGGGAAACACTGAGTGAGTTTTCTTTTGTTTGTATTAATAATTATTTTCTTTCCCTAAGTATAGTTTAAAGATGAAACATGATACCATGGGCAATCAAAGTAGGAATGAAGTTCCTGGTTTGGGGAACAAGATCTGTTTCTCCCTCAATCCCTTTTCCTCTTTTCCCTCCTTCCCCCACACTATTTAGCAAGGGGCTGGCTTTAAAATCTCAAAAATGAGAGAATTACGAAAAGCAAAGGAAAACCATAAATAACAGCCTAAAATTTAAAACCCACCCAACCTACTTAAAGGAAGAACTATGCAAGCACCATTTCATTTCTGTCAAAGAGACAATTTTAAATGCTATATGATCAATGTTGGCATAATGTTAATCCAGCAGTGTCTGTGGCAAACGTTTGGAAAGTCTTAAACTTTGCTGAAGGTTGCTGGAGAGGCAGTAGAAATTGATAGAAAATTGTCTTCAACAAGAAATGTCAGTTACTGTGCTTGCGTGACCTCCAGTGTGCTGCAACACAAGGGAGTCCCAAGTCTATTGACACTACTACCATGCAAATGAAAATATTAGGAATAAAAGATCTTTAGGTTGCAAGGTAGAAACATCTGTTTCCTTGCCAGCTCTATTTCTCTGTCCCTGCATGAGAAATTGGCTGAGAAGATCAACTCCTTTCATGCCTTGAGAGGAGCTGACCACCTACAGATGTAGAGAAGGACTTCGTGACTGAGTTGAAGTTAAGCTGAATCTAAATGAAGAGGAAATCTCATTGAGAGACTGTAAGGTTATTATAAACTGTGAACAACTTTTTTTTTTCTTCCAGTTTCCTTCTCTTCTCCTCTGCCCCCATATTAATGAATGGATACATAGGAAAACAAAGGTTTTATGATTTAGATACAGTTTTTTTCAAGGAGGTGTTTTGTTCTCAAGAAGATAAAACTCTTGCTTTCAGTGACCAAAAGAATAAACAATAGGAATTCTTGTTAACAATGGTGCAGGAGAATGAAAGAGCTTTGAACGCACAATGAGATAAGCATGTGTTAACCTCTGCAGAAACTGGAAGTATTAATTCTGGAGTCATCATCCTCTCACATTTTCTTATGGCTCTCCCTGCCTTGTTCCTTTTTCTGCATTGTGCACTTAGACTGCCAGAGATACACAGATGCACCTGAATTGCTACCATTCAGCAAAACACTTTGTTCTTTATCCTTCTTCTCTTGCAGTGGTATTTTGGAAGCTTTCAAAAGAGTTAACATTTTGTTTCTATACCTGTTCCCTATCATTTGTAAAGATTTGATGGTGAAATGATGCTGTCACTTGAGCAGTATAGCATTGCCTTCTCATTAGATTATTGATGGTTTTCTGGGGAACTGAGACATAAACACAGCATCAAGGATGAGATTTTATTGTTGTCACAGAACCTGCCCTGAAGTAAAATCATCTCCTTCCCAGCTGGCTTTCAGCTCCATTTGCTTATAATTTCTCACCTGCTATTAAAATTTTGAGAGGTATTTCTGTTTCGCTCAATCATATTTTTATTTTGCTGTTGATTCTGTTTTAGCTTTTGGGCCAGGGAAGTACAGCAAAAGCACTGCATGTTTATCTCAACTGACAGGGCTTAAGGATTCGGGAAAGCAGTGTTTTTCTGGCTGTTAAGGTGTCCCTTGTCCTTACTTTCAGAGCTGGATATATGCTGCTTTCAAGCACGTTATTCTAAAGTATTGGATATTTCATTCTTGGCTGCTTGTGTAAGAATAAGAACCATGTTTTAGAATATACACCATATGAGTTTATAAACAAAGCATTATAATTATGGCAAACTATTTTATACAGAAAAATACAGCTTGATTTAATTCCATCTGTGTTCAGGAGTGAGAAACTGGTGAAGGTCAATGAACAGGAGCAGATACACTGATGTTATTAACTCATTGGATTGTTTTTTATCCATTAATCTACCTCCTTGATGGCAGTGAAGAATTATTCTCAACAGTGTATTTAAAGCATTTAACCAAATCCAGCTGAAGATATTCCCAAATTTCCCTGGGGAAATTATTTCCAGAGGAATTCAAGACTGTGCCACTCTAAATGTGTTGATTTTGTTTGAAGTTTTCTATTTTGATCAAAATTTCATTTTCTACCATTTTTCTCCATGCATAAGCTTGTGCATAGCTCTCTCAGTAGTATTTTGTGGCATAAACACTTTCGATAGTAGATCTTGGCTGTACTGTCCCATTACCTGGAGTCACTATCAGGATGATGTTAAACTTTTGGGCCACTTTTGTGAACTCCCGACACCGAGTTGCTTTTGTTTCATTTCTGTTGGAATCTTAAATGTAATGAAGTCTGAACTTTCAATCTCACGTGACTAAAACAGAGGAGGCATCATGAATCGAAGGAGAGAAGGGGTGCCTTCCTGCCTCCATGAGCCCACTGAGGATAATCCGTTCATGGCTTTTGTATATAGATACCATATGCAGTAACAGTTACGTGCTTTTGATGTTACTTCTTGAAAGTTTCAAAGATATAGCGCTGTACTGCAGTCAGTATTTTGGGTGTCATGAATTCATTCATGCTTTCATATTTGACCAGAGCAGTTATTCTTTTATGAAGATTTCAAGCACTGAAATCAGAGTTCAGCTTAAGGTGGTTTTTTTTTTTTTTTTTTTTTTTACTTTTCAGATGGTTCTGGCCCAAATGGATCTTAAAACTGTTAGTATTCTTCCTTCACTGCTGAGAGGCTGGTTTGACTCTGACATGAATGGATAATAAGGCAAAGCCTTCCCTTTCCAATGACTAATCAAACTAATGACTACTGTGCGAGTGGCTGCTCTTTTAAATGGCACTGGTGCTAGCAGCAAAGCTTAGAAAAGGCCACGTTTAGAAATCCTGTATGTTCAGATCTGCTTTTTGCCTCCTGAAAGGATAAACTGTGAACAGAAAGACTGCAGCTTCAGTGAGGTTCCAGAAGAAGGCATGTTAGGGCTGATGTGAAAGGTTGTTGTGTTGGCAGCAAGCTGTGATACCAGCAGCTGGATTGTGGGTCCTGGTGTGGAGGAGGTGCAAGGTTCTGTGTGACACCCGGCAGCAGCTCCACACAGCCCAGCACAGCTCCAAGCTGCTCTCACCTCTGTGATCTATGAGATGCTGCTCTCTCACCTGACACTTCAGGTTCTCACTCCCTCTGTTCTATAGGCACTATATGCCTTGCAGCCGCCTCTTCTGTCTTCGCTGCAGTTCCTTCTATTTCTCCTCTTCATGCTTTATATTCTGCATTTCTGAAAGGAACCTTCTGGGGGCAATGATCATTCCTCTTGCCTATATCCCTTAAAATCATATTGTGGTCAGCCCTGAGCAGCTTAAAAGCTTAGACTTTGCTCCATCAGTATGTCTGACAGCGCAATGGGCTTGTGGTTCTCCAAGGCTTAAACTTTTTCCTTCGGCTCACCTCACATGTGGATAGCTGGGAAATGAGCTGGGGGAAGCTGAAATATAGTGGTTGACCACTCCATCATGGTCATTTTAGGCTGCAGACCTCTAGGTCTTTTTCCTCCCTTGAGCATGGATAATTAGATTGCACTTTATCTGTCAAAAGCTAAGTCAGAGGAAGAATTTAATGTTGACCACTTGACATATTCATGTGGTTCCACTGCAGTCAGAATTTCCTGAAATGCAATTTGTCTCTAGTTAGAGCTGGAAGAAAGGATGTCTTACCTCCTAAACCAGGGGGACATTGACAAGCATAGCGGTCCACGCCATCCACACAAGTTCCGCTTTTGCACGGGTTTGATTTGCACTCATTAATATCTTCCTGACAAAACCCTCCATCAAATCCGTTTGGACATAAACACAGATATTCACCAAGGCCCGGAGGGAATTTAATATTGGTAACACACGTTCCTCCATTGAGACAGCTGCAGGGCTTCACTCGAACCTTAGGAAGGCAAAAGAGAGTTGTGATAAGATTCCTCTGAATAATCACTGTGGAGAGGTATATTGGTACCTGTCAGGAAGGGCCAGATTTGCAGTGCAAGCACGTTGTCTAGTATTATGAATACTTATTTCTAACCAATTTCCTTTGTCTAGATAGACGGTCTTGTACTCAGCATACTTATTTATCTGACTGGAATCTTGGCTTTAGAGGGATTTTTTTTTCTTCATCACTTAGGGGCACATTCTAACTTCTTTTGAGAAAGAAGCCCAATTTGCTATAACAGCAGTTTTTACATGGTGTCTGAGGGCAAGATTTGTTCCTCATTCTTCAAAGAAATGAAAAATCTCTTCTCTTTGCCTGCCTGTGCACCATCCTTACTGCTTTACATTATAAATGGCTCCCAGTCAGGATGAGGATTGTGGCATTCTTTACCCAGTTTCTCTCTCAAGGAATAGAGATCCATAATTGTGCTAAATATGGATGGGAACAGGGTTTCAACAGATTCAAACCTCTGTAGTCTCCCATCTTCTTAACAGACCTAGTTTGAAACATTTCCCCTTTGCTGCCTGTGTTCAGCAGATCAGTATTTTTGATGCGAATAGTTTGAATGAGTAGAAATTAGAGTCTTTAGGAAAAATATCCTTTTCTTCACAAAATTGTTCTTGTGCCAGGGTTCTGCATCCCACTTTATTAGCTCATCCTATCACGGGATTAATGTTAGGCTCTGCAATAAAGTCATGCTTGAGCTCTGCCAAGAAACTTAAAGTGTGGAGTAATGACATAAGAGCAAGACACCCTCTAAAGATATCATTGAGAATGAATTATAATCTCCCTTTTATAGCTAAAACTCGGTCTTTTATGTTATGTGCTTTTTTTTTTTTCTGCAATCCGAATGCAGAACGTGAATTTTAAAGCAGATTAATGAACCATTAACAGGCTCTAGAAGAGAGTTCTTTCAAACAGCAATCAATAGCACACTCTCTTGTTCATTGTATATATAGTTTCTATGTTCTCAGAGATATTTATTCAATTAATTGATCGTTATTGCAATGCTGCATAATATAAGGGTTTATGAGGAAAAGCTGAAGTCTTTTTTTTTTTTTTTTAGACAGTAACAAATTATTAGTTGTAATGACAACTGTGCCAAAATGAGAACATGATAAACAGGTGTGTTATCCTTTTCTTTAAAGTATTTTTTCCTTACCTCAACAGCGTATCTGCTCTGCGCGTTGCATTCATCCGACACAGTGAATTCAAAGGTCTGCATTTCTTCTGAATCAACTTTCCAGATAAGAAGGCCAGCGGGAGAGAGCCTGGCATCCTGTGGCCCAGCCTCTAAGATGAATAGCACAGCTGACCCTTCCGGATCCACTGCTGTTAACTGGTAAACAAAATTCTCACCAATAAATGTCAGCAGCTGGCTGGAGGGGGCCTGGAACACAGGAGGCAGGTTGTCTAAACAGCAAAAATGAAACCATGATTACATAAATTCTTGTTTCTACTGTGTAAAAATTCACAGTGCAGGTCTTTGCAGGGGTTCTCTCAGTGATGAAAGTATCCTGAGACTGGTGGAGGAAACAATTTCGATGTTAGAGGCAGCAAATGGGTTTACCAAACACACACTTTTTTACTCCTATTTTTCTCATGTTCTGTACTGATTATCGTTGATGTGCATCAGATACATGGGAGGAGTCTGGACATATCTTTTTGTAACCTCTTACTGCTCCATGTCCCCTAGTTCCTAGTGAAACTTCATTTCTAATGTATGACTGCTGATCTACCCTACCCTACCCTACTCTATCCTGTTCTGCTTAAATATAAGTAAACCAATTCTTAAAACGATGAACAGCAAACTGGCTGGCAACTTTGGGGGCAAAACTTGTGTAACTCTTCCATTGAGTAGATTCTACTCTCTTTACAGAGAGTGAGTGATAATTAAGTCTCAGCAGTTTGATTGAATTCAGTTGGACATTTCCAGAATAAAGATCTTCTCAGTGCCAGCAGATGTACATCTATGATACTGAAATTCTCTATCCCCCGAGACAGTAATGCATATCATATCAACATTGGTCTTGTTATTTTTAGTGTTCTTTTCATTGTTGTTTATTTCGGTATTTCCTTAATGATGATAAAAGCCTAATTATACTGGGCTATTGTACAGTAATGGACAAATGCTGCCTGAAGATATTTACAATAAAAAGATGAGAGCAAGGCTAGGTGGAGAAAAGTATTACATTTTAATATTAGAAACCAAGGAAAAGTAAGATCATATGAATACCTTCAAGTGACAGCAGCACTATGCAGGGCTGGAAATTTCATCTCAGTGTCAGAAGCCTTCTTGATCTCCAGCTTCTTTCCTCTTTAACCAGCGGTACAAATTGACATTTACTTATATTTAAAGGAATCTTCTCACAACACAACTTGTCCACAATTATTTTTAACTTAGAGAATATTTTTGATAATTTAAAGTCACACTCTAAAATTATGACCCGTATATTTGTTCTCATAAAGACAACCCGTGTCTTTGCATCATCAGGGTTTCTTTTGTGTGTGTGCATAACCTTCTATCACGCTTTGCTTTCTGTAGCATGCCTCACATTATGCAGCTATTTAAATGCCTCTACATTTACTCATTGCTGCTGTGCTATCAAAGCTTTCTAAGCTGCTTCTCCAGCAGATTGTCCTGGCAAAACTGTTGAAATCTTCCATCTATTAATTTAACTTCTGCTTCACAAACAATCAAGACATGGAGCCCATAAAAGTTGTGCCCAAAGTAATCAATGAAATATTGATGGTGGTGTGCTTTTAAAGATAAACACAAAGATGGTATTTACTGGATGGAGGGTAAAAGGTGTTATAGGCACAAAAGAACATAAAACCAGATCTTATGTGGCAGCAAATGATCAAATGATGAGCAAATGATGGTGTTAGTTGAGAGCTAGCAGAACATGAGCCAGCAGTGTGCCCAGGTGGTCAAGAAGGCCAGTGCCATCCTTAGCATTCAAGAGGTGCTTGAATGTCCCATGACCCCTGCTATGAAGGGCTGCACAGTGAGCTGCTTGGTTTCCTTATCACATAGAGTTTGGGCCATTCCATGGTCTTTTGTGTGGCAATTCATAGTATTTGGCTCAGAGAAAGAAAAGATTTCTTACAGATACCAAAAATATACATTAGTGTTTTAAAAGCAGTGTTTTCCTCAAATTGTTCCCTTAAAGGTTAGTACCTGTGAGACTATCACAGATGTTTTTAGGATCCATCACCTTTTGCTGACAGATATGGGCCCTGCATGTGGTATCAGCATATGAAAAACTTCTTTATAAGCCATTATTTTGATTTTTATCAATTAAAGATTTGTCAGGTTTCAGTCAGAACAAGAGGAGAAGCCAGATGCATAGTACACATAGTGGAGTACTTTGTGTGTCTGTTCAGTCTGTATTTGTTGCGCACCCAATGGTTCCCACTGCAAACAGTCCACAAGCACTATGCAGAATAGATCCATATCAACAAGTGGAGAAACTGTATTTCATAAACTGAGTACTGAATTCCCAGCTAAGTGCTTCTAAATCTTAGAAAAAGCTGTCTTACTTTCATTAATAGACCAGGTGAACTTAGAAGTATCCGGTTCACAGAGAAGACAAGGACTGGCAGGGCTTGACTCTCCTTCCCCATAGCAAAGTCCATCTATATTACAAGTATTGTCCTGTCAAAAAAGGAAATAAAAATGGGTGGGAGGTGGATGCAATTAAAAAAAATAATAATAATAATAAAAAAATATATATATTTTGGTGATAAGCAGAATCTTGCTTGTCTCTTGAAACAATAAATTGATATCAATTTATATGCTGGTACTTTCTCCTGACAGGGAGAGAAAGCATGACGTGGAGATCATTCAGTTTCCACATAAGATCCCTGTAGCTTTGAATCCTTTATCATAGGTAACGTGTAGTGCTGTTTGTCATAGATGAATGTGAGCATGATTCTGTTTTCATTTTAACAGTATGTAGTGGATGTGATTGTTATTCCCAGCTGTGACTACTGATGTGGTGACTATTTGATAGCTCTCAGATGTGAGTTCTGTGAAATCTCATGTAGGTGTTCTAGAATCATGTAGATGGTACTAAGGGACATGGGTAAGTGGGCAATATTGGTGGTGAAATAGTACCACTTTAAGAGCAATAGGTAAAATACCCTCAAAACCCAGACCTAAAAGGACTGACATAATTTTCCCAGTGTGATACAACGTGACAGGTCTCCAATGTTAAAATTTGGATGTGAATTAGATGTTATTACATTGTTGCTTTCAAAGGCTTGAAGTTCTGATGAAAAAGCTGCTGTTTTTCTGATGTGGAAATGTGGTAGAGAATAGGCTCCATAAAAGAGGAACACAGGATGCAAACTGGCCTGGTATAAAATGTCCCTTAATTGAAACACCTTTTCTGAAAGCAATTTAGGTATTACAAAGTAGTGTTATAAGAGGAGTAATTAGAAAGTGGTTTGATGCAATTGGAAGCTTAGTTCAAATAATGCCTTGAAGCATCTCAGGCTAGAAATTATTATGACACCAAGAGAAAACCAGCATATTAAGATGGCATATATATTTCTGAGTTCCAAAAATGTAAGAATAGGGAAAGCCCTTGTCATAAAAACAACAACAACAAATAGTTTTAATTGACGTGGTTATAACATGATTATTTTTATTCTTAAATTGAAATAGCTTTGCCCTCATTTGAGCTTATAAACTAGTTTCCACTTACTGATTTATTAGAAAAAATGTGATCTTTCATCTTATTTTGGTAACTGTTACTTTATAGCAATCACTGCAACTATGAAAACTGTGTTTTCCCATTAGTGTTAATGAGAACAGCCAGGCAAATAGGTTAAGATGTACCTGATTAATCTTCATTTTAGAAGAATGAAGACCGGTGGTCTCCTGTTCACTTGTACTTGCCTCAGGGTAGGAAAGCAGGATTAGCACATTCGAATATTCCTATAAGCACCCTTCAAAAGTATCTTTTAAAGCCCCATTGAAAAAAAGTGTCCAACGCAGTCCTATAGAAAATGAGAGCAGGCAATCTCTTTTTCAAGGGATGAAGGATGTTACACTGGAAAGTTCACAGGAAAACAAAAGGATATACTGCTCTCCTGACAGTTCCCAGTGCTCTGGCAGTTTTAAACATAGCACTAGGCTTTTGATTATGGTTTTGAAGCTGTCAAAGCACTATATGTTTGTACTTAGTGTTATTTAATGTAAGCAAGAATGTTTTACGTTCTCTCAAGGGTGTTTTCTCATGACAAAGACTATGAAACATACGTTGAGACAGCAGAAAATGGGTGTAGAAGTGAAATACCTTATAGCTGCATTACCCCATCCAACTAGCCTGGGAGAGCTAACATAGCTTCCTAGGAAAGACACTTCAACAGTGGAGATGAGCTTCATGGCAGGGCAGCCACAGCCCTGCCGTATTTACTTCCATTGACATCTGCAGACGTACCTGTTGTCTGCCATGCATTTTGGGAAGCATCCTTCTGAGAAAGGTCCAATGTAAAGACTGCATATATGTACATAAATATATATATATATATAAATACTCACAGACAGGAGATTATGAATGACAGAAAAGTATCAGTTCTGCTGAACTATGAAATAGATTTTCCTCTTCTAAAACAGTTATTGCGCACAATGCATCAGAGGG
The DNA here is from genome assembly GCA_035772895.1 of Perdix hodgsoniae. Lineage (NCBI taxonomy): Eukaryota > Metazoa > Chordata > Aves > Galliformes > Phasianidae > Perdix > Perdix hodgsoniae. The sequence goes on from JAPSGF010000040.1 coordinate 3,219,986, forward strand.
AGAGAGAGGGCTGGGGAGGAGATGAATGATCTATATTAAACATTTATGCTCTTTAAACTACCTTTAATTTACAAAGTCCAGTTGGATGGGATTCGCAGGCCTGGCAGACTGCGTCGTACAGGGTCAGCACTCTGGAATTACTGTACTGGAAGCCATCATCAGTGATCTAAATGATACAAAAATCATCCTTATAAGTAATAATGTTCCATATGGAGACTGTCTGCTCATTTTGGAGCATATACTGTTGCACCCTTGAACTGGATGCCTGCCAGTAAGACAAATTAAAGCACTTGTGAGTCGCTCTACTGCAAGCTAACAAATTGCTTAATGTTCCAAAGTGGAAACTATTCATTAATAACTAAAAGATCTTTTGGCTCAGCTGGCATTCAACTTTCCTTGTTGCTGTTAGGTGCTTCTTTTGTTTGTTTGTTTTGTTTCTGTTTTTTATTTGTTCAGTATGCTTGTGGAGACTGCACAGGGAGTTGAGTGCTATAAGGATGGATTTCAGAAAGGTGTGAAATGAAAGCAAGATATTTGGCTGAACTTTTGGATTGCTTTCTTACTATATGATAAATCAGTTAGTAATAATCCTAAGAAGGAGAAAAAAAAAAAGAAAGGAAAGGATGCTTTATATTAACCTCTAAAAAGTGCTAGGGTGGATAATATCAGACAGCAACGGTCCTATTTCCATAGGAAGGTATATTAGAAGGGCACCCCTGTACACGTAGGCTCTTTAGAAAGCCTTAATTTAGGATGGCAGTTTTAATATATGACTACTTACAGAATAAAAAGGGTTATGTGAGTTTACATTTAATTATTTTTTTTTTTCATAATAAAAATGAGCAGATACCAGATTAGTGTGGAAATCCCAAATGCAAAAACACTTTCTGAAGAAGTAAAGTACCAGTACTTGATCTAGGGGTTGGCAATCCTGCCTACAGCGGCGGGGGGGGGGGGGGGGGGAAACTTGGTGATCACGAGGTCCCTTCCAACCCAAATCATTCTATGATTCTAAAGAGCTTATCCTCCTCACTGTGAGGAGAACAAACAAAAGAGGCAACACACCAGGGCTGTCTCTTCTCTGAACTGCAGTGCTTACTGGCAGCAGCACTTCCATTAAGAATATATTATTCTTAATGCATTTTACATTCCATTTCTCTCTTTAACCAGAGCGTCCAGTGTTGTTTCAGTGTTAGTGCACTATTAATGGGTGAAATGAGTAGACAGGGAAAAATATAAAAAGCTATAAAATAGACTTAATTTTATGTCTAAAGTGAGCACTGTGAATGGAAGGTAACTGTTTCCATTTCTTTTTAAATCTGTATTTTTTTCCACAGATTATTATAAACTTTCATTTTGATGCCTTTTTAGAATTGGGTCCTTTTATAGTTGTTTCAATTGCTTTTCCATTAGTCGCCTTAGTGATGTGAAACAAAGTCCAAAGGCAGTGATGAGAACTGAGCTGGGGCAAACCTCTATTCAGATTGGGTTGACCCTTAAACACCAAAAGCTTGCTGAGAGCTGTGTCTTGCCTGTTTGAATGCACGTGTCTCTGGAAAGGGAGAGCTGCTGCTTCTGGACCAGCAGTCAGGACAGGGAGGAGGTCTTTCCTTCTACCTGCAATGCATTTCATGCACCATGAAGCTATCTTGGCTGCTTGTGTCGCTCATCACTGAGATACAATTTGATTCATATGAATGTTTTATAAGTGAGAAATAAAAGCTATGAGAACTTGTTGAATTCAAATTCAGCTTCCGCCTCATTGGCTTGTAAGCAAATATGTTTTTCCTGCTCTTGACAAATACAGGCAATGATAACAAATTGAAGACAGTCACAGAACTGCTTCCCAAGCTCTCCCACCCCTTCACCCAGGTGCCTGCATGGACAGCCTGTGTCAACTGCTGCCCAAGTGGGAGTTGTGTTTTGATATTCAAAGCAATTATCCCATGAGCTCTGGTGTAGCTCATGTATTCTTAATCGACATGCAGCACCATGCCATGGAAAGAACAAGTAAAATATGAAGCATGAATACATAAAAGAGCACTGAGAAGAGCTTGGGAAGCTCTTGTTTCCCCCAATCGTGGTAGTGAAAAAAGCTTATGTGAAACTTTGCCGAGTCCCTTGAAATTTGCTTTGAGTCTGGGAGAGATTGCGAAAATATCGAGTGTTATTTTTTTTAATAGAAATATTTATTTTGATTTTGGGGAAAAAACTTTTTCCTGCATTTGAGAAAGCATCTATTAATATAAACATGAAGTTCAACATTGAAGTAAGTTATACCAGGAATTTTCTGCAGTGCAAATTTTTGAATACTTGTGGAAATCATTTCAAACCCTTTTTTATCTTGAAATCATTTTGTTCTCTGTTCTGTCACATAGAGCTCGCTGCTTTTGAAACCAAGCTTCGACTTCTGCCTTCACAATTCATTGAGCAAAAAAATCCATGGGAGGACTGTGGTTAGCATGCAAGAGTGGGACCGAGGGGATTTAATTGTGCACACATTGCCCAGCCATGGAGCTGGTTCTGCTATAGTGTTCAAAGGTGAGGGGAAAGGCAGCAGGTTCCCAAGCACAGAGATCTCTTTGAACTCAAGGGCAAAGAAAAAGGCCTTCTACATGTGTTTTAGGAGGAAAAAAGTAAGAAAAATGACACAGACCATCTCATGGCTGGAAGGCAGCTCCTGAAAGCAAACTGAGTCATAATGCAATCTGGCAGCACGCCACCTATCCTGGTTGCACTGGAGAAAAGGCTGATGGACAAGCTCTGCTCTCACAGAAATTTTGTACCCAAATGTTTTATTTTTACATGTGGCAGTGTTCAGAACAGAGCTGGGGTCTTTCTTCCACTGCAAAATATTTCTCTCAGTGATGGAGCATTTAAATGAATTCAGTCTTAGCAAAGGAACTTATCTGCTGAAATTACCAGCCAGGATGAACACTAGACCAAAGGTACAAGGTCACCCAGACACCAATTTCCTAGAAATATTTAGAATTTAAGTGTCATGAAAGAGGCTAAAACTACAGCAGAGCTGACCCAGCTCATGCAGGAACTGCACACATAGCCATCCAAGACCACATGGTGCCATGCCTCCTCACTGTGCAGTGCAAATGTCTGCCTTGCAACCAGGGGTCAGAACCACTTTGCACTCGCTTCCTAATCAGGAGTTTGAGTTGGGGTTTCCAGAAATGAAATACTAATGATTAACAATTGATTAGTCCAGCTGCATCAATCTCAGGTGATTACCTGGAGAAGTGATTGCAATTTGCACTTTTGGATTGCCCACAGACACATGTTTTTAGCTCCCATTGCTTTCATTGTGTTTTTTCCCCCATCTCCATGATATTAATGTGAGGCATCTCCTATTCCGAAGGGATGCGCATGCACTTTGCTTTTTAATTTACCATGACAACTGATTTTCTTCTTCTAATCATGTCTTAGAAACATAAGAAGAAATTCCTACTTTCACTTGCCATCTTGCGAACGGCTCATCGCCAGCTACAAAGTGCACAGCCTCCGTCTCTGTAATGTTCAGGAGAGGAATCTGGCAGTCAACAGCCTTAGAGCTGAGAAAATCTGCTTGTGTGGTTTCTTGCTCTCTTGATATCCATTCGCCGTTGAGATGCTACAGTTAAACAGAAGGAGAGTGCAGAAACTCAGGGCTCATACAAAGAAGTTCCAGTTGTCAACATATGCTTATATTTCTAATTAATAAGAGAAGGCATTTACAGATGGTTTATTAAAAGAGGTGATGTTGTTACTATAACCACAGCAAAGAGCCATCCATGCTGCTCTGTGCATGCAAGTGATCTGTTGCTTTAGGAAGGCATTTTGGATGAGCAGCTAGGATGAGCCGGGGAAGGTGGTGGAGCAACACTATGGCTGCTCCTAGAGCTCTGCAGCTTGAGTACATTCTGGCACATTCAGGTAATGTTTGCTGCTGAGCTAGACTGACTGCATCAAATCTCACTACTTGCTCAGGGCACGTGATATTGTAAGTGAGCAAGGTATGCTAATCTCAGCTGTGTCTTGTTAAGAATGAGAGGGAATCAGGCTGAACATCTTTTGATGAGGTAGATTTATGAGATGAACCCACATCTCCTGTCTATGCATGCAGATGTACCAATAATTCAGTCCTAGCATTGCCCTTGTGTAGTTGTTCGTAATAAAATTATAGTGTTAGCAGAAGAGATGGGTTTAATAGTCACTAGAACTTGTGACTTGGTATTGAGCTATTGGAGCTTATAACTGTGTGGAGGAAGCCTTGTGTTTAACTGCAACACTTAGCATCCAAGCAAGTTTAAGAAAACAACCAAGCGTACACATTGCAGATGTACAAAATGAGAAATAATATTTGTGATTTTGGGACTATGCTGGGCTACAGCGTAGCTGTACCAAACAAGGGTTAAACAAAACCCTGCAGAACAAAATTGGCAAAATGTAGGTTTGCATCTCTAAGGAATCAGGAAAGGACTGAGTTTCTTCAGCTCCCCACACTCATAGCAAACACCCTGGCAATGGGATCTGCACCCACTGCGGCAGTGGGAAGGCACCCTGTACTGCTCAGGGTTGAAGAGTTTAATACAAACATGCAGCAATATGACTGTATCATCAATACTTGATGAGCCCATGGGAAGTTGCTTACAATTAATCTGGTAACTTCGCAGCGCAGATGGGGAGAATCCTTGAAGCCAACACCGAACACTCGGACGCGACTGCAGTCAGAGGTGCGAATGTCACATAGGCCCCTGTTCTCCAAGCTTGTGATTTCTAGAGTTTGCTCTGAAATGACAGAATGTTTAAGATGGTAGCACGTGCTGTTTCTCTCTGGTTTATCAGAGGTTTTGTGGTTGTTGTTATGGTGTTGTTTTGGCTGACCCTGTTAAGGCATTGACTGGGAGGATGGCGTTTATGGCGTAGTGTGCAGAAGCATCAAGGTGGGAAGTGGAGATATCTGAAGATGGCTGAACCACGAGACTCCTCATAAGATGAAACAGCTGGGTAAAAGGCATTCTTTTTCATTTAAAAAGCTGCGGGTGTAATAAAAATAATAGTCCTCAAAGGAATGCTTGCTTTGAGGGTTGAGTCTTTAATGGGTGAAACTCAGATCTGCGCAGTGTCAGCATAAGTGTCATGTACCAAATAAATTTCCCTTAAATCCTATTTTGAGGCCTTAAATAGGGTTCAAGTGATGTACAAGTGCTGTCCCCCTTATGGGGTTGATTTTCACCCATTACTGTTCTTAAAATGCTTTATGATTCTCAGATAAAGTTTCATTTGTATGTTGTTGTGCTTCAGGTGTTCATCATTTAAAATTGCTCTTTGCCTTCATACTGGAGTTACTTTACAGAGTCAAAATGAAAGGTCATTATGCAGCAAAATTCACATCTTTACCTCATCCAAAGTTTAATTGGGCAGATTTTCAGCATAGGCTCTGGGATAGCACAGCACTAGGGAGGTCTCTGACACCCTGTCAATATCAGTCTGTCAGGACCATGGCCTCATGTATTCCTTGATAACATTTGTAGTTCTCATGCTCAGGATAAGTCATTATGATGACAAACAATATAAAACAGAAGTCTTGCTTCTTGTTTCCCAAATAATATTTAACAGCAGGAGTATGACTGGGAGCCCTGGGAGGCATGGCACACTCCTGCATGGTGTACCATGAACTATTCGCCTCCTGCATGGCAGGGAGAAGCTGCAAAGCTTTTCCGGTTCCCTGCTCCATCACCGCTGCTCTGGCAAAACAATGTTGCCCATCAGTTTTCTCTGAGTTGTAGCTTATCTAAAACATAAGCTTAATATTTTAATGGTACATTGGCTCAGTTCTGATTCAAGGGGCAAAATGCCCTTAGCTGAGCTGATAACCTTCCCCATACCTTGCTACTCCTTTAGGGCTCTGCCATTTATGCTGTAAGTAGGGTGAATGCTGTTTAAACATTGCCAGATTGCAGCTCATAACGACAAAGCTGCATGACTCTCATTTTTTTTCAGAGGAAGGAAGGAAAGCAATATAAACGTGAGAATTAGTGAGAAGATTTTTTTTTTCTGTACTTCTAATTTTTTTTTTTGTTAGATTTTATTGCAGCAGTATTAGTAGTACTGTTGGACACTGCAGTATTTACAAGAAGAGAAATGGTTTACAGCTCGCCAGCATTCATGTTAGTTGTGAATTCCTGCAATGTACAAAAATATTAGTCAAATGGATAGAATGGTTTTGATAAATTGCTCTCTTATGTGGTTAGTGCATAAAAAAAAAAATTTAAAAAAAGGTTCATTACTTTTTTCATGAGATTTTAATGGTTCCCCCTACTAGTACTGAAGTAGCTCAGATTGCATTAACATTTTCATTATCATTGAGGTTTTTCAGGCTTCTGCGGGTGAAGTAAAACCCTGTAACTTGGGAGTGAGTGAGGCACAGGAATGTGCTCCAGCAGCCCTTCCTTCTCCAAGGCTAGGCTTTCAGGCTGGTTTCCTGCTGATGAGCTCTGCAAGCCTTTGAGATGGTTCCTTACATCTCTATGAGCATCCTGGCATTACTGTGTTGGGGCCAAGACAAAATGACCCAGCCTCAGTGCTTTTTGAAATGACTTTGGAACGAGTTGCCCAGAGAGGTGGTGGAGTCACCAGAGGTATTCAGGAAGCATGGAGGTGTGGCAGTAAGGGACATGTTTAGTGGTTATGGTGGGAGTGAGTTGATGTATTGTCTAAATAATCTTAGTGATCTTTTCTGACCTTCATGATTCCATGATTCTATGACTTACAATATCAATAAAGAATTTCTTATTTCTTTCATTCAAACTGTTGCATATGCACTTGTGCGCAGCATCTTTAAGTTGGCCTGAATCTGGAGGAAATATGTTCCAATATGTGTGGTGGGTACTTTCTTCCAAGAAGTGTGGGCTGCTGTGGGCTAATCAGGATGAAAAGGAGATTTCTTCGTTGGTGGAAGGGATGAAATGTTGATGTAAGAAGAATGCACTGTGTGTTTCTGCAGTTTGATGAAGTGGGGAGGAAGGAAGGGATTCATCTTTTGTCTGAATGGGCTTTTTTCTGTTCCAGTGTGATGGTGGAGGAGGCTGCATTGAAACTATTTCTCTATTCTCTTATTTCTGGACAACTGAAGATGTAGTACTGATGAGGTGTTGAGTCCTCTGGGCTCTTTGCAGGGAGTGCTGGGAGGAGATGGAGAAAGTCTGATGGAAATTTTATGACTCGTTTTTGAACAAATGGATACCAATGCTCAGCCTTTAGACCTCAGTACATGTAACACATCACTTTAAAAAATGTTAATTACTTTTAATGTAATGCTTTTTGAAAATGAGACATCACATTAAATGGGTGTAGGAATTTTAGGCATTTACTTTGAACATAATTTTTGACCTGTCTTCCATTTTTTTTTTTGCATATGTGAACCAATTTCAACTGAATGTGGAAGAGGAAATCTCAGTGATGTTATCTCTGGAGAAGTCTCCGGGCAGTCAGTACTTGGGTACCCACCCATATCCTTGATGGGAAAAACTCAAGTAAGGCTGCTGCTCTTTGCTTCTGGGGTTAGTGGAGGGGAAATTAATGAGCCTACGTATGACAAATGCTTGAGGACCACAGAGTTTCATATGCAATAAAGAAATTAAATTAAGGAGCCTGAAAACTCCCAGCAAAAGAGCTACCAGTAGTTCAGCAGAAAATTGGTGGGGAGGAAGGCAGAAGTAGAGGGGAGAACTGGGGAAGCTCACAGAGGTGAGAGTAAGGCTAAAAGTTCAGGTACTCACATAAACAGGAGGTCATGGAGATATGACAACCAATGTGTGATTTCCGTAAGCTAATGAGGAAGGGGACAGTCCAACTCCTGAAGAGGGCTTTGACTTCAAGGTTACTTCTAAGAGGCCCCCAAGATCTTGGGTAATTAGATAGAAACATGGGTTCAATTCCACTTAGTTGGTGATGTTTGCTTTGTGCAAAGCAACAAGCAGGGAGCCAGCCCCATCCCATTGCTTCACCCACAGAAGGAATGCATTGGAAAGAGCAGCAAGCTCAGAGCTGCTGATGGTACATGCTCTTTCTGCAGGCACTTACATGAGCCAGACTTGACAAGGTGCACAGGCTACATAATAGATATAAAACACCCTGCATAAATACACAATTGGTTTTATAGGTATTTGCTGTATTATATAAATATGCATAGATATTGAAGTAAAATGTAGACATTTGACACAAAATCAAGAATTTTGTAAAACTACACTCACTGAAATTTTAGTGATGGACAGGTATAGTTCATGTTTCATTTCTGTCTTTGATTAAAAACATATCCTAGCACAAATAAACATCCTTCTGCAGTGTTTGAAAGCTACACATGTAACTTTGGGCTGGAGCTGCAGACCTGAAATCAAAGCTGGCAAGAAGTTTGTTCAAATAATGAGAAGGGAATGGAGTGCCTCCTTTTCTTGCTCGAGGTGATAAATAAGCACCTAGGTCATGAAAAGCAAATCAAGCATTATATCATAAGCATCAGAGATAATCTTCAAGTGGAAAAGAAAATTGCCCATGTTAATAGTCCAATACAATATTTATAAAGCAGGTTTTTAGAAGCAGGTGGATGCACACAGTCCAAGCTCACTTTGCTGTGTCCTGATGTGGCTGGTTGCAAGCCAGTCCTGTGCTGGAAGTTATCAAGCTGTCTGAGCAGGCTCCAGGGCTTACTGGCATGGCTGTGGGCACCCAGATGCACGACCCAAAAGGGTCTGGCAAAGGCTGCCTGGTGCTTGGTTATCTCACAGCTTGGGCAAAGCAAGTCTGAATCTGCCTCCTTTCGATTACATCCAAGACTATTATCTATATTTAGTATGTAGGGCTATTAGAGCAATCATATGCACAATTATTGTATGCATTAGTCTGGAATTCATGATGTACCTAACCCAAAGCTCATTTGAAAATCCTCTCTAGGAAAAAAAGGACTAGCTATTTTATTCTCTTTCTCAGGATTTTTGCACATCAGTTATTTCCCTGGCTTCCAAATGAGGAACATGCTTGTCCCTGCTTGTAAAATCCAAAGAACTTGACTTTATCCAAGTAGCAAGATATAGACTTATGTTCTTTAGATAACATGGAGAGGACCTGGTTTTCTGCTTTGGTGGTCTGTAGCATCCAGAGTGGATGCAGCGTGTGTGTTTATTATGCATGAACCAAGCTTTGCAGTCAGGGTACATTTTAGGTCATAATAGATGGCCATGAAAGGTGGCCAAAACCTGAGATCTGAACAGGAGCCTGAGAATCTATTCTGAAAGTCATCCCCGGTAAATATCACATTTGACTGAATCCCATTTACCTGCCAGTCTCTTAACTGATTGTTTCTCTTTAAATTTTCTGGTTCGTCATATCAGCAATCAGTGCCAGGAACTGCAGTGAGAGCAAGAGCAAGCCCTGGCAGAGGGTGGCAAAGGCGTTTTGTGAGTACTTTAACTCCCTGTTTGTGAGAAATGGACTGCTTCAATTTCACACTGAAAGCATCCATGTGCTGCTACAATATGGTAGATTATTTTTGCTTTAGAAAGCTCACTGTGACATTTTATGTCTATTTGATCTCTTCTATTTTTAAAAGGCTCGCTAGCAATTTACTTCAGCAATAGAATGGGAAGAAAAGTGTGCTGTTAACTATAGAATATTGCCTCTTTTCTAAATGGTCCTGAAAGGTGGTAAAATATAAGATCTGGTTGCATGTTCACAGTGCTCATTGTCATACCAAAGCAGATCTCATTGTCAGTCTCTTGAAGGCACTTAGAGCAGCACTCCACAGAGCAGCACTCCATGCTGTGATGAAGCTCTGAGGGATTTTGGCAGAAAGAGACTCAGAGGCATCATCACGGTCCTTATGGCCAAGCTAGTGTCTTGGTTGTTTTTAGTACATTTTTCCTTCTTTATACTTACTGAGTTAGAGTAAGATCCATTTATTATGAACATCTTTATTCACAGTTGCTTGAACGTTATGTATAACATAAAGAAGGTGACAATCTCTTTTTCAGAGTCTGTTGTGATAGAAAAAGAAGAAACACTTTCAAAATAAAGAGGCAAGATTTAGATTGGACATAAGGAAAAAGGTTTTTACAGTAAGAATAGTGAGGCACTGGCACCAGTTGTTGAGAAAGGTGGTAGATGCCCCAACCCTGCAGACACTCAAAGTCAGGCTGGATGGGGCTCTGAACACTTGATCAAGCTGTAGATGCCCCTGTTCATTGCAGGGGAGTTGGAAAAGATGGCCTTCAGAGGACCCTTCCAACTCAAACAATTATATGATTCTGTATAGTGATAGATTCTAGAATACGCTGTGGATAGATTTATAAAAAATAAAGCATGATATAAAGAAGTTCTAAGTTTGCACTTAGTTTTTGCCTTTGATCAATTTAAACCTTTAAACATTTAGGAAGTTTTAATTCTATTGCTCATAAATTGCCTTGAGTTTATTGCCTGTTGTGCTTGAGTGTGTGTGAGTACCTGAGGAAGGAGGTTGTTGTTTGTTCCGAGCTTTTTGTTTTGGTTTGGTTTTAACACGATTTAAGACTAAAATTTCCTGCAGTGCCTGCAAACAGCATGGTTTAAAGAAGTTATACACATGCATCTGGATTGTCTGGCTTGGGTCAGTTTAAATCAGATCTGTAATTTTGTAAACTTTTCCAGCATTCTATGTAGTTCAGAAAATGGCTTTGTTTGACTACATGTTTCTCTGAACTTCTTTTGCTGCTTTGCATTAAAGCAAATAAACTAATCACCAGAAAAAAACACTAATCTCCTGGATCTGATTTGCAGGAAATGGTATGGATCACTAAGCATGCAACCTTCCATGTCCCCTATCATGAGGATTTGGTTTCCTTTTAAAACTTAGTTTCTATTGACTTTGTAACTATCAGGCTAATAGCACTCTTAAAGCTCAGCCAGGTCTGTGCTTTGAGTGGAAAGAACTGGGACTTAAACCTGTAGATTAAGGCTAGTATTGATGTTTGTGTTTTCTGATGTGTATAGTGTGTCTGATCTATCAAAAAACAAAGTAAAATTGCTATGAAAAGAAGAAAAGATCCTCAAAATGGACATGAAGTCAGTCTCTAAGAACCACTCAGAAAACTCTAGGCAGAAATATGTTTTCTGCAACAGAGAAAAGTCTGTCTCCATCCATATAAAAGATAACATAAATTAGAGGATATATCAACAGTAGGCTAGCCTAGGGTCACTTTTATTTAAAATTGTTTGTTTTGTAAATTTTGTATTTGTTAAACTTTTATATTACTATGTCCTACCAATATCTTGTGGTTGGAGTCAATGATTCTAAAATTATGATAATGGTGTTTTCAAAAATGGGTAAATCTTATATTCGAAGGATAATGTTTGAAAATTTCAGAGCAGGTAATCTCAGTTTCTTGGTATTTACTCATTATGCGTTTATAGTAACAACCACTGATGTTGCCTTTGTTTTTATGAAAAGAATATGTTTGAATAAATTTTTTGGGGGTCAAAACTGATCAAATCAAATAATTTTATTCATCTAAGATGCTGTCACTAGCAATAATTAACTTATTACTAGTTAAATTATCAGCTAATTTATTTGCAGTTAGCTTAGTAGCAGTAGTAGTTAACTCATGCAGATGAGGCCCACTTCTCTGTAGATGTCTTGGTGAATGAAATGCTATACTTCTAAATAACCATTTAAAAATATATGAATTTTAAACTTCCATTATAAATTGGTTTAACTGGGAAAAAGCTGAATAACTGAAGCCAATAATATTACTTAATATGTGTTTTCATATTTATTTTTTAAACTATTTTTCCAGGATGATCTGGTAAGCTGAGGAAAGAGTTGGTTATTAAGACCAGATAGTATCTCAAAATTAAGGTTTTCATATTCAAGTTGCATATAATCTCTTCTGGATACTATTGATATATCTGTGAAAATTCCTTCATTTCTCTAATGTCATCCTGAAGAATGTAAGAATAAATTCATAATGTCTTTAAGCTCTAAGTGAAGAACACAGTCCCGGTGAAATTGAAGCAGTGTATTAAAGAGTATTTTTGTGGCTACGGTATATAGAAATCTGCATAAAGTGTTCCATGCCTTACAGACATTATTACTGAAGTGTATTTGATAGGAACAGTTATTTTCCAAACTGTAATCTAATAACACTGCCTCATTTACTGTCCAGCAGTTGTCAAATGAACAAGTACATATTCAAGGGAACGTGGGCAGCATGGGTACTGGTAATTTTTAGGCATCCTTCCTCAGTGAGATAGATGAGAAACTCAGAATTGTAGAAAGAAAAAGGCAATAATCAATATGAGCGAAAAGAGAAAAGAAAGGAACTATGGTAAAGAGACCTAGTTTTTCCTTGACAAGGTAAAGTAATAGTAATGGTGACACTGCTAATACTGTATCCATCAAAGTCAGTGTAATTCTTGTAATGAAGGGGAAAATTAAGCCCAATGACTTCTTAATTGACAGAAAAAAAGCTTTTAAAAGAATAATGCCGATATATTAATTTCATCTTTTTTTTTTTAGTAATAGTACTCTTTTGGCCAGAAAAATTTAATAGTAGCACTGTGGTGCTCACTGCTTCCACAGCCATTTTTGACACAACTTCTGAAATCTAATTTTAGAAATTGATACAAGTATTTGTTACAGTGCATTGCTTTTTGAGTACCATATGAAGGGATTTGCCCAATCAGCCAAAAGCTTGGTGGTGTATATTCGCTTATTTACTAATCTACAGACCAATTTTATAAAGCAGTCAGTTCGTGTGGAGAGGATCAGACAGAAATTCCATTATTTCAATCATTTGTCTATTTCTGAAGCACTTATGGGGATATAAATGGTTTGGTTTTTCACTGAAGGTATGTCATACCAGCACTGCAGGCTGGCAGCAGAGGCTATCACCTCTACACTGCTGAGTACTATGTTTCTTTGTAGACTCCCTACTAATTTAAGGAATTAACTGTTTTTTGTTGAAGAGTCTGGTATGTGTTCTACACTTTGTATAGACTAATTTATGCACGACAAGCTTCTATTGACCCAGTACACCCTAATGACTCCTTCTGTGCTGCTGTGAAGTATCACACCAGCAAAGCATGCATTATGTGAGCTGAGGAGAAGCCATTTACTTGACAGACTAACGGTTCTTAAATAACCATAATGGCACCACGATCTGGATTGTAAAGACCACTGAACTGATAGAAGTAGGGGAAATATTTATTGCAAAGTCAATACGTTCGAACGCAAAATCTGAAGAGCGGATATTTGACTTAGACAACTGAAATCCACTATCCCCTTTCACCTCAGGATCTCAAACAATTTAAACCTTTAAATGGCTCCTTCATGTTTCATCTTTAAGAACGGGAATTAAGCTTTAAAATCAAACATAATTGTATAAGCCATGAGATTTATCCAGTATTTACCTCATGAACCTGGAAGTGTTCAAGAAATGTGTGGATGTGGCACTGAGAGACTTGGCCAGTGGCCATGTGGGGATGGGTTTGTCTTGGTGAACTTAGAGGCCTTTTCCAGCCTTTTTGATTCAGTGATTCTAAATCTCTGCCTTTGGCCTATAACAGCTGACCCAGCACTGATACTCAATATAATTGTATTTTAAAATAGTTGGTGTTTTAATTACAACATATGAAGAGGACTTGACTGAAAGCATTATGATAAATTCAGATAGGCCTATAAATGAAGATAGGTCTATACATCCCAGTGTTGTGGATGGGTTCAAGGGACCTGTATAGCTGTGGTTCACAGCCCTGAAAATGCACTTGGGATTCACAGAATTTATTAGTAACAATATCCAAATGGGCAGACACATATTGTGATGTGAAGATTTTCTATCTGTAAGTGTGTGAGGTAAGTGTTAACTTTGCATCTTCTCACTGTCCTTTTTGCTCATTACTTCTCTTTGCTGGCTATATTTTTTTCGAGAACTTTCCACATAGAAATTTAAACTTCAAGTGTCATTACTTCACTGAAACTAATTTGTCCTTATTATTCCTCATTACCTTTTATCTTGTAATTGCTCTTTAGAGCTTCATACAATCTGCATATTACATTCCTCTAAGTGTGCTTTACTAGTCCTGATTTTTTTTTTTTTAATAATCAACATGGTCAATATATACAAACGGTAAGCACCAACCTGATTTGCTATACTCAGTAATTGGATTCTGTGTTTAATTACAGGTGGTAACGACATTTTAAGCACCTTATACAGGTGTTGGGGGGGGGCGGGGAGGGGGTTTATGAAATGTTAAGCAACATTAAGAAAGTCTGAGCTTCTGGAGCATTGCCAAATTTCAGAGGTGCCTTTCAACTCCAAATTGCAGTTTTCATGGGAGGATAATTATAGCTCTGGCCACCTGGACCGCTCCTGCTGGAGGCAGGCAGAGTGAGGGAGTACGGCTGCCTGCAAGCCATGCTTTGCATCTTCCCTCTTTATCCTTTTTTGTTTTTTTCCCCTTTTAAATTATTCCAAATATGTTATAGTTTGTATTCTGGTCCCTAAAAATACTGCTTGGCCATCTTTGCTTTTAGTGTGTGTGTCTGTGTCTGTGTGCTGGTCAAAACCAGTGGCAGAACACTGTCATGAATTGGCAATGCAGCTGAGATTGGATGACCTTGGAAAAGATACTTGAATTATATTGATGGCCTCCTTGATCTTGGGGGAGTTTTAATTCACATATAAAATTTCAGCCAGAGAAAATTAGACGGAGATTTGTTTTGGAGCTAATGAGAAAATATATGGCCAAGAAAAGGAGTTGCCTACTCCTTCATTACTCGTGTAATGTAGGAAAGTAACTTTTTCCTAGCAGTGGAATTTAAACCTTAACATGTCCAAAAATAAACATTTTTTTTGTTTCTTTCTTTTTAAAATACATTCATTTAAACTTAGAATATATAAAAAGACATCCTGTCATATTCAAGGCATTGATTTCTTCTATAGAAATTGAGAGAGGCAGCAGTTTCATATGTCCTGCAGAACCCTAAATCGGTTCTTAATTTCTAGTCCTTTTCTTGCCTTCCTACACAACCTGTGCTTATTAGCAAAAAAGCCCAAAGGCTTATCCTGCTTGTGCCTGCTCTGTAAGGGCTGACCATGCTCAGCAGACAGGTCAGGCTGTGTGAGCTGCCAGTCAGGGAACTCAAGCTGTTCCCGTTAGAAGATGCAGCTTTATTTCTGAGATAAATCTTAATTCTTCATCTCTAATAGCATTTTCTGGTGTGAAATCCTGGCTTTAGTGACGTCAGCAGGACTCTGAGGACATCCAGTCTTCTGAACTGTTATTTAAGAAGCACATCATTTATTCTGTACTGCAGTACTTTTGCTTGCAAATAGATGTTACATCATATGCTGTTTGAGCAGTACATTTCTGCCTGTGAAATGTAAAAAGGAGCAGATATCTTAAAAGAACATTGCCAATAAAACTCTGAAATCAAGAACAGCTAAAGGTGAAGCTCACACTGGTACTTATATCTTGTTTGTCTGTACTGAATTAGCTAGCTGACCTTTCCTAAGCACTATAATGTCTAAGTGATTGAAGTGCCAGAACTCAAATTTTATTTCTCCTTGTAGGACATCTGACCTCTGTCTGGATGTATAGGTTTCCTTTACATTGTGTTTCCAAGATTAGGTACTTTTATAGGTACATGGCTTCTGTATTGTTAAATAGAGGAATGGAGAAAATCTATTTGGGGTCATTCAGAAATGAATTCACAAATAGACTGCAATGCATGGAGCTCACTATAATACATCACATTGCTTCCCTCTATGCCATCACAGCACTCTTCCTTCTCCATAGTCAATACTGGAACAAACTTCATAGAATCATAGAATCATTTGAGTTGAAAGGGACCTTTAAAGGCCATCTGGTCCAACTCACCTGCAGTGAACAGGGACCCCACAGCTCGACAGGTTGCTCAGAGTCTCATCCAGCCTGACCTTGCATGTCTCTAAGGATGGAGCATCCACCATCTCTCTGGGCAACATGTTCCAGTGCCTCTAAGTTAAAGAAGTAAATCAATTCAGGTCCCAGAGTCTAAATCTTCGACTTCTGGCTGCCCTTCCCTGTAATGGGACTAACAAATGGCAATCTCCATACTGTTACCACTGACAATAGGGGAAATTTACATTGCCTTCTACTCATCTGTCGCTTGGAAAATCTGAGGACTCTGGGTGCTCTGGGAAGATTCCTTTTTACCAAACAATCAAAAATGTTCCCAATTCTTTTTCAGACATTGATGGATTTTTTTTTTCAGTACTTTATGGGAAAAATATATAAAATTTAATGAAACCTGCATTTAGTTTAACTGCTGCTTTTATGCAGTCATGAAATGTGCTGTATGGTCCGGACTTTACTCTTTACAAGTGGATTATGAATAGAAAAAAAAAAAAAAAATCTATAGTTGGCAGAGGAGATTTTAGCTGTTGAAGTGAATTCCACTAACCTGTTGTGACATTTTGATTTCTGTTTTTGTTTTATGTTCTGCACGAATGTGTAAGTTTCCAATATACCCAGGATGTGGAGCAGAGCACAAGTGATTTCTGCCTTACCTCTCTGGGACGGACAGCTGTTAATGAGAAGACACTATATCATCTCACTGGTATGGTAGGGAAAAAGAAAATTGAATGGGAATTGTTCCCCAGGTCAGGGGCACCCTTGGGAAGACATGTCTGCACATTGAAAAGTCATGCCCCTACCTTTCCCACAAGAGAAAAATAAATACTGGTGGCACAACATGGCAATTTCTACTACATTTGTATTTAATGCTTTCTCTTCTGTGCTCTCTTTACTTAGCTAGAAAGCATTCTTCTCTTCTTGGGCTATAATTATGAATGTGTTTTGTAGGTTTTCTCAAATGAAAAATAATATTTGTACTTAAAGTTTATGTCTACAGAAAATATTTCAAGCTATTAGTTGAAAAACACAGGTTCTTAGGTGTAATGTGCACTGCAACTCAGTGTGAGCTTTGGGAAGGTGGCATTAAGGCATAATGTACAACAGGCATGGATCATCTTACTGCTCTTTGACCTGGTGAACACGTTGGGAGAAGTGCCTTTTGTAGAGTCTGTGTTAAGCCTCAAAGCTGTCCGCGCGTGAGTTATGCTGCAGCCAATTGCTAACTGGGCACAGACTTCAAGTGAGGCAGTTGTGGGGTTACAGTTTGAGGTTTCTGCAGGGTGTGAGAGAGCACAACCTACTGCCTTGAGAAGCTGGGAAAAGTGTGTGGGAATTTTGGAAGAGGACCTTCTGTGTTTTGTTAGCACTGCTCTAGCAGTGAATATTAATTTCATTGTGCCTCTAACAAGCTTGCACCCAGACAGTGTTTTCCCAGTTGTAGAGCCATGTCTCTTTTAACTATCCAAAGTCCAGCGTGCTGCCCTAGGGGACTGGCTTAGCCTGAGGCTGCTCTGAGAATGCAGTGACAAACTTCAGTATCCTTAGGACAGCTCTCACTCAGCACAGAACAAAGTGGAGGCTGGGAGGAGAACAAGAGCAGCGCTCTCCTCTGAGTGCAGTAACAGGGAATGTTCTGGGTTTTGCCCTTGTTTATAGTTGATGTAGCAGCAAGAAGACAAGGTGCCATTAGCTTTTGGTTGAAAGGTCATACTGAAGTTATTTTCCTTTAATCTGAAGTACTTCAACCATAGAAAAGCAAAATAAAATTTAAACATCTGCTCTAAGCAACTCCCCTCCTCTGGCTGTATCACAGAGAATGAAGCTAAACACTGAATTATATATAAAATAATTATTGCAAAATTGCTCAGACTGCTTTTCAGTCACTAGTGTTAATTCTCTGTGTGAATGAGAATGAATTCTTCAGAAGTTTAGGAAAGGTAGGAAATGATCCTATAAATTTTAGCTTGCCATTAACAAGAAGCAAATGCCATTAACAAAAAGCCACTTTAAATCACTGCAATGAAGACGTGTTTATTGTGAAGAATATGGGTAATCCTATCCCAGCTAGTAAGTGTCTTGGGAGCATCAGATGTGCTGCTGAGCTCTGGGAGTTTCTGAGATATTGCTAAGCCATAGGCACAGACCTTAGATAGGAGCTTTCACTGTCCTAAATACAGGATAATGTCCAGTAGGCTCAGCAACACAGCAAAAGGCTTTCCCTCACGTTTGGAATGGATGAAGGAGCATACCTTGTTATTTCAGCTTAGCTACAGAATGCTCCTTAAGCTGCAGGAACCCAACTGCGTGCCTTTGTGACTTCGAGCATAAGCCAATGGGGTTTGCTGAGACAAGGCTTGCCTTTTGAAAAAAATGCTAGAATTTATATGTGTGCTAAGTTTCAAGTGCCATCGTACTCACACTGGACTTAGGTTTATCCATTGATGGAGTGAACAATAAAGAAGAAACAAATCTAGTAGAATAGTCACCTGTGTAAAGGTAAGGTAATTAAAAAATATTTGCTTAATCAGGTCTGCAGGTTCAAATAGGTCCCGTGGCTATTTTATGGCTTTGGCCATTGTACTTGTTCATTCTGTCATGTAATTTTATTTTCTTTTAACTAATACATTGTATAAAATTATTTTCACATTTTATTCTCTATTGATCGGGGGTAAAAAGAAAAGTATCTGTACAATGTTAACATGAATATTGACTGCAAGGTGAACAGGACCCTCTTTTTGTCAGAAACTTGCTTGTCAGCATGCTGGTGATAGATCAGATGTAAAGAAAATCACTTCTGCAAAACCAATTTGCTAAGGGACTTGTAAAATCCATTTTTAAAAAGTTACTGAGGCGAAAAAGCAACGGACCAGCCAACCACATATTTTGATCAGCTCTTCAAGGTCAAAAACTGCTTACTAATTCATCAAATATCTTACTGGTAGCACTGTTTGAAGAACAAACAACTCTGTGCAGATGTTCTACCTAATAACTCTAATACCATGGAAAGATGGCTAGGGTAGGAACAAACAGAATTTTTCACTTACTTTTGGCAGTGCTACAATCATAGGAGCTGTGGTCTTCAAAGCATTGGCAGCCCAGGTCTGTACATTGTCCATTGCCATTACAGAAAGCAGGACAGCGGAGAATGGTAAGGATTTCCTCCAGGGTAGCAGTTGGCTGGCTTCCAACATGAAACACTTTACCTTTGTTCCTTAGCACTCGTCTTTCACACTCATTTTCCAAAAGCGCTATCAGTGCCCTTACCCCGGCCACATCATCCTTGAGCTGCAGATCTAACATGCATATACTGATGGCCTCATCTATCAGTTTTCCCAGGAGAGCCTTACACACTAAGCCAATGGTGGAATTTGCAAGAATTCGGTGGCAAATCTCCTGAGCTTTGACAGAGGTTAGGCCGTTCGGAGTGGGCCATCCCAGGGGGAGTTTTATCCGAAACCCTTCAAAATAATCCTCTGGGAAAAAGTAGGCAAAGCTTTCCGTGTCTGTCTGGCTTGGGCTATGCAATACGTGAAGGGCTGAGTATTCAAAGTAGTCTTCTTGTCTTTTTGGTCTTTGTAGTTCTTCTGTTGGCTTGGTAAAGTTAAGGTAACTGTTGTTTTTCATGGAAGCATGATGTGAGAAGGGTTTTAATCGCTTCTCGCGGCTACCTCGCTTTTTGACTGATTTAGGCAGAGATCTTTGATCAAAAGACTTGGGCGACCGTTCCCCATCATCTCTTGAAGCAAACTCTTTGCCTGAGTGAGTGACAAACTCTGATGTAACATCCAGATATGGGATTGCAAAAGTGTAATCCACATTATCATAATGACAACCAGATTGCATCTGAAAGGCATTCAGCATCTTTACCAAGGGCATGGACTTTGTGCTCTCCTTCTGACATCTGCAGTATTTTTTCCTCTGCTTCCCTTCTGAAGATGCTGGAGTTTTGTCAAATAAACTCTTCCCTGGAGGTATTCTGGTTTAAAAATACAGTGAGATTAGAGGGAGGAGACTTTGAACAAATTGATCTACACTGCTAGGTAAAATTTCTTTCCCCAGGGTTCAGGGATGTATAAATTCTCAGTCTAACGAAGTACTTAAGAAAATGTTTAACTTAAATCTTTGTTTTCTTTAGTTTTTTATGCCCTTCTTGAGTTGTTCTGTATATTTTTGAGAACTAAACTGGAACTTTTTGGTAACAGATACTTAAGTGCTTTGCTGGAGCAGTGCCTAATTCTGGGATGTCACTTTGCTGGACTTTTTCTAAGGTACAGGTTGCCCTTTGCATATCAGACGTGAAATAAGGCTTTGGATTTGTCTGGAGTGTGACTCAGATATAGCTTGGGGAATGGAAAATTTAAAATTTCCTCTAAGAGTTGGATCTCCGTGTCTTTTTCTTTTTTCTTGGCATACTTAATTTCTGTCCTCTAATGGCACTTTCTTTGAGCTTTTCTTCTGATACAAAGCAGTTTTCTTTTGATCATAGGATTTGTATATCACATAATGAAAGGTGATTTTTTTCTCTTTTTTTTTTTAAATTTACTACCACTTTAATGATGGATGAACTTCTAGAGAGTTCAGTTTGAATAAACAGCTATGATTGAAGGTTCTTTAGAAATTTCATGATCTTATTTGTGCAGTGCAAGAGGAATTCCTGAAGCTTCATAGAAAAAGATATGCTTCTTGTCTCAATAGTTGGCAGCACTATATTTCCAGACAAATTTGAAACATTACCAAAAATGTAAATAATTTTGGCATAAGTTTTGTCTTGCAGCCAAAATATAGAGGGTTCAGGAAGGTTGAAAGCATTTGTCAACATTGTAAGACAAACCCTAGATATTGTTATAGAAAGCAGATTTGGCTTTATACAGTTTTGACAATATATATTGAAGATGGCATATGTGATGGGGATGTATGCCTTGGAAAGGCTTGAGGCCCTGAAAACCCCTGTGCTTTCTTACAGGCAGTACACTTCTGCAAGCTAGGAAGGACCTCTGCACAAGATAACTAAACAAATGCTGCTTTTTGCTGTCCGTAACCAAGGAGGATGTGAAAGTAAATATTTCAAGGCAAATTGGATGCTAATACAGTGCAAGAGAGAATAGTGGTGTTCCTGATTTCTCTATAACTAACAGCAGAAAGTATGAAAAAAAAAAATTCTATCTACTTAACATACGTATTTTAAAATTCACCTTGCTCATGTGCTAGAGACTGGGAGGCTCTGATGTTGTTTTATTGTTTAAATATTGCATGGGAAAGCCAATGTTTAAAACAGATATGTTTTCGGCTGCTTGGGAAAGCAGGGAGCCAGTGAAAAAAATGAGCTATCAGATGGTGAGCAATCATCCTAGCTTCAGGTGCTGCAGAAAACATAGCGTGCTTTAAGTGTTATTTAAAATGAAATTAAAAGCAGCAGCAGTACAATGACCCTCCAGGCTGTATTTTTTTATTGCACCATTTCTCCGTTGGTGGATCAGAGACTGATCCAGTCTCTCCTGGATGTAGTAGTAGCCTTTCCATTGGCTTAGTTGGTTTTTGAATCTGGCTCGGAAGAGTCCTTAAGACTCCTTTTTTGGCAGTACTGCAAAATTAAACTCATTGCCCCACTTGCCCTTCTCACATAGCTGCAGCTTCCCATACCTTTCCTGAAGGTACCCTCCATCACATGTGCCAAGCATTAGTACATTCTTTGCTGTTTTATAAGTGAATTCCTGTATGACCTGCTCTGGCTTCTGATTTTTCAACAAACTTGTTTTGAAAAGCTGCTCCCAATGCTCTTGTTAACTTATCTTCAGGTAGGAAGATGTTTGTCATTCTTACACCAAACTGTTTCTCCTTTTGCCTTCCCAGAAGCAAGCCCTGATTCATCCTCACAGTTTTAAAGCACTAGAGATGGCTGTTGATTTCTAAGTAGCGCTATGTAGGCTGGTCGAATATATCTAGAATGTGGTTGAAGTATTTGCTCATTTTCTGAAATGAAATAAGTCTAAAATTTGTTGCATTTATTATGTGCTGAGTTTACATGCACAGATTAAGTGGCACATTAAGTTGCATACCAACCTATCGGACTACAGTTAGGGTTTGATCCAACTGTGCCAAGTTTTCACACACATGCTCTTCCCATATTGAATTGAAATGACTATCATGGCACAAACTGATCTTGAGATATCATCACAAGTAAACATAACTGGCCACGTCCACCTTATTTGTTTCTTATTTGAAAAACACACTTCACAAGGAAACATACACAGCCAAAAAAAAATCATTTCAGTTTTGGAAATATCTTTTAGGTGTGTTTTGAGTTCAGAAATATGAAATTAAAATGGGGGCTCCTGATTTTGTTTCCAGACCATCTCTCTCAGGAAGTTCAAGGTTTTAGAAACAAGCATCATCATCAGAGGAGTAGATATTAACTTTTAGCATGGTACATATATTATCACACCCTGTCAAAATGTAACATTTAACCTATACTCACATATTGCAATTAGTGTTCAGGAACAAAAGAACAAGGGAAATACCAAACCCTTAATTAATCCCTATTGTCAATTATCTACATTTTCCACTGCAGGTGAGAACTGCATCCTTTTTTAACAGCTGAGTGGGATCTTAACACAGCTGTTGACATGACTCATGAATATAAAAGTTCTCCTTGGTAACTGCTGATTCTCATTGTGCTGACTGAAAAACCAGCCATCATGCTGCTTGGATGATAATGGACCTAGAGGCTTCCCTCGTTTGATGAAGCTGATCTCTATTCCAGGTAATTAGGGCTGTACATAATGAAATAAGTGTATCAGCATCCCTGACATAACTGCTATGGGGCATCTCCCAGCCCGTGATTCTTTCTCACTTTGTACCTCCACTCCTCTATGAAGTCTTCTTCAGGCACATTGTTCAAGTCGTTGTGACCAGTCCCATCAAAGAGGCCACACAAACCTCTGGTGCTGTTGAAGTCACTGCTTGGTGTCCTCACTGTCAAGCCCATTCCCCACTCGCTCACATCGGCTCGAATGAATGCTCCCGAAGGGAATAGGATCTGAAGGGACAGAAAAACACAGTGAATCGAAGCCACTACTGAGCATTTTTATGCAACAAAAAGTGTCCCTTTCTATAAATGAAAATATCAAGGCATAAACTTGGTGATACTGTGGTTATTTAAGATCACTGAGATGCATTACGACTATTTATTTGTGCTATTATTTAACTTGTTTTCAGTTCTCATGTTGCTACCATCTGACAATGTTACACAAACATAAAACCACACAAGGACTTTCTTTTTAAAGCAGTAATTAAATTCTTTGAGATTTTCCCACTGGTAAGTTACCAGATAATTTTTGAACCAACTTCCATGACAATAGGCCACCCTCGTGTCTTTGCCAGGAAATCATTTCTTTTAGATAAACTGCCAAGTATTGAAAAACAGCTTTCTTCCCTCTGAAAAATCGTTTCATTTTCCAAGGCTGGATTACCCAGAAAATGATTGTGTTTTAAAGTAGATAAAGCAATTTTCTCATTAAAAAACTTCTGGTAGGCTTATACTGACCTTTAAAAGAAAAAAATTGTGAGGGTAAGACAAAGAAGTAGCTGTGCAGATAATGGATTTTTCAGATTGGTGGTCCAAACAAATTTAAAAAAAAAGAAAGAACAAATCTGTTCAACTACATTGTATTTTTGTTTGCTTGCTTTATTTTACTAGGTAAGAAGAAAATGATTGTGAAATTGATCCATGGAAGTGGGAGGAAGAGTTCTCTATCCGGATAAGTAACCTTAGTACTTTGATCCACAATTAAATGTTACCAGTTAATTTTGAAAAGCACATTAAATGGTTGGAAACATCTCATTAGAATGATTTCTAAATATCTTAGTTTTTTTTAAATCGCTCCTGGCTGAGAATAATTGATTCAGCCAAATAATGCCCATTACGTTTTTCTCACTGTTTTTTTTTGGTCCCTAATACTCTTTTCCAAACTGAACCTATTAATATTTGTGAGAAGTGAATAACTTATTTCTGTGCTGGAATCCAGATTTACATTTTGGCTGCAATAAATAACAATCTTGTTCATTTGAGCTTCTCAGCCCCATTTCAACCAGGAGAACACTTTTGTGGAGCTTGAGACCTTGGCTGTATGTTTTGCTTTCCAAGGGAACTTAAAAAGCCAATTGCTTTAATACATAGAGCAGAACAACTGCAGCTGACATAGTGTTGGGCAGTGTTTCTTTTCCTCCTTTTGAAAAACTTTTATGTGCTTTCCTACTGGGATGATCATCTCCCACAAGGCCATCTATGAAATCCTTAAGGTCAAAACTGCTGTTTCAACCTTCTGTGCTGTGTGAATGCGTATTTCCAGGTGGATTTATTTTCAGAAGTCCATAACACTTTGTTTCCTGCTACCCTTGGGCAAGGCAAGCCATCTGCCAGGAAGAGCTGACCGCAGCCCAGGTTTTCTTAAACCACCTGGATTTAAATCTACTGGCAGGAACTCTGAGGAAGATTTTTTTGAGACTTCAGCTTAAAGAGAAGAACGTGATGGGCTGCTGAAAACTACCGCAGAAAGGAGTAATGCTAAGTAAATGGAGGTGCACTGCTCATTGTGGTAACTCAGGGACCATATTTGTTGTCTACAATTCCGTTCAGATCAGGGCAGCATTCCTATTCACATACCAGAGGTATCCTAATTTATTTTAAACACAAAAGAAATCAGTGAGATTTACATGAGGTGCAAATGAGGATAGGGCTTCTTGCTACGATTATTCTAGTAATAAAAGAGTAACTGTATTGCATTCAGTTTCAAAATGAAATGACAGCTTGCTTTCTGCTTTTTCTCTGTTCTGTAATTAACAGACTTTCAATTACTACCTCATCAAGATCTTTTCCAAGAGATTGCAAGGACAGCCAAACACAGGCACTCCCTGGCAGCGTTCTGGCTCTGCTGTGAACCTATCTTCACCCAAAATATCTCCTGGCAATAAATCTTGATGACAAAATTTTAGGATAAAATTATCTTCCTGGCTGTAATTTCCCCCCTCTTCTCCCCACCAAACCCCTTGGTACAGCCCACTCTTATTCTTCCAGTGATTTCAGTGGATTAGTGTGAAGAAATGATACTCATACAAAATTTGTTATGGTTGGATAAGCTTTTTAGGCAAATACTTTAAATTATAGCAAATGTTGCACATTTGCTGCCCATTTTCATGGCTTTTGAATGCTGTCTGTATCTGACTAACATTGCATTGCTCTTAGTCTAAGACTGCATTGTTTTACCTGTGAACCTTACTTCAATATCTATATCGTAAAGCTCTGCAACAAAATTTGCATTGTGGGTTCAGTAGTACCTAGCATGAGCGAACCAAGAGCAGTTTGGTAAGCAACAATACTGGCACTTTGATGTGTCTCTGAGAAATTTCTGGAAATCCTTGTGTTGTTTGTTTTACAGTTGGTTAAACCAGCGCTTCCACCAGCTTCTTCCCAATGTCACATTTTCCAGTACATTTCGCTGCAGACGCTCTCATGGCTTCAGATGGATACTTTTCGCAGCAGCTTCGTTAATAATCCAGAAATATTAAACTCACGTTTTTAACAATGACACAACAACAGGAGTACTCAAATCTCCACGTACTGTAATCTTTCTCCCTCCATATGATGTTAGGATTTTGACCTGTGGTGATGCTTCAGTACTTTGGATGTTGAGCTGTGGCCTTCTGTCCCGAAAGTGCCCATTGCAGGCGTCCAGGCGGACGACGTCGCTCCCTTCCCATGCAGCCACCCCACAGTTGCAGGCGGTGGCAGAGTGTTGTCCCCCACAGTCCCACTGACGGACGTGGACTTCGAATGCCCGCGACGTGCTCTGGCACAAAAGGAAGGTGCCAATTTTATAGTTATCGTAACGCCTAAACAAGGAGAAACAAAACCAGGGTTTAGAGACCCATTGCATCCACATGGAGCAGATGTACGAGCCCTTCCAGCACCTGCCGTGGAGGGCCTGGATGAGGAAGCATCTCTCCAGTACCATGAGCAAGATGATGCAGTTGTTGTTATTAATTGGAAGTGTAGAAGTATTCTTGAGAAAACCTGGTTGCTGTCTGTGAGCTGCTGCTATGGCAACAGGCATGGATAAAAAGGATAAACATTTGAAAAAAGCAAATGGGGAGACATTCCTGCTCCCAGGACTTTAAAAATATGATTTGGTTCTAACTGGATGCTGTACAGCATGATATTCTTCAAAGAAAAATCAGTGCACAGATAACCTCCTATGTGACTAACTACTAACTTTTTCTAGTCTGACTGTGGCTGGACATTTAATCTGAATCACAGAATCATAGGATGGCTTGGGTTGGAAGGGACCTCAAGGATCTCCAACCCCCCTGCCACATGCAGGGCCACCAACTTCCACATTTAATACTAGACCAGGCTGCCCAGGGCTCTATCCAACCTGGTCTTGAACACCTCCGGGGAGAAGGAGGGGCTACTGATGAAAGCCCTTGAAAACAAAGTTGGTTCCCCTCCCAACAGCTTCACTGTAACCATTGTTTCCTCTCTGAATGGATTGTCAGCCAACGTACTGCACGGTGTGGAACAATTCTCTCATTCTTCTCTCTATGAAATTCTTTGCTTTACCTGAGTGAAACAATTTTGCAGGTGTTTCCCCTCTGTGCAGGCCAGATACAACTTCTAAAATAGGACCTGCAAGAGCATCCTTCTCTCCTTGCTCTTCTGTTTCCTCATACCACGATCTTGTTTGACTGTTACTCTACTTTATTGCTATGTGATGTTTAAAAGTAAAGAAAATAGGGGCTGTATTTTTTATATATGTGGTTGGAGATTTCTCCACATAAGCCAACAGCTGCCATCTGTGAAAGCAGCAGGTTCTTCTGCTTCCTTTTAAGGCACTGCACTTAGTTTTAAACTTCATTTTTAGGAAAATAAGTATAATGGAAACTAAGTCATAAGCATTTTTGTTTTTTTTCCAGTAAAAATGAAAATGTAAAACTGAACATTAAAGAAAACCTCAACCACTAAATTAAATAACAGGATTATTTTTAAGCTATGTCATAAAAACATCGATAATTTTTCAGTCAGTGAATGCTTTCTGTACAGATGAGAAAATAATTTGTTGTATTTTGGCTCAAAAACAAAGAATGCTTAACATGCATATATCTGCATTTTTTTTTTTCTGTCTAGAAGGAAAGCCATAGAAAAATATGTACCTGAAAATGCAGCAAGAATTTAAACTCCAACTGCTTTTCTCTGCAAGAAACTACATTTAACATTATACTTCATCTTGAAAAACTTAGTGAAGTTGGCCGTAAAATGATATGATATTGAATGGTTTTGCCTCATCTTATTTTCTAATCAGCTACATAAATCCTAAGTAAGTTGTGCAGACGCTGCTGCTAAGACTGATTAGAATTAAGGGCAACATAAAAGATAGTCTTGTAAAATCAAGTGCATTTGGACCCTACATTGGAAAGACTGAGAAACCAGAAATTTAACAAGGATCACCTTTCTCAGTTTCCTTCGACCAGACATTTCAACAGGAAGAGCCTAGAAGAAAGGTGTTTAGAGAGGCTGATGGAAAATAATGCATTGAAATGGCTGCATCCAGTTTAATCAGGTATATCTGGTAAATAAGACTGTATTAGCATATACATTCCAGCAATGGAAGTTGTTTACTGCTTAATAAGCGCTGACAGTGGACCCAGTCCAATGCTATTGGAAGTCACAGTCCTTCAGTTAAG
The DNA here is from genome assembly GCA_035772895.1 of Perdix hodgsoniae. Taxonomy (NCBI): domain Eukaryota; kingdom Metazoa; phylum Chordata; class Aves; order Galliformes; family Phasianidae; genus Perdix; species Perdix hodgsoniae. The sequence goes on from JAPSGF010000040.1 coordinate 3,247,640, forward strand.
TCATGACAGATTGCACAGCACATAACAAACTTGTGATGGTGTCTAAATTGGAGCTTTCAGCTGCCTTTGAATTACACAAATGGATAATTGAATGTAACAGGTAAACTTTTGTGATTTTTATACAACTGTAATTGCGATAATGATTCTTTGGACAACATTTGAGAAATCAAATTGCAGACTTCTGGAGCTAAAATTGTGAAGTTATCGGAGGTCTTGCAAAAGGGAGCTATGCATCTTTTTGTGACCGGGCACTATTGCTTGCTTCTAAATTACTCTTTATAGTGCACTTCCCATTCTGCTTCCCTAATTGCCTATAGTAATGGGTGTACTGGATGTGGCTTCCTCCCTCCTCATGTATGTATTTTTCAAAGAGTGCATCATGTTCCTGCCTGAGGTGAATTCATGTCTCAAATTGTGCACTCAAACCAAGAAAGTAAATAAAAGTACTCCTAAGTCTTTTGTTATGTCTGTGAGATGCTATAGGAATTGTTTCTATTGGTTTGTGATAAGAGGTACAGAAGGAAGTATACAAAATCCTTACTATTAGTAATAATAATAAGTAATGCTACTGCATAAGAATAACTAATGCAATATGCTATTGCAATGAAGCTATCTTTATTATGACTTCACTTATTACTGGGGCTAAAGTTTTTCCTCCAAAGTTTTGTTTATTTGTTGACATATCCCTCAAGACTCTCTCTTTCCTTGCAAGTAAGAAGTACTTTACTCTAGTTGTGACCCCAGGAACGGCTGGATAATGCTGAAGGATGTCCTCTGGTTCCAGAGCTATCATTAAAGAGTAGCTGTGTTGTTCTCAGAGACTGTTGGGTTATCTTCAGCAGTCATTGGATGCTTGGGGAATTTCTACATGCTACCAAGAAAGAGCAGTACTTCTGTGAGGGCTGATCATGACCAGGACTTATCTGTGGGCTACTATAATGAATGCTGTTAAAAGTGAATACCAGTCACAAGCATGAAGCCTTACAAGCCAGGGGTTTTGTCATTATGAGGAAATGGTGTCATTCTGTCTGTTATATTATTGATGGATGAGTTTGTGTGTGTGAGAAATCTTTAAAAAAGCTGATGTTTTTTTTAGGGTAAAATGCAGTATAATGTGAATGATATATATAGTTTGAGAGGAATATTTCCTTCTTTATATTCTGCCTCACAAGGATTTTCTCCATATTTAGTTTTAAGCTAATACTTCTCTTCACATTTAAGAACCTACAATTTATGTCAGGAAAAGCTTTTATGTTTATACTGTGCCATAACTAATAATGAGGGCTATGCTTTTGCCTTACCAGGCTTTCACATTTGTTTAATTTAGAAGTTACTTTACTATAAAAGGAAGAGCTCTCTCTGGATTTTAGCTAGTATAATTAATGCTGTTTCACACTGATGCACCAATATACAGAAATTGATTGTGCTTACATGAAAAATACAATACATTCCTTGATTTCCCATATTTTCTTTTGGTCAAAATAGTAAAATAATGACAAGATAAATTTTTCTACAGAAGTATACCAGCCAGAAGCAGATGAACAACAAACTATCTCAGATGCAGTGTGAGTTCAGTACATCAAATTAAAAACCATTGAAAATATATCTATAGATGTTACAAAATGAGCTATTATTTGGAATCCCAAAGGTTGAATTTTTCTATTTTTCTGTCTGCTTCCATTCTTGTTTGCCTCCATTGTGTATTTTCCCTTCTCTTAGCCATCTTTTGGTGGATAAATCAAAAAAGGTAAGCAAACCTATGAAAGGCAGGAATGTGTTTATGTTTTGCCTATCTGAGTAGAAAAAACTCTTACTGTTTTGTTTTTTGCAGTGTTCCCTATTTACATACATTCTCTTGCTTTCCATACGACAGGTTTTCCCCAGGACTCCGCAGACAGAGGATGGATGAGGTGCCAAAGATGCAACTGACAGTCATCCTGCCACAGCAGCAGAGCTGGTAAGCTGGCCTACAGGATGCTAGGTGGAGTGATTTCTCTGGGTTATATTGCTTACTGGATGCTCTGCTGTTGACCTCAGAGGCAGTTTTGGTAGTTTCCCACCACGTACTCTCTCATGACAAAGGGAAATGCTTCACTTCCATAGCTCTGTGTCAGCCTTCGTCTATAAACTGTCAAGAAACTGTAAGTTTTTACCCTGACAGACACAGTAATTACATTCCCCACACCTTACATATAGAGTTTTGAAATTGTTCCTAACAACATTGTTTTGGATAGGCACGCAGAGAAGTTGCTTAACTGACATCTAATAGGGTAGCATAATCATTACAGTAATTGAAAGAGATATTATTTACAGTAATAAATGGGAATATAAGTAGGAGTAATGGGACTGTGAAATGATGGGTAAGAAACTTGGCTGAGTATCAAGAAGTGATATATCTTAGTGAAATAACCTGGTTATTGAGGTGGCTCATTTAAAGCTACACTGGGCAGAGCAGTAATGAATGCCCACAGTGAAGAAACGTGTGGCTATTGAGGGGCCTGGTGTTCCTGGGTCTTTGCTGCCTCTGAGGCAGGATGTCACAGAAGGATGGGTGCTCCCAAACTCCCTGTGCTCAGATGGAATTGTAAATTGCTTGAAAACATTTCTGTGTACTGTCAGTAACAGGGTTCCAAACTCAGCTGTTCAAATAAAATTTCTCTATATTACTTTAGACCTTTTTTTTCCCCATGGAAGCCATATAAAAATATTCTACATGGCAGAGAGCATTCCACCGTGCTGAGAAGTAATTTTATGACTTCCTAAACATGACGGCTTCTCAGGTCCCTGGCCCTAAATCAGAAGGGAATATTTCAGAACAGAAATGTTTAGAGAGTTTTAAAACAATTTTCTAACTTTTTTTAATATACAGAGTTGAAATAATGGTGGATATCAAGAAGCATGTGGATATCTGTGTGCCGCTCTTAGTTCTTCCTCAGCTTCTTTATGTTTAGAAATCAAAAGCTTGACCACATTATAGAAGATATGCATCAAAGAAGGAGGGAAAATGGAAAGTCAAGTGTGCAGAAGTAATCTCTTGGCTGAGACTATTCAGTTTAGGCAATATTTTTCTTTGAGGCAATTCTGTAGCCTTTAAAGGAACCACTGTCCTCATTTAATCGAGAGATTTCCTCAGTTTTAACGTCATTTTAGAGTTTATGTTCTGATAAATACATGCCGCTGCCTCCAGAGCATGCTGGATTGAAACTGGGACATTAGAATATCAAAATTAGAATATCATTCCTGCTAAGCCCCTGTGGACGCTGTGCTCATAAAGTCATTATCTGTGCCATTAGGAGGTTAACGGCAGAATGACAAAATGGAATGTGATCTGAAATATTAGTAACTTCGATTCAAACGTGCCAGATGCAAACTTTAAAAACTTTCTGTTACATTGAATAGCTAAGGTTCAGATTTTTAAACACACGGGGTACCTACCACCTTTGGTTCACAAAGTCTCCAAGCAGCTTATGCAGGAGGATGCTGGACAAGACAGAAGGAAGTAAAACTATTTTTGCAACTTTTTGCACAATTTCCCTGATATCTGCCCCTCATATTTACCGAACTTCTTTTATCTGAGACAGAACATCCCTTTTTATCTACCTTTTTCTGATTGTGAGTGACTGTCAACTCCATGCAGAGGTACAGCTGCAGATTCAGTAAACCAAATAGATAGGAAAATACAAAAACATCCTTAAACTGAGGGAATGTTTATCAGGAATTACTAAATTCCTGGGAAGGACACAGGCTGTTCCCACATGTGGTCCTACCACAGGGACATAATGGCTCACCTGGGTGGTACCTCTAACACTATGCCACCTGGAATAGAAACCCCCAAGTCATCAATGACACTTTTGTTTGAAGAGCAGTTTGGAGCCTGACCTTGGCCTTATAAAAATTATTCATTCTCAAAACCATTGCAGCTTCAAGATTAATCCAATTCCAGTTCTTTTGTTAAAAAGAATGTAAACAGCTGGAAGGAAACCATGTGCATTACTGAGGCACAACATTAATCTATATAAGCAAACTAATACAACACTCTTTTGATATTCTAATGTAAAACCAAATGCAAGCTATATCCAGAAACTGAAAACTGCAGTAATTGAGCCAAATTATTTCAAAGTAGAATACTCACCATCCATCAAACGTGATAATGTGTGGATCAGTGAAAGAGTAGCAGTTCCCTGTTGGGAGGTCCTGAACTGTGACCTAGTTAAAATGAAATGCGTAATGAATACAGTCTACACAGCAGTTTTTCTTCATTACCACTCCTCACAAAACATTAGGAGCAAGATTCATGTGTCAAGTACAGACTAAAATCTGACTTCTAAAACATGATTGCAGGTGGGTGCAAAATAGGCTTAGTTTCAAGCAACTGAGGTTAATCACATGCTATATGGGAGTTCAAAGTGCTCCCATTCTACCCAATGTAGTGTGCTGGGTGGTGAAAAGAGAAGCTTTTCTAATAAACTTTTTTGTGCTAGGAAGTAGATCATTCTATGAAATTATCAAGAGAGTAGAGTGCTCGTTAAATTGCACTAATTTTAATGCCTGAAGTGCGGTAGAAGGTATGCTGTAATTAAGTAGCATTAGCATATTTTAGCAGTAGTCGCTGTCTGTCCCCTAGTTTGACCTTAAATTTCCTGATACAGCACACAAATGGCTGATTTATATATTTGATGTGCACATTATTGATTGGGTACTGCTGGTGATGGCCCAAACTAGGCAGGTGGAGCTGTCTGCATTTGGCACCTGAACAAAAGAGGGTCTAACAGAACAACGATCTTCAGCATAAACCCATTGTTACTTGGACATAAACTGGGCCATAGAGGAGACCTAAGAGTTCTGGTGACATGCAAGAAGCAGATGTGTCTATAAAAAACAGAGATCAGGCAAATCCCTTTGAAGTCACAAATCTGAACTTGGGCCATGCTGGGTCTGCACTGTCCTCATTCACTGGAGATGGCACTTTGTCAGGGCCATATACTCCACTATCCAGTTCCCAGAAATGCAGAGCTGGGGTATACCATGATTTGCAGTATGAAGAGCTCCCAGTCACACTGATAGAAGTGATGAAGTGTTATGGTTTTCCCATATCCAGCCTGCCAGCCTTATTTCTTGGTCAGGGCTGTTAATTCCTTGCTTGCTTACTGCCCATGAGAAATCCAGAGGTGCAATTCAGTTAGTACTGCCACAGTCTGCAGAGCAAGAAGAATGGCTACTATATCCTTGTGCAACCTTTTAGTGATAAAGCAGAATTTAGCTTTTAGGAACAGTGGTGAAATTAAATAAATGAATAAAAGGGTGAAGATAGAAGCACAGCAGCTGATAAAATCCCTCACCTGAGGCAATACGTCATCTGTATTTCAAAATGTCCCTTAACCATCAAAGAGAAACATTGCTTAGACACCCACATGTGTCTGGCATCCCAGACTATTAAAGTGATTGTCTGGAGGAACGAAGGACTGAACAGCTTTTTGATCTGAAATCAATTGTATCATTTGTATTTACTAGAGTGAAGTAAAGAATTATCACTGAATTTTCCCATTATTTCCATGTCCACAACCTTCTCTGCTCTGCTTTTTTCTTGCATGGTAGCAGCAAAGGAGACAAGTCTTAGTCACAGGCAGTCTAGTTTGCTGAAGAAATCATTTTTCTCCTCCCAAGTGTCTGAATTTGACAGGATGTTCTGCCCACCATTTCCATTCCATTTTAAGATAAACAAAACATACTTGAACAAGTCTGAAGGACTAGAAACTATGTGGATTTTAATGTATGGATTTCTCCTTGATGTGCTGCAGGAATAATTTTACATTAATGCTTCTAATTAAGTGCAAAGCAGCAGTGGGAAAACTGGGGAGGAGGGAAAGTAGTGTTTATTATGTATCCATGGATCAAATTTTAACCGAGATAGATGGAATTTATTATTAAAATTGATTAATTCCATTTCACATTTGCTGCATTTTCATATTTTAATGGAAAGCATTCTTAAGTTACAAGAAAAAAATATGAATACGTGAGTGCACTACATTGAATTAGCTGCAATTTCTGCTCTAATAATCCTTGAAAGTGTGAAAAAAAGGCTGCGCTGGAGAAGCGAGGAAATAAGCACATGCAAGGCATTTCTCATTTGAAGACAAGAATTCCTTTGGTCTCATTATCTTATCCTACCATGAGTAAATCCACCAGAATCAGGGCAATGAACTTACAGATTTAACTGGGGGCTTATTTTCAGTTCTTTCAAATGCACCAGCTTGGACATGCCAGTGCTCTGAGAGTTTTAGCTGAGTCAAATCTACCTCCTTTCTCATTCCCCTGGGCTGTGGGATTATGGCTCTCGGAGCTCCCAGCTGTGGCTCTGAACAGCTCCACGGACAGTGAGCCAGCTCCTGCTCGTCACGCTCCTTGGCCAAGCTCCCTGTGGGGACGGTCTGCCTCGCTTCTGTGATTGATTCCCATTATCCTTCCTTTGGACATTTTGTGCAGGGATGAGTGAAGAAACGGAGTGGCTGTGTGTGTGGTGTCACGGTGATTCTTGGCACGGTCACAAATTGAACATGGCACTGCCAAGTCCCTTTCCTTCTTTCCACTTCCAAGGCACTGCCTTTCCTCTGCTTTTCTGGGAGCTGTTCTCCAAACCACTGTCTGCTTGTGCATATAATTCATCTGTTGGCCTACTGATGAGCTCACTAATAATGAAACCTAAATCTGTTGAAGCAAAAGGCTTCACTTGTTAGTTTTCATGGCACGTATAGAAGTTGTGTTGGTTTACAGTGGTCCCCAAATTTTATGTGGTGAAGGTTTATCGTTGCCTCGTTTTGTCTGCTACTACACCACCAATTTAAATTTGACACGTTATTCAAACTATTTTAGGACCCCACCTTTACATCCTTCGAGGCGTGAGCCCTCCAAAGCACATCTCTGTGTCCAACTGGCTCAGCTCTGATGTGGCTGACGCGGTTCCCATCCTGAGCGAAGTCGGTGACGGCTGTCACTGTTAGCACAGCTGCTGCACAGCTGCCTTGTGAGCAGGGTGCCGGCACCAGATCCACCTGGCACGCTGAGAGGACAATGTTTGGGGGCCCCAGTAATTGGCTGTCTAAAATGAACATGAGCACTGAGTTTGACAAGAGGTATCCAAACAGTCACCCATCCCCATCCAACACAAATGTTTCACATTCCAAGACACGTGTTGAAACCAGATGGGTTTTTCACGAAGATTGTTATAATTGACTCAATCCAGCAACTCTTAGCACATTTTACTCTTTTTTTTTTCTTCTTTTTTTTCTTTTTTTTTTTTTTAAGTAGACAGCATACTGAAACACATTGATGCTTTTTTCTTTAAACAGGTGCTAATATTTCTGGAATGAAAACCTTATCTTTAAGGATCCATGGTCAGGAAATGAAGATGAATTGTTCTTATGACAAAGAAAGAGATGAATCTATGCTTCTGGAAAACATCTTTCACTAGCTTTATTATAACAAGGTATGCACTGGGAGTTATTTAATTTAAGATATAGAGATTTTTTGATCTGGAAAGGTAGGGTTTTCAAGTCAGCTCTATATTCATCACAGGAAGGTAAGTGCAGCACATTTGGATAAGTAACAGATTTTCTCTTTTACTTTTATTTGGTCATGTTAGATTATTGTGCTTTACTATGCAATCTGTAAAATATCAAGGTCATGAGGTTAAATTCACTAAAAATCTATGGAAATGATTGGCCATGAGTTATGATGATACTAGCTATTTAACTATCTGTGATGGTCGTAAAGTGATGGGTACTAAAGAAATCAATATGGGAATGGCAGTTCAAATCATTCACACAGATTTGCACATTGTATTTTTCCCAAAGGAACCTCTTCTAGCAGCAGGGCTAGTAGTGTCCATTTCCCCCGAGTCTTGATCCTCCATGCTAAGGTCCCAGGGAAAGGACAAAAGAAAAGTTTTTTCTTACAATGACTTTGTTATTATTATTTATGAGGACTGAATCATGATAGCATGGTCTGTATTTTGGATGATGTCTATCTGATCCTCAGGAAGTCATCCAGCATGAGTTTTCTGGTGGGTACAGAAAGAAATAGCCACCTTTCCAGCCTACAATCCCAGTGCTGATTTCAGGGCTGACAGCATTTGTGTTATTTCTGTTCCAGACCAATAATTATCAGCAGATAAGAACAGTTATAGAAATTGTGGCAATGGAATCAATCTGATATGAAAATAAGCGATTTCCATATAATTTTGAATTGATTAATAATTTATAGGAGATGGCATTCAAGTACATTAGGATGGTATATCTAATAAGATCAAATGATCAACATTTTATTCCTTATGGAAATGAACTATAGAGCCTAATTGAAATTAACCCTGTAGAGGTCTACAGGATCTGAACTAAAAGCCTGCAACCATTAATAGTATATTATCTCTCATTCCCAATGATGCAATTCCCAATGATTCCCTTAAAGGATGCCTTACATCTTATAGAAAAATCCTGGCTTGTTTTCAATGTTCATTCTTGATTCAATTAAATTGGAGGTTTCCATGAGGAATAGCTATTGCCATTGCAGCCTTATGAGCTCTGCTTACAACCCAGAACAAAAGTTTAAAATCAAAGAAAATCATCTTGTCAAAATAGCAGCGATAAACTTAACAGAGGCTGAACTCCACTTGCTCTGCTGTGTCTTGGTATTCATTATGATATTGTCTGAACTTAGAGAGATATTTCCATGCTTGTAATTAGCTTTCTTATCACTTATTCCCTACATAATTAACAGAATGGTGTTGTTAGATGGATTCAGTCAAACAAGGAGCTTCTCTGTTAATTTACTCAGTACAAATGAATCTCAACTGAAATTGTTTTTATTTTCAATTTATAATACTGTCCAACATTATGCTTTTCAAAAGCCCACAGCATTCTTTCAGATATACAAATGGACCCAACAGATAATAGAACCTGTGATTGTGCATGCACCCAGCAATATGTATTCATCCTTAAGTATGTACAGTTATACCATTTAACACCAGCTTAAGTGTGAAACGTAGAAACATCCTCAGGGTGGAGTAATGAGAGGTTAGAGTTGGTCATTAGTTTAAGCTACAGAAATGTGTTGATTAAACTGATGAAAATTAGAATCTTTAGTGACTAGCTCCTTCAAAGATTAGTTAATTGGTTGAGTTGCGTCTCTATCCTGGCAAGTCTTGGCAGCAACATATCATGTCCATTGGCAACCTGAAAATCTGCTTCTGCAGATCCTGCCTCACCTCTTTCTCTCAGTGAAAAGGCGTATTATGGGACAGGAAAAGACTGTGGCAAGTGATCAACCTCAGTCCAATCTGTATACTCAGAAATTACTTTGATTGTTTAAGTGACTAATTCTCATTTGATCCCTGTAGGTGTGATTGTTGCTTGGAGTTCTCAGAGCTATCCCACCACACAGCAGCCTGCATTCTCAGCTAACTCCATATCATAGAAAATCTGTTCCCATGAGCTCAGCAAATGTCTGCGTGGTGGACTGGCATAGACTGTAAGCCAGGAGCAATATGGGGAAGGGAGCAGCACTGAGCCATGAAGAAACGCAAAGTACTCTGTGTATGAGAGCCAACACAGCGGCTGGAACCATAAGGTACTGTTCAGTTTAAGATCATTGTGTTATGATATCGTTTGATTTTTTTTTTCCCCCTGTGTATTTGGCTAAGGTTGGGAATTCAGAAGGGGAGTAATATCCACTCTTTGGCAATTCTTTATTTTTTTGTTTTTAAACCAGACTTTTATACTTTAATCCTCTCTCTAGACATTCTACTCTTGGACCATCTTTGGAAGAAAAATAAATCCCTTGTTAGAAAAATGGCTGGGTGTTTTATTTAGCGCAAATGGCAAGTTAAAATGTTCCCCTTGGTTAAGCATGATATTCCACCAGATTAACCTTGGAAAGCATACAGCATTTAAAAGTGCAAGAGGATTTTCTAAATGGCATTGTCAACGTTTCTAAGTAAAAAAATACCTTTAGAAAGAGAGTAATATATTATCATAAGAATGTTTTTTTCTTCTATATTGAGACAGACAGCAACTATAATCCAGAAGAAGAAAGAAAAAAGGCTTCAGTACACATTTAGTGAGTAATAAATCTGCAGGTGAACTTCTTATTGATAATTGATGATTTTTTTTTTAGCTGAGACCATTGCTTCTATGAAAACTTAAAATGGAATATTATACTCTTAGAATTTTAAAAAGTTCTTCTATTCAGAGTTATTTCACCCATAAATCTCAGCAGACTGTTGTTCACACTGCCACTACTCAGATATTTCTGATGTCAAAAGCCTCAGTGATATCATCATCTATTTTATCTTGCAAATAGTTGGCTGATTTTGTGGATTTTATGGCCTCTGCCCTTCCTAGTTATTAAAGCTTTATAATTTCTGTTAGATTTTGTTGTAACAGAAATGCAGGAAAAAAAGTAATCACATTGATTCATAAGACTCACCCAGATCCTCACTACTGAGCCGCAGTGTGATTTTACAGGAATCGTTGTGCCCAGAACACGTAATGGGCACAGTGCTCAGGATGGTCAAAACGTGCTCCTTGCCATCTTCTGCAATTTGTAACGATTCTGGTAAAAACTGAAAATAAGAAAATCATTTTTAGATCAACTTGACAGATTAATAAGGCAATATGGATATTTTTGAAATTTTGAACATTTTTAATCGTCGAGATAATTGCTTTTAAAATAACAGTAATCTCCATAATAACAATAATCTTCAAAACAATCATCTTCAACTTTCCAAAGGTAAAATTGTGGTTAAAATGTTTTAGTACTCTTTGAATTTAATATATATATATATATATATATATCTTTCTGCTTATTGTATGTAATGTGTAGTTATTTCTCATTTCCTCATTTCAAAACATGGTTTTATTAAGATTGAAAATAGTGTACTACGAGAAAATTTGTTCAAATTTAACATCTTTGGTTGACAGGAGCTCCTACCGCTGTGCACTGAGAGAAATACCTGCAGTACTCATAGCCTGAAGTGCAGCATTACCTCTTGATTATGCACTCTATATTTGTACTCTCTTCCAAGTGCAAAGTGAGTGCATTTTTCACCCAATTCCTCTTCCCTGCTATGGCAGGAAGAAGGATTTCTCCATACATAATGTACTGCAGCTTCAGGGAGGGAAGCTAGGGCTGGATGGTTCCTGCATGTCTGTTCTCCTCGGGCAGGAGCAGAAGCAGTACTTCTGCCCAGGCAGAGATGAGAATTCCTATTCCCTTGAAATTTCGATATTGACAAAAAAACCTGCAACTGTTTATAGAATTAAAGAATCACAGAATCGTTTCAGTTGGGGCTTTTAAACAGCATCTGATCCAGCTCCCCTGCCGTAAACAGGGACACCTACAGCTCCATTGGGAGCCCCGTCCTGCCTGACTTTGAATGTCTCCAAGGACAGGGTATCCACCACCTCTCTGGACAATCTGTTCCAGTGCCTCACGGCCCTTAACTGTTTTTCCAGCATTACACAGAATAAGCTCCAGTTTTTTCAGATCCCATTTCTGTAGACATCAAGTTGGAATATTCAAATATCCAATTATCCAGGACTGCCAGACTGACAGTCCCGTCCTTGCAAAGGATCAGACCCAGATCTTGTACTGATTGTGACTTACCCTCAGCAATATGTTCTTTGTAGTGCCTGGCCATAAGGGGGCAGTAGATAAAGAGTCATATCTTTATTCATTTTGTTTTGATGTAGTTGGAATACAATTCTGCAATCTGTAGGTGTGGCTTCCATTTATACATAACCACAGAGTACTTTGGGGCGTGTTTACTAGCAGATGTAGTTGTGCATATTCTCTGTGCTGCATTAGTGTCAACACCTGCATGCTTCTCTGATGAGTGCTCCAGGGCGTTTTGCAAACAGACTGAAAGCCCCACGGTTTATTACGACTTTTTCTCAAAGTGAACCTAAAAGCATGTAAAAACACTGGTTATGGCCTATGTTTCTGTGCCTTGTTTTCCAGAGCGTGTCAGATATTATATAAATATTCCCCAGGGGTATGCTGGAGAAGTCAGTGAACCAGGGCCAATGGCATTACCTTAATCCCAGTGTAAAAACCTTTGCTCTGCTCAGGCAATGACCGCTGCTCAGAAGTGTCCCTCGCAAATGCAGTCACAGTGCAGAAGACCTGCATTAAACAAACAGTGTCAACAGTGTGTGCTTTTGTTGAACGAAAACAATATAACTATGTATATTCCCACTCATCTAGATTGTAGAGCTTCTTTTTTCTCTTTCTTTTTTCTATACCATTGAAAAAGATTTTGGAGGCTTAGGTGTTGAAAATATTTATGCATAAGCTGTGAGATTTCAGAGATTTTTTGATGTCTATAATAAGCAGAGAAACATATCTTCCATCTCAACAATTAGTAACATTAAGTATTAATATACAATTTCTTTTTTCAGTTATCCAAGCACCTTTTTAGGGTTTTAATATTAACTCATTTTAATTTGGGGGTGTTGCGCTGTTTGTGGGTGTTAGGTTCAAGTTTAGGACATTGGCCCTTGAGATCACTGAATCATAGAATTGTTTGAGTTGGAAGAGTTTCTTAAAGGTGATCTAGTCCTGCTTCTCTGCAGTGAACAGAGACACCCACAGCTCCATCGGGTGCTCAGAGCCCCATCCAGACTGACCTTGAGTGTCTCCAGGGATGGTACATCCACTTCCTCTCTGGGCAACCTATGCCACTGTTTCCAGTACCCTTATTATAAGAAACTCTTTTCTTATATCCAGGCTAAATCTTCCATTTTAATTTGAAACTATTTCCCCTTGTCTTATCACAACAGACCCTGCTAAAGAGTCTCTCCCTATCTTTCTTACAGCCCCCCTTTAGATACCGAAAGACTGCTATCTGGTCTCCCCAGAACCTTCTCTTTTCCAGACTGAACAGCCCCAGCTCTCTCAACCTGTCCTTGTAGAGAAGGTGTTCCATCCCTTGGATTCCAGGTTTCACTGTTTTTAAATGTTTTTGTTTGTTTGTTTAATTTAAATTAGTTGGACTGTCATCCAGACTCAGAAACAATGTCAGCAATAGAAGAAGTTGCTTTTTTCTTATTGCAATAAAAGTTGATGCAGATGTACCTATGAGGTTTCTAGTGTAAAAATAATAAAATATTTTCCCCAAAACAACAACAAAAACAACCCCACCAAACACAGTGTGCTGTGCCATGCCATTTATGTCTGATTCCTAGCACAGTCACGCAACCTTTATCTCTGCTGAGCCCATGCACCATCTGCCATCTTAATGTTTCATTGCTTTCACGAAACCCAAACTGCTAACATAATTTCTAGGATCATAAGATTAAACTACAGAAATTTTCCTTAAAGCAAACTTGCAGCAGAATCTGAAACTGTAGCTCTCATTTTTTGGGGACCTTTTTTCTCGGAAATGGAATAAGAGCTCGTGTCACAGTAAATCAATACCAAATGGTCAGATGGCATATTTACAGTTGCTGTCTCTCTGAAGCCTCGGGTGACCCATGAAGAAGCAGCAGACTGATGTGATTTACTTTCTGTGGTGAGGAGCTCCTTTGGACAGATTCTAAGGCTCTTCATGTTTCTCACTGGCCATCTCAGGCACTACTTTCATGTCTGGAGCCAGCAAAACAAATGTAAAGCCAAAACATTTCCAGGTTCACATGACAGACTCTTTAACATGGTCTGTTGCTATAGGAAAAAGGGAAATAGCTTCAAAATAAAAGAGGGGAGATTTAGATGGGATATAAGGAAATAGTTTTTTATATTAAGGGTGGTGAGGCAATGGCACCGGTTGCCCAGAGAGCTGGTGGATGTCCTATCCCTGGAAGCACTCAAGGTCAGTCTGGATGGGGCTCTGAGCACTTGACAGAGCTGTGGGTGTCCCAGTTCATTGCAGAGGAGTAGAAATAGATCACTTTAAGGATCCCTTCCAACTCTTACGATTCAATAATTCTGTGATACTGTGGACAGGGGCTGCCCACTGCTCTGGAATATTTCCTTCTCCGTTGAAAAAATCCCTCTTTGTTACCTCAAAGTTATGGTTCTCCTCCAAGCTGGAAAAAAAGTGATGTAAGTCTCAAAAATGCCTTAAGGTTAGAATCCCTTAGATATCATGTTGTTAACCAGTTTGCCTCCAAGGGAGAGAGACATGTGTTCTCCTTCAGGTAATCATAAAAAATAGTGAATATAAAATAATAATAAAAACGATAAAAATTGTATTAAAAAAAAAAAAAGTGAAGTACTCAGTAAGCAAATCCAACACACCCGCATTGCAGATGCTGTATTTACAGCTGCTGTGCTGTTTGTACTTTTCTGCTTTTTACTGAAAATCTTCAAATGGAGTCACCTTGCTGCACATACAGCGGTGCTGGTGGGGGGCATCTCCCAAAAAAGCCCTGGGCAATGGGTAGACCCAGCCCCATTCCCTGCACGTACTGTGTATTCTCACATTGTAGAAAAGAGGTGTGTTTGATAAAAAATCTGAATTGAAAATAGCTCTGTAAAGATGTGCTGAGATATTATTAGACTGTCAGCTCATTCTAGCTCTACGTACTGGAATTGAGCAGAGCTTACCCAGCTCTCAGTGTACAGACACCCATCATGAGCTACATTTCATTCCTGTCTTTCTGTCGCGCCTCTGCTTGTACTGCCTTTACCTCATGAGGTGCTCAACCAGCCCATGTGTTCATTGTCTGTGGAGCCATAGGTTGACAGTTTGTCACATCATTATGATGATAGTCACTGTGAGGGTTTTTTTTTTTTTTTTTTTTTTTTGCCTTCAGCTAAACACTTTTTCTTCAGTTCAGTAATCAACTTCTTCTTTCTCCTTTTTCCCTTCTCCATCTATGAATGCTGCTTTTTTAAAGCAAAGAGATAAAAGCAGCACTGACAGCCACATGCTAATGGCCATGACATGCTAGGCAGTAGCTTTACACAAACTCATCAGATCTGTTAAAAAAAAAATAATAAAATAAAATAGTATTTTTTTCAGCATCCCCTTTAAAGGGACAGAGTTTAAGGGTGCCCTTTATAACTTGATCCCTGCCAGCTGTGGGCTGCTCCTTCTCTGTGTGTCTTCCTATAGGGCAGAAAACTACTTATAGGCACAAGTTCCTGCTAGAAAAATGCCTTTGTAGATAAGAAATGTCTTGTTTTTTGTGCTTTGGAGCAGGTTTATGCCTTTAAGTGGACTCAGGTTTCTTCCCACTTCACAGTGAATCCTGTGAGCTGCATACTTGGTGAGAAGCGGAGTTCAGCCATTGATTTGGTGGAGGTTGGGTAGCCCTGGGAAATGATTTTGTAGAATATTCTAATTCTGAAAGCTGTCACCATCTTTAGCAAATTTCCCCTTAACATCTTGCACATCATCATACTTTTTTCAAAGCGCCTTGAGTATAAATTTCTCCCTGATTTGTCCTTTCTACTCATTTCAAACAGAAAAAGACCCTTACATTTCACTGTTTTCCACATCTCTAATTAGTTCTGAATGCACTGCAGGAATCATCTATGGGAGCTTGAGCATGCAGTGAGAGCATTCTCTCAGGGCAGTACACTTGTCCCCAAAATGAGGAAAGCTGCCAGGTTGGAGTACTGGGAGTAGATGGGAGGGAGCATGTAGATGGAAGGGAGCATGTTTCTGACCCAGACAGCCAGTCTTGTGAGAGGTGAGGGAACCGATACTGGTTGGTAATTAATGTTGGCCATCTGTAGAGAGCTCTCTTCTCAACATGAGGGATGAGCACTTGGGATACCTGTGCCTGTTGACTGGACAGGGATGTCTGTGTGGTGTTGGTACGGTACACAAGACTGAGTAAATTTTCTCTATTAGCTCCAGAACTGGACCAGCCCATGTCAAAAGGTATGCACACTGATGCACACTGGTGGCTTGCAAGAGAAGGATTGGCAGGGAATTGATCCTGACAGGTGAAAGAGTGTCTGGTGATGGCTTGAAAGGCCTTCAAATGTCCTATTCTACTCAATTTAATGCCAATGGGCCAGGGCTGGATGAGTGGTTCTATAGGGAGCAGCTGTGCTTCATAGCCTATAAGAGGAGAAAAGAGGAGCAGAGTAGAAGGTAAGTATTCCAGGGGGAGCAGTGAGGTAGCTCCTCAGAAGCTCTGCTTGTCACTGCTTTACCCTCATTCGAAGCCCCCCTGGAGCTCTGTTTCTGTGGAAATGCTCTTCGCTCTCTGCCTCAAGTTTCAGAAGCAAATTTTAACATGAGGCATAACCACGAAAAGGTAGTTTTTCCTATTTCTATTCCTATTTCTAAATAGTGTGCCAGTCTAATGGTTGGGATGGGTTTCACATTTAAGCACTGGGAAAATTCACTCTTTTTTTTTTTTTAATGAAAATTAGCTCTGTTATATATCAAGGTACTCTTTTATGATCTTTTGGCTGGATTTATTTTTGATGTTTTGCGTTATCCTATGAAATGACCAGTCTGTTTAAGTAAGTGTTTAAATAAAACACTTTTTTTTTTTCTTTTTTTCTTTTTTTCTTTTTTTTTTTTTTTAATTACAATGGCTGTCATAGTTTATTGCTATCTCTGGAGGTTTTCAAGAAACCTGCTGATGCCTCACTGAGGGGCATGATTAGTAGCCATTTTGGGGACGGGTCAGTAGTTGGACTAGATGATCTTAGAGGTCTTTCCAACCTTAATGACTATATGATAGTTTATGCACGGTGACAATTGTTCCTTATTGTGTGAACTTTGATGTTTCTGTGCTGAGCAAAATTGCACAGTTTTCTTCTAAACACCTTTCTTAGCATAACTCATTACTCACAGTGTGCTGCTATAATTCATAGATGGCTGTGCCTCAAGGAATTAAATGACCTCTCTCACCATTGCATAAATAAGGTTTCAGAATGCCAGGATTTTTGTATCACATGGAGTAGGTTTCTTTCAGTGCTTGAATAGAAACAGTGGCGTGTTATGGATTTATTTAAAGCAGCAATAGTTTTATGAATGTTATGCTGCCAACATTACTGTCTGAAATAACAAAAGTGGAGCCAAAAGATGGAGGAGAAATGCACACCTGACAGCTATTAAAAAATAACTGGATGTTTAGTCAATGCAAATTCAGAAATGTTGGCTGGTAAATCTCTACTCTTCTCTAAGGTTTGGCTGAGTATTAAAATATATTGATAATATATGACTAACCTGTTACCTGGGGACTTTCTGATAGATAAATTATAGCTTGGATATAAATCATTATAAAAGTAATTAAGAAAAAAAAATCCATCCACTTACATCTTGTTTACAACATCCTGGGCCCAAACCACATCTGAGCACCTAAGTTTAGTTTTCAGGGTCTGCATTGTGTATGGGTGACATTACCATTCTTTCATGGTAGCCCTATCAGTGCTTATGGAGATACTTCAGCTTTACACCTCCAAAAGTGAAAGGAGCATCCAGCCCTTTGGGACTGTTATCAGAAACCCTGTGTGGGATGGCAAATACGTACCTTTCTAAAATCCCTGCTATCTAAAACAAAATTCCCAGATTCAGCTGGGGCTTTGTTGCTTGGCTTTCAACAGCAATGATTTATGGCTAATTGTAATTAATCAAAAAGGCTGCACATTTTGTTTAAAAAGAATAACTAGATAAAAATTCTACCAAGGAAAAGTACATTTTAGCCTCACTAAACCAGCTAAATTAAACATGTGGCTTTCAGGAGAGGACAAGAGGGGTTTACAGAAAAGTTGATATAATAAAAATGGTCTTATAAGGATTTGGTGATGAAACTAGTTAGTAGAACTATATTTTCTCTGAATCCCTCAGGATTGTTAAATCTAGATTTGAAGTGATTACACGTGAAATTGCTTTGATGGAAATATCTCTTTGCAACACAAACTTGTCTTGAAAACTGGCATAATTTTCTGCATTGTGTTGTAATATAGATGAAGGCTGTATCCGTCAGATTCCAAAATCAGGAGACATAATTATGAGGAGGAATAAGAGAAAAACCTATCTAGATTGTGCCGTGGTTATAAATGATTCATCTCTTCAAGAACTGCGAAAAGCTTATTCGTTAACTATCTCAAAGAGGAGCTGTGAAATGTCAAGACTATTTCCAACCTACTTTTAACACAAGGCCATTATCCCTGTTTATTCTTTCAGTTCATTGTAGCATCACTAATGGCTCTCTGCCTGTAAAAGTTATGAACCTAATTTAACTTTTAAAGTCTTTTTTAGTACCATGAAAGGCCATGAATTCATACACAAGTCAATTTTTTCTACATCTTGTATTGGCTTCAGCTTTGTTGTTGTTGTTGATGCTAGATCTGTGTTGCCATGTAAGCCATCAAATACACTTCTTAAAGATTGTTTTGTAATGAATTCTCTCTCTCAGCATACTATTGAACCACAAATTTGGAATCAGAGAGGCAGAACACCATGAAAAAGACCATAAATATAAACCTCACTCTATTTTAAAATGTACTGTCTTTCTCTTCTGTAAAAAGATGCTATTGTGTCTCTGGTCCATGAGTATAAAAATTACTGAGTGCATATAACTGCGTCTGTGTCTAGTGCAGATTCTTGCTGCTGCACAGTACAACGAACACTAAGATAGAACTGTCTCAGGCACGTTTCTATTACTTGTACCAGCTTTATGGTCTTCAGGCTGTAATGGATGTGTAATGTTACCATTAGAAAACAGTAAAATGGACGGCTTCAACAAACACCATGCAATCTGAAGAAATATTACATGTCCTAAATCTGGTAAAAACTATATAAGCCAGTTTGAAATCAAGCTTTCATTTTGATATTTTTTTTCCCACTTTAGATGTAAATGTAACGAGCGAGGAGCAGCCCTAGAATACGCCCTGAGGAGCTTTCAGATCGGATTTGACCCCGCAGAGTGCCAGACCACACGTTGCTGCATTACTGTGTCTCCCAGCTGGAGATGTCTGCTGCTTATCTCCAGGTAGGAACATGTCTGCAGGGTGGTGTCCTGATGGATCTGCTCCTGTTTGCCCGGGGTGACCAGACGTGACCAGAGCACCACGTAGCTCAACCCCCAGCTGGGTGAGCTGTAGGTGCATTTCAGGTGGGCGCGACCTCGCACGAGCTCAGAAGTTATCACTGGCTGTAAAGTCAGGCTTGGGAGTTTTTCTGAAAGGCAAAGCAGAAGGATTCAGGAGAAAACAGTTTTAATATTAGAATCGCTCGCTCAACAGGAAGATTTCAATATAGCTACATGTGAGAGAAATGCTGCATTTATATTCTTGTGACTTGATAATTAACTATGTAAACAAGACACTGTATTTTATATGAAGTTCAAAAGTAGCTTTTTTGGTACCGATTGCCCATTGCTACAATGTTAGACCTGGGATATTGTTTTTTTTTTTTTTTATTTATTTATTTATTTTGCATTCAGAACAACATTATTGAAATGAAGCACACAGGTTAATACAAATTAATTATTTCAGCAAAGGCTGCCAGCTTTGCACTCTCAGAAGCAGAACCTTCTGACCTGAGTTTTTCAGTAAGTTACAGAAGACATATGAGAACAAACAATGTTGCAGAAGTGAACTCAAATAGCATCCAACTCATATCACTGTGCTGTGAAGATCCTTTCCAGGCTGTGCTGGGACAGTCCTAGGATGAGCTTGCTCAGTATAGTCTCACTCTGCCCAGAATAATTCTACTGCTCTAAAAATACAGCCTATTTCTATAGGCTTTGACAAAGGATGAACTCTGATAGTTTTCTTCCTCTTAAGGAGAAACAAAGATATTTAATACTGTAGGGTGATGTTCTCTCATCTCCAGAGACTTGGACTCAAAGAGAACAAGAAGCTGGTGCAGGGGCTTTGAAAGGGTATTTTAAGAAACTTTTTTTTTTTTTTTTTTTTTTTTTAAGGAGTATAGAGAATATTATGGAAGCACAAGGCAGTAAGGCATGAGGCAGAATGGAGAACTGATATATTAACACTTGTCCAGTGCTAGTGAAAGTACAAAACTAATCACTGAATTGGTATTGGTAAAAAGTCTTCAAGTATAGGAGAAATCAGCTTTTTCAACTGAAAGCTTATTGAAAAATGAAGGTTTTCAGGTAAAAAAAAAAATCATTTCTGAGAAAGAATCATGAAAATTAAAGAGCAGCTTCATTTACTTTAATGCCAGTTTCTTTTCTCAAAATAGTAAATTAATCTTACTTTCTTTAAGCCTTTTTTCTCTGTCATCTTTTCTCCATGTGGGAATGTTAAAATATTGATAAAGATAAGAACGTAGTTATCTCTCTCTTTAGAATTTATTTAAACTTGAATTTTTTTTCTAATTGAAAGGCGATAACCCTATTTTCTCAATGTGTCATGTCTATGTCCAAAAAATGCTGAAAGGGAATTACAATGATAATTTTTTCTCTTTGAGGAAGAACCATCTTTTCTGACTAAATCTATATGCACCTGAACATGCTCTGAAGTTCAGAAGGCTTAACAGAGTGAGCAATTGCTTTCTGCTATTTCCTTTGTTTCCTAGTTACAGAACAGAGGTTAGATCCCTTGTAGTAGGCTGGAAATTATTTCTGATGAGAATAATTACATATATGTCATGAAAAAAAGATTTTTATCAAATTCTTTTTCCTCTCAGAGTTTCAGAATTATCTTTCTGGGTGATACTGGGTTGTTTAAGATAAGAACAAGTCTTAGAAACTATTCTGCATACAGTGCCTTGTTATAACCAAAATTCTTCCACTCACTGGCTGTACATCTGCAAGCCAAAATGGAGTGAAATACAGTAGGAAAGGTAACAAGTGATCTGTAACCACATAAGCTCTTCAGTAATACAAACCAGCTTCCATTGTGTGCTGGCAGTAATACCTATACCTCGGGAGCATCTTGGAATGTGGCTGATTTATTTTCTACGTGGTCTGCATCTTGCTGGGAGTGATGCTTGACTGCAAGGTCACTAAGATGTGTCCTGCAGTACCAGGACTTTTGAATAGCAGCAAGAGTAACAGAAACGGTCCTATATTTATATATATAAATATTTAATATTTAATTGATCCTCACCTTCTGCACAGTAGCCCATGCATCCTTGAGTCGGCTGCAAGAGATAAACAAAGAACTTGATGCAGTTCCTGACAGTGATGGGTATCCGGAACAAGCAGCAGTCCTTGGTGCCCCCAAAGACCTGCCAGGTAGCACAGGCCATCAGGTGCTTGCTTTCACCCGGAGCAGGCAGGGATTCAGACCTCAGTGACAGCCAAACCGGAGCTTGTGTCCCACATTTGTTCATCTGAGAATGTGTACAAAAGAAAGAGTTTGTCAGAAGCTGGTAGGACTCAGTGGAGAGCCACCAAGGACTGGGATTGTAGGGAATCAGCAGGAGGCCACAGTGCTCAGGACATTCCAACCAACGCTTTAGAATCTTAGAATCATGAAGATTGGAAGAGAACACTGAGAGCCCCAAGTCTAACCCCAGCCCACCTCCACCATGCCTGCTAAACATGTCCCTCGGTGTTGTCTCCTTATTTCTTGAACATCTCCAGGGCTGGTGAGTCCACTATTTCTTTTAGTATCTTGTTGCAATATCTTGCCACTTTTTCTGAGAATTAATTTTTCCTAATATCCAACCTGAACCTCCTCTGCAGCAACTTAAGGCTGTTACCTCCTGCCCTGAGAGACCTTACTTCAGATTGGATCAGTTGCTGTTGCCCTGACAGCTCCTGCCCTACCTCCCAGGATGGCCCAGGCATGCCTTTGGGGCTAACCCTCTTCCTTGTCCTTAAAAGGAAATGGATACAAGTGATGTATGTCAATTGCTCAGATTTTCTGGGGTTTTTGACCTTCAGTTTTCAATATTCTAATAGATTCAATCAAATTCACAGATTAGGTCCCTGAAGTCATTGAGTACTGCAACCAACCACAGCAGGAGGCTCACACATTGCAAGGGCTGATCCTAAAATATTTAAAATTAGGACATTTAGGGTCATGGCTAGGAGAATTTGCACCAAATGTACCTTTCTGATCTTACAGAGAGATGTTCAGGCATCTCAGATCTGATATGGGCTAAGGACCTGTGATTACCCAAAGCTGTCTTTAATTTTACTACTTCAACGAGGAGTTTAAGCGAAATCCTCACCGGATAAAATATTCACAGTCAGTCGCAGTGCTGCCTTGTTACTCTGTACAGTTACCCATCATTCACCAGTATGCAAAGCAGAGTGATATTTGAGTTAAGGTTTGCAAATTAAAACCAAACACCAGCAATAATCAATTCTCATATATTAGTCACATTCCACAGAGAGTGTGTCTGCTGCAGTCACTTTGCATTTCCTCAGCCCGCGGTAGGGGACAACGCTATATCTAATTGTTCAGCTTCAGCAACATGCTCCCTCCTGCTGTGGACATTTGGCTACGCATCACATTGGAAGGGGAAAATAAAAAAAAAAAAAAGACTAACATTTTTTCCCATTGGCCCAGCCAGCCTTGCTGCTTTAAGATTTTATTTTTACTTTTTTTTTTTTATGATAAATGTGGGAGCGGTTGAAATAGAAAGACCAGAAAACAAGCTCTTCCACCTGTTCATTTCTACCTTGACCTGAGTAAGTGACTTCAACATCTAGGTAAGCATGGTGCCTCAGTTTCCCCTCCAGCTGCCTGACCTTGGGCAACCCTTTGCTGCTGATGTGCCTTTGTTCCTTATCTCTAAAACAGTGGTATAT
The DNA here is from genome assembly GCA_035772895.1 of Perdix hodgsoniae. NCBI lineage: Eukaryota > Metazoa > Chordata > Aves > Galliformes > Phasianidae > Perdix > Perdix hodgsoniae. The sequence continues at coordinate 3,270,334 of JAPSGF010000040.1, forward strand.
GGGGTTGTTGGAACGTTAATAGCGCTTCCCTGCAGCAGTACTGAGGAGACAAATTCATTAATGAGACTCATATATCTACAGTGCTGCAGGCCATGTAGATAAATAGACAGATGCGAGTGCATTCTGGCTGCAAAATGCAATCTGTACCTAAAAGTGGGTCTGTGTCCCCTCTTAACACACAGGAAAAAAATACAACAACAACTACAAAAATCCCACTGAAATCAGAAGGCAGTGATTTTCTCCCTCTTCTTATTTTATCCTTGCCATAAGTCTGTGAGCTGTTTCAGTGCTTGAGAAAGTATGGATTAGCTCTGCGGAGCCAGCCCCCAGCATTGTGTGCAAGCTCTCCGATAAACCCCTGCTGTGATCCACAGCACCCTGGCTTTGTTCTGTAAAATCTCATGCTGAAACCATCTGAGTAAAATTGTTTACTATGTAATATGCACAGATTACAAGATATGATAAACCCTTTTCACTGACTTTGTAACCAGGAAATGCAAACTGTGAGAAAACAGTTATTGGAACAAATTATATGATGCAGTGGCCAACAAATAATTTTGGTATAGATCAAGAATTTGTGTTTTCCTGGCAGCTTTATGAGGCCATCAAGTTCACTTTCTGCTCTGAGATACACGCTGTCCACTGTAGTTGGGCAAGTTGCCCCATGCTGGCCAAAAGGATTTGCTGTGCGAGGCCTTTGTGAACTAGGAAACAGAGCTGGGCAGACAAGCAGTTGTATATTCATGTATTCAATGAGCAGCACAGATAAGAACAGAATAAAACAAAGGAAAAATGGGAAAAATGTCTAGGAGGAGAGATTTCAAAGAGCCAAAATGTTCAGGTTCCAGCTGTGGCATAATTAGCAGTAAATGTTGAAGCAGTCATTTGGGAGAGTAAACAGAAAATTGAATACAGAGGTAGCAAAAGATTGGCATTTAAGGCATAGCATTTACTTGCAATAACTACAGTCATTGCTGCTCTAAGAATAGAAAAAAGCCGTGGGAATCTCACACCATAATTCAGCAGCACTTCTGAAATGAAGAATGAGGGTTGTACAGCTGCCTCCACGCCAGAGCAGACTCTGAAAGTTTCTTGCAGGCAGGAGTTTGTCTACTGAGGAGTCAGTGGTGGGAATCAGACCATGGGTTTCCTGGACTTATCCAGGTGATCTGCATTGTTTACAGCACATGGCAGCACTAGTGCAGTGGAGAGAAAAATACCAGCATTTCGCCCTTGAAATGGAGCTATGCAGCAGGAAGAAAACTAAGCTACATTAGAGCAATGTTGCCTAAAGTTTGTCCTTTTATTTCTGAGTCCATTTGTAGGTCTACCAGAAGGCAGTCTTCTCCCTATAAATTCTCTTATATGGTTTTGAGGATGTGAATGGATGCCTGATTAAAATTCCGTATAGTGGATAAGGTACTTTTGATTATTTCATTTGATGCGTTTAATTGGACTTGCACTTTGCCAACATAATGGTAAGTTAGTGACATAAACTGTATTGTTGTTAACCCTAAATCGAGGTCATTTGTTGCATCTCTATTTAGGTACTCTGTGACACTGATTAGACAAAAGGAAGCTTCTCTAGCACACAAAAAAAACCAGTTTTTATGCTGCTGAAAGGCTTTTTGAGTGCTCTGTACTTTTGTACTTTATCCAGTAGTAGTTAAGCACTGGTTTTGATCTTCAAAGAGTTTTATAAACATGCCCCAATTAATGTTCACAACACCTTTTTGTGGCAGGTAAGCATTCACTAGGTATTTTTGCTTCACAATTAGGCACCAGCTAATCTTTTAAATAATTTGGTTCACTAAACCTAAATGAAAAAATTAAATTTGTTTCCTGCTGCCAATAATTATGGGACAAACCATTACTGTGTAATCCAATGATGTCTCCTTCCATTTAGTTGGAGTTTGGACAATCAACTAGTTTGATTGATGGAACTCTCTGAGGTTCTTTATAACTGCACAAAGAAATCAAGCTTGATTGTTCTTGTCACTTGGGTATTGCACTGAAATTATGCTTTTAAAAATAAGAAGCGACATATGTGAGAAATGCATTGTTTTAGTTAGCAAGATAGAAGGTTTTTTTTTATTGTTGGTTGACTGCTAAGGCATTGTGATTTTGCATCTGTTATCCACTCAAAACTTTACTTCAGTTTGTACTTCAGTACTTTCAGCCTCAGTTGTTTTTTTTTTTCCCAATTTCTTTGTAGTAACTTAAAGTAAATAAGCTTTTTTTTTTTTATTATTATTATTGAAATCTGGGGCTGAATGCTATAGAAATTGGTATACGTCAGGAATATCTGTAGTGGCAATTAAGCCACTGTGTGTCTTGTGTTTCTTTTAAGTACTTGCTTCTGAACAATAGACTATAATTGCAATTTATCTACAGAATGCTTTCTGCATGTCAGAGAAACAAACTAGAAAAACAAAACCTCATCATACCTACCATTATGATGTTGAAGTATTCATGTATACTTACAAGAAAGAGAATTGCAGATGAAAACATGAAATAATACCTTGATAGTGTTACTTGCTTTTAAGTTCATAAAAAAAATGCAAATTGAAGGTGGGTTGGATTTAGAGCAAAATAAAAACTGAAACAAAATAAAAAATAATAGCATATAGTTGAAATATTTTATTTTGATTGTGATTATAAAATGTTCTACAACAGGTTAAGTAGAGGAGGAAATTACACTGAGCATGGGAAAAATAAATCTTCTCCAGTGGCTACAATGTCAGGTATCATAGGCAGGTTATGTTTGGCATGCTTAAAATGCCCATGTTTGATACACCAAAGATTAGTGTATCAGCCAATGTTATAGCTTAGTATTTATGTGTATAAAAATAAATTAATATTGTTACAAATGCAGCTGTTGAGCAAACACCAACCCTGAAAACTATTTGTCCTTTTGCTGCATATACTAATTGTACATGAGCTTAAATGCACGATTTTGGAGATAGTTTTGCTCCTTTAGACAGAGAAATTTCTGAAGGAGGATATTGGAAGTAATCTTGATGTGATGGGTAGGTATTGTTACTGGGCATTTCCAAAATGTTGTCATAGAGTGGGACATCTGCAATTCTGCTGTAGATATCCTTGCTGGAGCACCATGGGTATTAAAAATCTCCATTTCAGTGGACAAATGTGTGCTACTGATAGTTGTGCTAGTGGTGAGTCTGGATTTAATCCCTTTCTTTTCAACTTATCATTTTCTATTTACGATCGATTACCCAGAGCTGACAATGTTAGCGTTGCTTTGAGAAGTAAATCCAACTCATGAATGCAGTACCAGGAGTATTATTGCTGCCTCCTGAACCAATTACTATTTGCATAATCAAATTCTTAATTGACATTTTTCCTTAAGATTGCAATGAAATCAATGCTTTTTTTTACCCCTGTGTAAACAAGAGGAAGGAAGGTACAGCCGTATTTCTGCGTTTGCTGTGAACTGTGGGCCTGACTTGCAAGACCTGCCTGCTGTTAGCTTGGCATGGCATTTCAATCTGCATTAAGGTAGCAAAGTGTGCTGCTTCTCTGTAATCCACAGAGTGATCTCTTATCTGAAGATTGTGTTCTCTCTCCTTTCTTTGTAGTATTCATTCCTTTCATAGGGCGTGCCCATCTGTACATGTAAATCTATGACTGCATGCAGACATATGTGTACATCTTATATTACTCTTATTTGGAAGCCTGTTTCTGTGCTTGATGTCAATTTTTTTTTTCTTTTTCTTCCATATTGGTATTTAAATACATCTCTGCATTTTTTAAATAGATTTTCTCTGAATATCATGTTGCTACCATCCTTAAACTCAGTAAAGGCTTTTCTACCCCTTCTTCCTTTTGTGATTTTGTTGTTTCATTTTAATGAATTTGGCAATTGTTTAAAAGCAATTTATTGTTTTTGATACCTGGGAATACAAAATATGCAACTCTGTGTTGCTTTTTGCTACTATTTGTTGTTGGATAGAGAAGTGGCTGTGGCCAAGACTGCATGCCCAGGACCTAGCAATTGCTGTGCCTTCTTTGGGAGCACAGGAGGAAAGGCAGTGAAGAACTAGCAGTTGGACTTGATGTTTTTTCCAACTCGGGATATTTGATGGCTCTGTAATTCTGTGAAATCAAAGATGGAAAGTGAGGATCTTCCTGTACTCCCCCAGGATAATTCAGCAGACTAGGTCCGAGTTTGTGATCTATTTGAATCTAAAGCTTTTCCTCACTTGAAGAAGAAATGCTTAAGGACAGCACTTAGATTCCAGGGATGGAGAATTCTGGAACACAATCGATATTTTCATTCTACTTGACAAAAATAACTTTTTTTTTCCCCTGCCTTTTCCCTTTGTTTTCCACTTGCTTGTTTAATTACTGGGTGAAAAGCTGCTTCTTAAGAGTGTTTTTCCTTGCTTCCATTTGTAACTTGGTTCCACCCTGTGTTGAACACAAGGCTTTCTGTGGTTACTCAACAGCATTGAGATATCTTCTTTTCTTTTTGTAGAGCTTCTATGTGGCAAGATTCAGATTCTGTGGTTGTAACGTCCCATTTACTCACCCATCATGAGATGTTTCTCCTCCTGCAATTGTCTCTTAGTCAGGACGGGACTTCTAAATCTCTGTTATCATTTAAATCCCCTTTGAGCTTAGTTGGGTGACAAAAATTCTTACCCACCATGGCTTTGAATTAAGAAGTTAATCTTATCTATTGATAACCAGCTAATTGCATACAGCTATTATCAACAGAATAACACCAGACACATATTTTACAAGGTTTTGGAGTAATGTACTTTTTAACTTCCAAGTTGTACTGTCAGGCTTTATTTGGTGCCTTTTCCCTTCTGTCTGTTGAGGATTTTGTCTTTGATTCGTTTAATTAAAATCAGCTCACTCCAGCCAGAGACTAGAATGCCCAGTAATAACTGCTTATTAGGGAGTGGAAGCTGTGCAGTTATTAATTTAAATTATTTTGTTCCAGAGGTTTTTGCTCAAATTAAATGGAAAACCAAATTAAACAATGATTTAATTAAGTGGAAGAGATGGCAGACGTAGAGGCAGACTTAGAAGGTGATGATCTGAAAGAAGCATATTCTTCCAATCGTGACATCTAACAGATGTAATCCTTCAACAGCAAAACAGAGATTTACTGTCATTTGGAGGATAACGAAGAAACCAATGGTAAGAATTATGTTACAAGATAAAGAACTAAACTAATGAATATAGCTGTACAAACCTGAATAAAACATGCCGTAGAAGAGATTAGAAGAAACAAAGAATACATTGTCAGAAATAAATGTCAGGCAGTTGAGAATTGCTACATACTGAAAAATGCTGAAATACAATGACAAATTAAATGATTTTATAGAATGCATGCACACTTATAGAACAATTTTTTAAAATAAACCAGATAGTGCACTGGGATATTGTTTCAAGGATAGCTGCCATTAAATGAATATTTCAATAATAATCATGTCAATTTGTTCACATTAATTAGATTTATGGATTGTGTATGCAGAGAGCTAGAAATCCCACACAAGCAACAATTATCTATTAACATTTCATTTCATGTTAGATTATGAAGATATACTCGTTATGACAAGTTCACAGGTCTGTTTTGTATGGATGTGAGGTGCTACCTGTTAATTTCATGAAGGTTCTCCAGCAGGGTTCACATCACCTAAAATTAAACTTCCTGGCACTCTAGATTGAATATATCATCTGTAAAATCATTCACAGTAATTAGTTTATTATTTTCTGAATAGTTTTGTTGAATAGTTTGTTTAAAATTGTTCTAATCTCCTGAAACTGATCTATGTGATATGGTAACAACTTTGCTCAGGGTCTCAGGTTACTGGAGAAATAATGATTGATTGCAAGTTAAACATTACTGTCATATATATTAAATGCACATAAAACCAGGAAAAAAATGTCTTTTTTTTTCAGTGTTGATATATGAAAGAGCTTTTCCCAGTACCTCCCACTCCCCATTGCACTCTAGTGGCTATGAATGTATAGAGGTGGCTGGAAAGGAAAAGGATTCATTCACATTCATCAGGATCATTGCATAATTTTTACTGACTTCAATGCATCTCGTTGGCATTTCCGCAGGCGTGTTGTTGATCATGAACCGGTACCATGCTGGTGGCAATGAGTGATCACACACCAAGTCCTGAGCAGACGTTCGCTGCAGATCCAGCGAGTCAAACCTGGTGCTGCGGTATGGGCTGCGGAGGATGCGATGTCCAGCTGGGGAGCACTCGGGAGCTGAAAGGTGGGACAGGACAAAGATTAAAGAAGATATTTGAATTCTGTCAATAATCACTTAAAAGCACTTGAGTGCATCTACTTTATGGTCTAGTATTAGATATGGATGTTGGTGGCTCTGCATGCGGCAGGGCAGTTGGAGGTTGATGATCATTGAGGTCCCTTCCAACCCAAGCCATTCTATGATTTTATGATACTTATGTTCAAATTTGGTTTGGATTTCAATTAACAGTAGCAAATGATGAAATTTAGTATTTCACCATATAAAATTAGAAAGTCGCACTGGTGGAGTAAAAGCTCAACATCACCAGCAGTGTTCTCTTGCAGCCTGGAAGGCCAGCTGTGCCCCAGGCTGCATCAATAGAAGGATGGCAGCGATGCAAGGGATGTGACTGTCCCCCTATCATATTCCTTCCAACCCAAATCATTCTATGATTCTGTGATTCACATACTTTTAAATACATGTTTATAAAAATAATGAAAGCATGAAACACTTAAAAAGAGAAAAGCCAACTGTGTGTTCTTTAGAAATAAGCTTGAGTTGCTCTTGCAACTATTGGAGCCACAGGTCAGACTCCCTCCAGGCAGGTAGCCATAAAGCCAGGCACATCACAACTCCTGTGTGTGCATCACTAAGTTTGACTCTGAACAGCTGCCCCTCAGTGTATGTTTGTTTACATTCCCACTCTGTTTATTTTCATGTTTCTCATGATTCAGTGCAGAATATTCGGTATTTTCTTATCACCTCATGAAAGAAAGCCTTCCAGTCATTTTCTATTTTTATTTTTTAGAAGTTGTTTGTTAGCAAAAGCTGGTCATGTAGAAAAACAAAGCCTTTTCTTTGTTAGCAACCATTTATTCCTTTTCTGCAAAGCCCACTGTGGCTGTATCAGCACTGTAGAGTGGGGCACGAGAGGAGGTTGAGATGGAGTTGGGCTGCTCTGCACATCAGCAACAGAAGACTCAGCTCATTTCTTGCTGAAGTAATCTTTAATTGCTAACAGTGATGTAGCTGGTAGAGAGCACCTAGCAGGGACTACCTGACTTCGTTTTGAGAGCAAGTGTGGCAGTAAGCAAAATTACCCCTTTGCACTGTACATAGTTATTGACAGTGAATGAGACTCCTCCCCATAATATCATTTTTCAAATGCAGCTTTTTGAATTGTCACTCTACTTTAATGTTATGCCAGTGGCACTCTGAAACAGATTTATCATTCTTATTTTATTGACGAGATACTCAGAAGGTCAAAGTCAATCCATTTCTGGCACTGTTTTTAAAGAAAATTTTTATTGTGCCAAAGGCAAAGCAATGGTATACAAGACAAATGGGGACAAAATGTAGCATAACAGAGCCTTTACTGCAAATTTCACAGAATTTAACTGTCAAAACTACAATACAATTCCCATGCAAAATTCCTCTGAATTAATACAATTGCATTTTAAAGTAAAAATAGTAAATAGTGCCTTAAACTTTTATGTAAGTAAGAGCCATTTCAGAAAGAAAATACTTGGAAATTCTGCACCACTTAGATCTGGGATCTGACCCCTCTCTCTCAGATGTCCTCTTTCGGGATCTGCACCCAGCACTGGGAATTGCTTTGCCAAGTCCCAGCCCAAGGACGTGGCGTTGCAGCAGGCCATCTATTTCATAAAACAGTTTACTCTATTTTTAAAAGCTTTAAAAAGGCAGCCTCCCTACAGCCTCATTAAATATCACTCACAGCTTCAGGAGTATTAATTGGAGCAGGGCTTTGGCTTGTGGTGCTGTTTGCTTGCTCTGAGTTCCTTCATTCTGAACAAGAAACAAAAGCATCTAAGAGTAAATGGTATTTAAATATGGCTATACACACAGTATTGGCACAGGGATCCTGTGAGACCCTTGTAATGTAATTAATAACATTCAGTTTCTCCATAACAATAATATCAAAAACTCCATTTACATGTAATTAATAACCTTCTGCTCAACCGTATTAGTAATAATCCAACTGCACACAACAGATTGTGGCCCAACTAATGATTAAGTACTCTGTCTAAACAATGCAAATATATTAGGCATTGAGACACAGCTAATTATTTTCATCCTTCCCATAGTTTTGTTTGCAGTAGTTTAGAAAACACTACTTTGCAAATTAGCATTAGAAGTGTTTAGTGCTGTAAATGGGACATGCAAAGGGCATGGAGGGATTTGGAATAGCAAAATCCAACCCAACCCCTATGATTCTATGAAATGGGGGAGGAACGTAAGGTTGGGGAGGAGAGGAGTGTTCACTCATTAAACTTGGCAGTATTTGAGACAACAACCATGTGCTCACCCCTGAAGAGTGTATTTATAAAACCCTGTGAGCAGGAGAGAGCTTTAACCAATGCTTGCCCAGGTTTTGCAGCAAGCCCTCAGCGGGGCAGCCCCTTAATTACTGAGCTCCTCATGAAAATGCATCTTATTGCAGCCATATGACAATCACAGTAAAGTTTAATGTGCATGTCACTATGTAAGGGAATTGTACTGTCTTTCCCATAGAAAATAAATAAAGATACCATGGTAGGCAGACTACAGAATGAAAATGTTATTTAAAGAAAACCCAGAAAGGAACGGTGGGGCCCTACAGGTGGCTCTCCTGCGGGATGCCTGCCCATGCCTTCTGCATCCACACAGTGACCAGATGGAGCTTTCTGGTCATTTTCATTCGTACCAGGTGCAGATGTCAACTTTGTGTACAGTGATGAAATGCTCGGTATCACAGTTGTACTGCTGTGTCCATGTCTTGTATGGAGCTGCTGTTACTCTCCCATGTGTGTAGGTTAGATTGCCTCTAAAAGGAGATGTTTGTGTTTACATATGAAAAAGCTTTATGTGTCATCTGCTATAGCCTCCTGCAAGGAGCTGCTTCTGTTGCCAGTCCTCTGTATTATCTAGGAGTTGTTGCTCAGATGCACACATGTATTTGCTTCACTCAACTTCAGCAATTCTGCAGCAGCTTCTTGCTGCAAAGAAATACTCCGCAGCTTTGACGCATTCAGAGCAAACAAAACCAATAACTGTTGCAGCTGCTAAGTGAAAACAGTGTTTATGTGTTTGTGTATCTGTTGTGGAGCAACACAGGTTTGCTTGGAAAATCTGTCTCCCCACTGGCATGAGGAAAGATGCCATCAGTGCTGCAGAGGTTGAGATTCACATGATAATGTGTGCGATGTTGTTCTATGTAAACGAAGTGAACAATGGTTGTGAGCTGGCCAGTGAAAGGAGAGCTGCCTGCAGAAGGCAGAAGCATCTGGAAAATGAGCAGAAAGTGAAATGAAAAAACATGTGAAATCATAGAATGGCTTGGGTTGGAAGGGACCTCAAAGATCATCTAGTTCCAAGCCCATCCATGGTGGGTGCCACTGTGGGTCACCCAGCGTTGCACTTCTTGGGCAGGGATGCTGGTGGAGCAGACCATAGAATCATCAAGGTTGGATAAGACCTCTAAAATCACCAAGTCCATCCACCTACCCATGCCCAGCATGCCCACTGAGCACATCCCTCAGTGCCACATTTCCACACTTCACGAACACCTCTGGGGATGGTGACTCCACCACCTCTCTGGGTGCAAAAACTGCTGTGGGGACAGCCAGACACCCACTCATTTGATCTGATGCTCACAGTTGGGAGGGACATCAGGAACACTGGAACAGAAAGCTGAAAGCTCACAAGGAAATAATTCACTAAACATTTGCTTTTAATTCTGAGGGCAGGTGAGTGTGGGTGTGATGGCTTTGCCTGTCACTCTCACTCCCAGTAAATATCACTGGCTTACACAAAGAAAGGTTTACGAAGCTCTGAGATTTTGTTTATTTGTTTTGAATAGCAGCAGCAAATCAAATAATATCAATAGGTGATGACAGCTCAAAAACCCAAGAGAAATATAGTCCGCAAGCCTGAGGTGCGTGTTTGTTTTGTGTAAAGCAGTGCCAACCACACAATATATTTAAAGGGCATCTTAAAGCTCCAGAAAATAGCTGGCAGACCATAAAATAATTTTTGTGTTGAGGGTGAATGAATGCCCAGTGATTGAACCAGATAATAGGAACCAGCAGCAGCTTTTGGTGATGTGCTGTGATTGCCCTATGGCTGGGAAAGAGGTTCACTGTGCTGGGCTTCAGGCTGGACACTGGGAGAGCCTGGGGCCACAAATATATGACACGTTTACTTAAAGTTATGGGTGAAAAACCTCTTGTTTTTGACATTCATATGATGTACGGTTATTTTGTGAAATCCTTCCTTGGCAGATTTTGAAATGTTCTAATTGTTGTTAATTGCTCTAAGATCCATAGTTATACAATATGTTTTCCAGGGTGTTTGAATTTCTCTTCACAGGAAAATCAGGAAGGATTTTCATTTGGAAAAATCAGTCCAAAATGCATAGCATATTAAGCCATAACTTCAAACCTGTGGTAGCTCAGGTCTGTGCTAGCTTTTTTTTTTCTCGTCTTAGAGACAGAAGGAAAGCTTTTCATCACCAGCCACTTCCATGGCCAATAGCTGCATTACACTGATGTAGTAAAGCTCAGGTGAAAGCTTCTGAAGTTTTCAGTCTGTCAGTGCCGTCCGCTTCCTAAGAGGATGATTTACTGCATGTTGAAAGACAGTTTGGGCAGAAAAAGAAGGCAGATACTGGGAAAGGGAAATTCTTTCCAAGTTGCTAATGGATGTGTGCAAAATAAATGTAGAAGACTCTGATATTATAACATCTAAAAATTCCTTCTGGTGGAAGCAAGCTACAGATGCACCAGTAGTAGATAGATAAGTTATTTGCAGATAAGAAATATCTGGCAGTACATTACAGGCTGAAGTCACTGCCTTATTTCACCAATATTTGCTACTATTTAATGCAATTACCCTGCATATTGATGAGAAATTTTATTCCTAAAATGACTCAGAGGCAGAAATTTGTTGTGAGTATGAATGTGACAACTAAAATAAAAAGCTCAAACCATGCATGCTCCTCTGATAGGTAAAACAATATTTTTTATATATATCTATCGTAGCTACCAAATAAAGCTATTTTCAGATAATTCAGAAGCAGAAGAAACTCCTATTGAACTGAAATAATAATGAAGCACATTGGATAAACACCACACACTCATAATGGCCAGCTCTTGAACAAGTCATAATTTGTTCACAGAATGAAATGGAAAGAGATAAATGAACTACTGTATAAAATGAAGGTAATTATAGAAAATTTGACCTAGAAAGAAACTGAAAAGGGAGAGAAAAGAAGGCATTTCTCATATGTATTATTTGTTCTGAATAACAGATGGAATTAAGAAGAAAAATCAGGCCAAACAGGGACAAAATATTCGAGGAGTCTGCTGCTCAACATTTCCCCTTAGATATTACGCTGTTTTAAAAATAATGCATCTTCAGGTAACCCAGGCAACTCAGCAGAATTACAAACCATTTCACATATATGTCTGTTATGGATAAGCACTTCTCTTTTAAGGCAGTTTTTAGATTGTTCAGCTCTGGGGATCTGCCACAATCTGAGATTAAACACAGTCTGCAATACTTCCTCCTGTAGTGTAGTCCAACCAGTGTCAGAAGCAGCAAAGTGGAAAGACATCCCTTTCCTTCTTCCCTCAGTCCTATGGATACTTTATGCAAGACCCTTAATATTTTCTACTTGTAGTATACGTGGCTAAAACTCTTAGTACAGATCGCTCCCACCAGGCAGGATTAGTGAATATAATGCTTCATTCTTAGGGACTTCTTTTTTTCTTTCAGCACAAACGAGTTAGCCTTGAGAGAAAGTATAATTGAAAAAAATAATCTAATAATCTGAAGATGTTGTCTGCGCGATGTATCTGAGTTTCATTTACCTAGGAATAAGGTGATTATCATTCTGGTCTTCTATGAACTAAAGCAATATATTACTGACAAACTGGGGGTGTTCAGTTCCAGAGAAAAGAATTATTTATTCATACCAGTATCTCTTATCTGAGCATGCATTTCTATTTTTAACTTGAGGTTTGGAAAGAAGGAATTGATTACGCGAAAGTTCTCCTCTTATCTGTGTTTCCCCTGAATGCTTCACAGGTCAGTGAGCTATGCACTGCTCCACAGGAGCATGTGGATAGAGGCAGCCAAGCATCTCTTACCTGAGGACCGAAAAGGTGTTGAGAATGGCTGACGAAGGAGATGACAGCAAGAGGTCCCTGCGAGAAAGGTGAGCAAAGACTGGGGGACAGCTTGATGTGGAGCTTGGAGCACTGTCACGAGAGGTGTGCTGCGAAGTCACACTGAGTGACTTGCATCTAATGGATATGGTGGGCATGGATTGGCAGTTGGACTAGATGACCTTAGTGGTCTTCTCAACCTTTCTGATTCTATGAAAGCATTTTGTTCAGTGTTCATTAAGCAGTATGAGGGAATCATGTTTCTCCTTTCGAGGACACCGCCGCACTAGCAAACACCTGACCTGGCTTTCCAGCAGAAGTGTTGTCTTCTGAAACATTTCCATCTCTGGGGCTCTCTGTGCTCTCTCTCACCAACACACAATTTGCCCACAGACAGTGCCGTGGAATAAAAATGGAAGGACACATGATCACTTAGATAAAAGCTCTGTGTGGCTGTACAGGACGGGGAAATTCTGTGGCTTCCTTGCTTTGCAAGGGTAGCCTCATTTATTGAGTATTTCAATTAGAAAAAGCAACAAAGCCAAATTGTGTCAATTACTCTATTAGACTTCACCAAGTCTCATTACCACTAATTCTGAGCTGGCTTCAGAATTCAGAGACAGGAAGGCTCAGCTTCTGAATATAGAAATCACTACTGCTGTGTCAGAAGAGAATTAAAAACCTCATAAATCTCCTCAAGTTATCTTTAAGTTAATGGGGATGCCTTTAAGGACTTCTGAGCAATCAATAGGAAGAAAATTATAATTATTGTTATTGATTGGTCTATTTTGCTCTCATCCCCCAGAATGAAAAAATGACACAATATGAAAAGCTTCTTTCTTACACCCTAATCTCAGTTGAACATACACTTGCAAATGTAGCTTTCCTAAATAGCAGTAGCGAAAACAAACTCACATGTTTTGATTTTAGAACCACTGGGCTCTATTCAGATGGAAATTTGAATTCCATGGTTTACCCCTTTGAGAATTGGAGCTGTTTCCATACCTAAACTGCAATGCGGGCTAATTACAATTTGAGAGTCACACATGGCTCTCTTGGTAAATGCTGAATTTTGGCGACATTTCCTCCAGTTTAATTCTGCATACGGATGATATAACATTGGGGAATGTGTCACCACTAAGTTATTGTCCATGAATCCAGGATGCAAGCAAAGACTGGCAGAAAGATAAGGGGACACCAGATGAAGGCAGCTGAGAGCTGCCAAACATCAGATTCCTGCGCATGTCCTGGGTGTGATTTAGATCCTAATATATGCAGGGTGACGAGGCAATTTTTCCTGTTATTTCTTTGTTACTATTCATCACTATTATTCATTCCATTCACCAACACAGCAGTGTTTTCAGTAGCCAAGTGCTCCTCACATGTTTGTAATGGGTTTTTCTATCAGCACTTTGATATTTAGGAAGAATGGTTGGGTTTGCTCTTGCCTTTGCAGTAAGGCTGTATTTGTTACTGTTCTGCAGCAATGTTCTCTCTGCTTGTAAATGGCCATGCTCTATTTCACATCTAATGCACACTCCTAGAAGGATCTCACCTCCTCCTGACCAAATTCAGGTCTTAATGACCCTGCCTGTCTGTCTGTCTGCTCATGGGCTGGCCACTGCTTGAAGCTTGGAGGGTTGTCACAGAACAGGCTCTGAGGATGCAAAAACTCTTTGCAGGCCTTATTGCACTCTGGATGGATTTAAAAAATATTAAAATAAAAGGTCACAAGCTAGAAATAGTCAGAGGCATGCCTGGCCTGTGAGATAATATAAAGCTGTGTGCTTCCACCTGTAGAGTGCAACATTAATTCTACTTCTTTTCCATAAACCAAGCTCATCAATGATCCTAAGTGTTTGTTCCTTCAGCCCTTGAGAGATACAGTTTCTGTGCATACAGCCATAATTAGCTTTAATATTAAAATAATTAGCACCTTCCTGCTATAGAAACAAGATGGTTGCATCTTCAGGCTGCAATTTCCTACAGTCACGTATTTGGGGGAAATCTTTCATGTCTGATTTTGAAGAAAGCTGCTCACTGTGCACCTAGCACTTGAATGAGATCTGTTGGCACTGGACCATGAAAGAGTAGGGCCTTAAGCACCAGTTCATGAAAACCTCTCCATAAATACATTTGCTCATTTCATTTACTGGAATTTTGTCCCCGCTCACTGTTCTAAGAGGTACACATTTTGCTGGGTTATCTTTGCTCTAGTTGTTCCACAGATCTCTGTTAATTTACCAGGAGTAGCAGAAGCATTTGTAAATATAGCAGGGTTTCAGGAATCTGTAAAGAGTTCAGTGATAAGCTGCTTTTTGATATAGAAGAAAATCCAGTTCAGCTGGTGTCGGCTGAGCCTTCATTACATTTACAGCTGCTACCTGTGCAGTCTTTTAGGATGTAATTACCATAATAAGAAAAACATCTCCATAATTATATGTGCGTAAAGCAAGATGCCTTTCTCTGGGCATCTTGCTAGAGCTGCAAATACAGATATGCACACTTGCAGGGGACACAGGGGATTAGGGAGGCACAGGAATAAATACAAGACAATTGTTGCCCCATATGGTGCATATTATAGGCAGATGTGTTTTGATCAGGATCAGCCATGCAGAAGGTAAACTGACTGATTTTTTTCTCATTTGCACTGAACTAACTCTGATCACAGTGTAGTTTCATGTGGTTTAAAATTTATGCTTTCTTAAAAACAACTCAAAATATGGAGGGGAGATTTGTTGTCCTCAGAATGTTTTCTGTGCTGAGAAAACCAGGCCATCCCCTGGTGGTTATTTGGGCTGTGTGGGGGCTTTGCATGCAGGGATGGGATAGGATGGAATGGGATGAGATGAGATAGGGTGAGATAGAATGGGATGAGGATTTCCCCCATCACAGTCCACGTGTTACCTGTGCTTTATGTAGGAGATAAAGCACGAGCGCTTTGTAGCTCTTTAGAAAATAAATAAAAGAAAATTAGGTTGATAGATGGAGTATTCTCGTTGGGAACCACTCTCTTTTGTGGACCCTGATAACACAGTACCAGAGAAGATGAATCATAATTTTTTATTTCCAAGAAGTCATTTCCATGCTGTGCTTTCAATTCTTCACCTCCTTCTTACTTGTAACAGTCAGTGTAGACTTTTAGCTTGTAAAATAGAGCTATATTTTTATTGAAAAAGATAGTTCAAAAAGCAGTGTTACTAAAGGAAGTAGCCAGAGCCTAATGTTTTCTCTAGTGGATATTTCAAGAAAAAAATGTGATCAGTGTATTACCACCCATAGGCAAAACAAGACACTTGTCAGCAGACATGCACAGTTTCAGGTTTTGTTCCATCTTTCGATCAAAAGATTAGCAAAAAACAGACTTGATTTTTACATTCTTACTTGGTAATTGGCTAATAACTGTAATTTTCAACTTAAAAAGATAGACTAGAAACCATTGTTCAGAAAAGCCCTACAACATTACAATTGATCAATTTTTCATTACACTTGATGCATTCAGTTTACCACAGTCATTTCATTTGTAATTTGAGCTAAAAATATATTTATATAAAAGGAAAAAAAAAAAAAGAAAAACAGCAAAAAAATCTACTCAAGCAATTTTAGATTGGAAAGCCATAACACAAATTAGTACACAAAGAAACAGCAGGCAATCAATTTATCATTTGCTATTTTATTCTTTAGCAATTTGCAGTAATTGTTGAGTCACTTTTGAAACTTGTAAAATTTCATTATGTGAAACTTGGTAAATGTCAGGCTTTGGTCATTTCTGTGTTGTGTTTTATGAGTTTTCTAGACAACCAAGACTTTGTGAAGGTAGATTCCTCTGGGACTGGCCAACACCCAGCACAAGCACATGTAGATAAAAGGTAGCACAAAGGCCCTGGCACTTCAGCCTTTCCTTCTCTTTCCCCTACCTCTTCCCCTTCCCCCCGTCCCCTCCTTTCCTTTTCCTCTTTCCTCTTTCTTTTCTATTCCTTTCTTCTTTCCTTTTTCCTTTCTTTACCTTCTCTCCCTTCTCCCTGCCCCTCCCCTCTCCATCACACTGCAGACCAACATCTCCAAATCAGTGCACGTCAACTGGGTCCCACATGCACACCTGATTGTTGTGTCTCTTACATTACCCACCGTGTGGGTGGGATACTGCAGAAATGTGATGATGTTCTTAACCCTACTGTATGAAAAACACACTTGTGAACCTGCTAATAAAAAGGGTTTTGCATGTGGCAGGATGTGAGAAGCGGTGGTGCCACATGCTGTTATGCAGACCTTACACCTGTTCCCATTTATTCATGGGTGACCTCAAGAGGGCTTTCTATTTTTTATTCTCCACACTGTTCGTTGGAAATGAGAATCCCATTAACCTTTTTGGCCTTGATGTCAAATTGAGCTGTATGAATATTGTTTGCAGGCATTGGGTATGCTCAGAGAGGCACTGAATGCTCTCAGAGCACAGGGGACAGAGTGGAAGATCAGTGAAGGCAAACAAAACAGCAAGATAAAGGAAGATGACTTGTGGGCATCTTATGCTGAGTTTGAGCTCTGCTGGCAGATTTGGAACTATCTGCTTTTCCCTGACCTGAAACCAGGTCTGTTGTGTGCTTGGGCAATGTTCAAGCACTCGCGTATCCCTTGGCAGATCTCTCTCCCACTGCAGCTGCTCCCTTTTATATTGTTTTAACTATAAATAAGAACATGCTGACTTTGCCAGCTTCCAAAACTGTTTCCTTTCTTTTAGCAATTTCAGCAAGAAGATTTACCGAAATACCAAAATGCTCTGCTGCTTCCTGATTGCCCTGTGGAGTAGAAATCAGGGCTCGTTTCTCCATTCCAAAGCAGAGTGGGATACTAAAAACTGTTTCTTCTTTGCCCTAACTATACTGGCTATAATCAGACAAAAAATGCCTCTTTTTTTTTTTTTTTTTTTTTTAATTGAATGAGAGAATTTCTGGAAGAGTCACTTAGCTGTGGGAGAGGCTTTTTTAACAGAGATGTCTGCAGATATGGAGAAGGTGAAAAATCCATGAAGGACAAGGTTAACTTGCTCCCATTGGCTTTGATCACAGTGGGGGAATTCAGTCATTTTCCTGCCTTCTTGGCCCACAAGCAATGCATCGTAGAAAATGGCTCTTCATTGGCTATCAAGGCTGAATTGCTCCAGGTAAGTGCATTCTCTCATCTTTCGAGTGAGCTGGGCACTTTGTTTTGGACTGCGGTGAGAGTAAATATTTGCACTGAACACTCTTACCTCATGTTATTTAAGCAACCTTCACGCTTAAAATCTCATCTGCTGTGAATAAAATTCAAAGTGATCTTAGATTGAGGCACAGGATGGTCAATAATGATGGTATCGTGCCTCTCAACAAATTTCCTTACTTTTTTGGTTCTCAGGGAATCCTCTTTCTCTTGAAAAAGTGGTTGGTTAATTTGTTGTTGTTGCTGTTTTAATTATTATTCTTTTGCATTGGCCAGAGTGATTCTGCAGCTGATTGCGTTTGGCACATTTCAATCTCAGCAGTCCAAAATCCAGCCTTTCATCAACAGAAGTATGCACTACAAGGCTTATCGTCTCTCACTCAAAGCACGTTGTGAACAGGTGTGTATTTCCTTCTGACAAACACCAGAAGAACCAGCTCTTCTGCCTGCCAAGGTAAATCACACTGAGATCTCAGGACTGAAATGACACTACCCACCTACCCCAACTAAGCCTTTTGGCAGCAACTACAACTCTCTTTTTTACCCCACATGTTGTGTGAATGACAAGCCAGCGTCCAACTTACTATGATGATGTTTGCTGGCTATTTTTAGCCTCTCATGCCTTCACTGTCATGCTGTGGTAAAATTCTATACTAAAGACGGGTTTCACTTCATCCATTCTGTAATTTGTCAAAATTAGTGTTCAACATAAAAGAAAGAATTAAATCTAGGTTATTTCCATACGGAATGCATAAATTCAGCAGCATAGCTCAATATTCATAATAACCAAATGGTTAAATCCCTGCAAACTGGGATAGAAGTTTGTCTCTAGGGATCCAGCGAGCACTTAAATCACTGAATTATCTTAATTCTAAAATAACCTTCTAGAAGCGCTGTGAGGCCCAACTATGCTTTGGGTTGTTTAGCCTTGTCTGGAATGTTGAGGCTGTTCCAGACACAGACTGGCAGAATGCAAAGCAGAGCTGGTCAAACACGTGAAGACTTGGGGTATAAAAGGATTAACAGCTGCTAATGTTCTACATTTTTTCTAATGCAATATTATGAGTGCAGACAGCATCCAGAGCAATGCAGAAAGGGAAGGATGGCATGTAGGAAAGACAGAATACGCCTCTATAACACTGTGTTGAACAGATGATACAGGCACTAGGAAAATGTATGAAGCAGATAAGTAGCAATTCAGTGGTTTAGTAAGGAAAAGTGACTTACTTCAACTTAAAATTAAACCTTTCATTTTTCCACAGAGCAATGCTCTCTAAAGTAGGAAAGGAAAACTGATAATAGTTGAAAGTCAAACTAAATGCCTGTTCAACTCAGAAATAGGAATCATTGAGTCATTTAAATTTCAAAAACGTTGAAAGGATATATTTCAACTTAAAAAGAAAATGCACCTCTTTTTCTGTAGTCTAAATAGTTTGTCACATTAAAAATGAAGCGACAGTAGATCCCAATGATGTAGTGATGATATCAGCAATGCCATTTTAGCCAGGTCTGTTCACTGGAAGCTCTCTCCTGAGGAATCCCACATCAGTTGGGTTTGCTCCATGAGCATGTACTGTTTATCTTTATTGCATTTCTTTGCATGAACTGCTCTTTGTGATGAGCCTTTACTTTTAATTCTTTCATATTTCTTCCTCTGTCTGCTGTCCTGCAAGATCCCTGCTATGCTCAATATTACACAGCTCCTACTGCCCTGATTTCAGGAATACAATGCATGCAGACTGCACAGCATAAACATATAGAAAAGTGAAGTCTTGGCATGGTGCTTAACCCAGCCCTTCTATGGAGACATTTTTGGCATAAGCAATGCTGAAATGAGGAACAGCCTGCTGCTTTTCATGATAATCCTCCTTATCTCTAAATTATTACTGCAGTGGCTGCATGGGAACATGAGGTAAGGAGACCACCCTCTCCCTTGATTGTCCTTCTCTGATAGAGGGATTTCTCTGTCCTCCCTCTCAAGCAAGGATATATAATTCTGATTTCTTTCCTATGCTGTAGTGATCAATCACATAAAAGAATGTCTCTAGTTATGTATCCCAAATGCTCCGGATTGGCATGTGACTTACAAATATTTTAACATACTCTTTCAAAAGCAAAACGCAGGCTTCAGTCCTGTGATACAATGCTCTTCCTGTGGTTTGCATCCTTTCAGGTCATAGTTCTTAGCACAAATTCAATCATGTTGCCAGTAAGCCTGGTCTGCCATCAGGATCTCCATCACTAAAAAGCCCCAATATGAATAATATTATGGCTCTGACTTGAAGCAGCTGCCCCTACCAGCTGATATCTGTATTTCTCTTGAACTCATTTCTTAATATTTGTTACTTATTCATTATGACTCCTTGACTACAGAGAGTACATCAAAGCTGAAATTTTCTCTTTAATCAGGGACCTAAAGCATTATCACTCTGATCATGGAATAGCAGCTTTCAAATTTGCTTCTCTGTCCTATTATTGGAATGTGTCCCATCATTTAAAGTCCTCTTCTATGGTGGGAAGAAAAACCTTTTCTTTTTCAAGGCAACTTTTTTTCTGAGGATCCTCCACAGACTTCATGGGCTTATTTCAAGAGTGAAATAGGTTTTTGTAGGGATTGAATTGTTTGCATTAATAATTTGCAGTAATTTGGCATAGCCAAAATAATTTCAAAGATTTCTTAGAGGTTAAGAACAGAAGGCTATTTTGGCTGTGATTTCATGAGAAACGGCAGTCCATCTCTGCAAAAGGCTGTGCAGGTAGTCATTAAACTGTTTCTTTTCACAGGAGAACAAAATGTAGAGACTGATCTCTGATCACGGGTGCATGTGGTATATGGGGAAAAGTCTGCTTTTCAGGTTTTTATAAGACTGTTATATCTGTGTGTAATTGCTAAAATAAGGGTTGTGTTTTTTCTGCCAGATCAAGTAGGAGGTGGAGTTGCTAGCAGACAACATTAGATTAAAGAAAACAAAACCATTAATAATTTCTTCCAGCCTAAGCAAAGTAAACACGAGAGCTGGGTTAGCCCCTGCAATGCGGCTAGTGAGAATTTCACGAAAGGAGAATCCTTGACTAGGAGATGAAACCTTGGTAGAAGGAGAAAAATACATGAGGAAACAGAGTACTTGTATTTGTTATCCTGACATCTATCCTAAGCCAGCAGCAAGAAACTGTAAGACAGTTGTGCAACATGATAAAAGGTCCAAGAAAATAAGACAGGGAAGGACTGGAGAAGGTTTCTTAATCCACCCATACTCAAAACCATGTACTATGGATTATGCAGAATCCCATTTTCCACTCATGGGATAACATATGTGGACTTTAGAGACATTACCATTGTTAGTCTGTACTCTGCATACGCTGTGTTGATTTGGTACAGAACTTATCTTTCTGAGCAGCTCTCAGAAATTCCCTATGAACCTTGCAAATGCTTTTCTCAGGCCCTCAGGGGCTGCCCCAAAGTTCTGTCTGGATGGCTTCTCCAAGGAGAGTGCTCTAAGCAATCCCTGCTGCTCCCCAACAAGGGGGAGCTTGTTCATACCCTTATCTGCTTAGGGCTTGGCATGCATGGTGCATGCTCGTTTTACCTTCTGTCTGCTAACAACTTGCCCCTGAGTGTTTGGAATCGGTCTAAAGCGAATAGAGTGTGATACCATATGTTAATTCCAGTACGCTTTTTGGCTGATAAAAGTGAAGAGTATAAGCTCTGTGTGAGATTATTTCATATAAATGCATCAAGGCAATTGCATGGACAGGCTGGGAAGGCAGTAGCTTTATCCATTAAGATTTTATCTAAATAATCCAAATGTTATGAGGGAGGAAAAAATGAGTAGAAAGGTGGGCAGCAAAATCAAACTGCCTAAAAAAATCCATCTGTGATCATGCGAAGATTCTGAACGTTGAATTTTTTAAAAAAGCTAAGAGATGTTCTGTAAGAGGCTGTTGCATCAGAACTATTACTCACTTTCTGGGATGGAAATGAGTGTTCTGCCACTGCACATATTTCTCAGAGAAGTAAATGTAAACAGCAAGAGGAAGGATGTTCTGCGGTGCACTTGTTCTCTTGACTCTTGATAGTATCAAATAACCCCCAGTTTTGCCAATAGAAAAACAGTGAATTTATGAAGAATAAGATCGACTGAAACAGATGAGTGTTTAAAAACGTTAGCTAATATTGATGTTTCAGTGGAAAGACTCTGAGAAAGCTGCTCCAAGGATTTGATAGATATGGCTGCCACAGTGTTGGTGTCATGCTGGATAAGTCACATCAGCCACATCAGAGGTGATTGTTACTTCTGTGCTCCTTGTTTTCTGGGTGCCTGACTGATGAACCTGATATGCAGGAATATGAAGCACTTAATGCTTAGCTGCTGCTGTGATCCTGATGTCAGAGCTGGCTGCAAGCATTGCCTT
Source organism: Perdix hodgsoniae (assembly GCA_035772895.1). Classification (NCBI taxonomy): domain Eukaryota; kingdom Metazoa; phylum Chordata; class Aves; order Galliformes; family Phasianidae; genus Perdix; species Perdix hodgsoniae. The sequence continues at coordinate 3,292,354 of JAPSGF010000040.1, forward strand.
GAACCATTTTTTCTGTTGGAAACTGTTGACAGCGCTGAGATTTTCACAGAAATGTGTATTTCCACTGAACTTGTGGTTGTGAGATTTTGCCAATAGTCAAAGCCTGTGAAACACTACTGCAAAACGGGAGGCTTGGTTTTTGCTCTGAGTCAGCCCATCAAAACTTCTCACTTTAATGCAGTTATCTCCTGGGTTAATGGCTATTAAGGGATTGGCAGGGGAGAGAGGAATGAGGGGACCTTTCTTCCTTTCCTTCTCTAAGCGTTATTATTGTTACTAGGGTTTTCATTCCTGTTTAAAAGAGTTGAAAATAAGTCTTTATGTTTTCCACGGAAATGGAGATCATTTTCCTACTGGGCTCCCCTTTGGGATCCTCTAGGTTCAGAAATCTGTCCCTATGGATTAGACACTTTTAATCCCTTTTCCCTGTCTCTGAAATCACCATTTCCACTATTCTGAGTCAGGATTTAGTGTTGCTGATCCACACACAAAAGGGGTTCGCCTTTCTCCTCCTAAGTTGTAGGTGAAGGCCATTTTGTGGACAAGACTATTTCATTTAACTTTCTCCATAGGTCACACTTGCAGGCCTCTTGTTAACTTTGCTGCTCCTTTTTTGAGCTGCTATACTTCCAATTTGCCCAGCTTTATTTGATGATCAGATACAGCACTCTGGTTCTGGCCTCTCAAGTCCGAGTGCACAGATCTAATGAGTTGGTGTGCTTTATGTGCAGTGCTCTCAGTACCAAATTTTATTCTTCCTAATTTTTCCTAATAACTAACTCTGGAATTTTTGAGTCATTAGGAACCTGCACTGAAGGTAGTCTGCTTGGTTTGCAGGTTCCCAAATCATCCTTTCTTCAGTTTTTGATATTAAGCAGTGAAACTGTGCTTCTGCCTTTGTCCTCTGGATTTCAGAGGTCCTCCATAATTTTTGAAGATAGTTTTTAATGTTTGAAAGAATTATTTGGCTGTTACTTGGAGTGGATTCATCAGCTACTGCCATCCTGGATATACCCATTTTAGCTGCCTTTCCTGCCTTGTGTTCCTATAGCCCTCTTAAAATTAACTGTGTTAAGTATCTGACTATAATTAAATTACTCTGAGAAGGCTGAAGCAACAAAGACTGAATGAATTGATATTCTCTATGTCATTTTACCTGCTTTCCTCCCCTTTTAATGTACCTACACTACTTTTCCTTAGCTGTGATAACATGGATACTATTTGCCTTCACCCCACAAAGGCTCTGAAAGTAAATTAATGACTGCACATTAAACACTTTGTTGCTATAATGAAGAAGGAAAAAGCCTATCAGGAAATGAATGGCACTTCCAAGATGGGTTTTGCTATTTTGTGGCATACGTGCATTAGAGCCACATGCTCACAAATAAGAAAGACACGAGCTACTGACTCAGTAATTGAGTGCCATCTACTCTGGGCACTGAAGGAAGCACAAGGCCTTGAGCAACTCAGTGCACAATCATGCCCTAGAGAGTGGATTATAATTCACAAGCACATGGGGCAAATTAAGGTGGCACAAACAACCTTGGCTCTGGGGTTTCCTGGTTAGTGAATGTTTCCCATCACGACTCTGTGTGATGATGGTTGGAGGAGGAATAAATTTCTTCTCGGAAGGTACAGTAATGCTTTGGAACAGGCTGCCCATGGAGGTGGTGAAGTCACTGTTTCTGGTGCTGTTGTGGATGTGGCACCGAGGGACGTGGTTAGTAGGCACGGTGGGGGTTGGCTGACAGTTGGACTTGGTGACCTTGGTGGTCTTTCCAACCTTAATGATTCTATGGTGAAATACTTGCTCTGATTCAAGTTCTGGATAGTGTCTTGTCAATTTCTTCAAAGCACTGAGTTCTTCCTTGCCTTGGAATAAGTTAGATTCCTCCTAGCTGAGATGTTAGCAAGTACCCTGTTACTCTTTGTTTTTGTATTTCCTAATCCATAGATAGAGAATTATGTGCTCTTAGTGACTAGATATATTTACAGCACTTTCTATCACCTCTTTCTGCAGTGTCTGATGAATGCTTAATTGTAGCAGGTGGTCCTGCTCTCTTCTGGAAACATTTGGAGATAGCAATCATGTATTGCATAGCTCTTTGCGAGTGTATATAATGATGTAAACTATAAGTGAAAATGATTTTAAAGTGAACTGAGGCCTCGAGCTGAAATAGCACCAAGAGAAGCTGAACCAGTGCCATGAAGATAACTGCCAAAACTCTACTTTGTAAGCTCTTTGTTTCCCAATATCATTTACTTGAGATTACTGGGGACCTAACAACTTAGACTGTACTGGTTTTGTAGTTACAGAGATTTCCTACAGTAATGAAATTCTTACCTGATGGCTTGTAGCAAAATAAACACTTTATTTTCTGCTGAAGAAGTATGAATAGTTACCAGAGTGGGTCTGGAGCTGACCCTGCTTTTCTCCCCAGATATTATTTTTTCTTCCTGTTGTCCAATCTGGCTGCTGGAGATTTGACTCATGGGCTGCCATTCGACCTCTCTGCCCAAGACCATAAAATTAATTGAACATGCCTGTCTCTGTATGTGTTCATTGAAGAGACCATCCATTCCAGCACAAGCCAGTACAGCATTTGCATCAATATGATCAGGAAATACCTAAATAGAGGGCATGAAATTTGTGCACTCAGCTTGCTATACAAATCAGCTCATTGCACATCCTTTCCTTGTCCTATATGTGTAGCCTTTTGTCTCCTGTGTCCTTTCTACTTAATTTTAGTTTGCCCTCTGCTTTCACCTCCATTACCGTGTTATACATGGGCAGTTGGCGATGTGACTCAATCACTTCAGCCTCCTCCTGCTGTTTTACTTCAATCATCTCAACCTTTCTCCACTGAGCTGACAAAGATACTTTCTCCTGTGCCATGGAAAAACATGATCTAAACAATATGATAATGTTAGCATTCTGCATGCATGATTTCAATCACATCTCATGTAACGAGTCACCTGGCTGTTTTTTATTAACGAAATCATCCTTGTTATCAGTTTGTTTTCATTCTGTTCCTACAAAAAGATTGCTCACAGCTTGAGTCAAGCCAGGCATTTCAGAATCTCTGTCAGGAAGTCAGTAAAGATAATAAAAAGGAATATGTCCAGATGAATCTTTCTAAATGTAACATTTAAGAGCAGAGATGCTTCTGATAGCTCTCAGTCATTTTGCAGAACGTTAAAAAAAAACCAATAAACTGCTGTTTATTCATGCTTTTGTATTGCTTCCATGTTTATATTCTGTAAGTATTTTGCATTTTAAGATCTTCTGCTCTCAAAACTTTCTTCCCAGGAAGAGCAGCAGAAAGCCGAGCGAGGCAGTCACTCCCCTGACCCAGCGGCTGGGTCCAGCTGCCATCACAGCTGCAGAGTCCTCCAGAGAGCACTGAGAAATGGGTCCTCCTGCCGCCATCCATCCCTGAGTGTCAGGGTGAGCGCTGCTGGAAAAAGGAGGTGCTCCCCCATCTCCATTCCCTCCCCAAAAGAAAAGGATCGCTGCCCCATGCAGCATGTGCCCTGAGATCATCTGTTGTTTTTCGCTTCTGTGTTTCTCTCATGAAAGGAATAATTTTTTTGCAATGTCAATTGGCAATATCTGCATCGTTATGAAGCTTTCCTGGCACTGCTTCTGCTGATTGATGGCTGTGAAAATGCAGCATATTTCATTTTCTTTTCCTAGACGTGAAGCCAGCTGCTAATGGTTTTCACAGGGTGAAGCTGGCAGCTGCAGGATCAGGTCTCGGGGTTCTGAAACACACATTTGCAGGAGTGCCACCTGGGCTTTTGGCTGTTTTATTACTTTTGTGAGAAGTAATCTGAGCAAAAAAGTGTCTGGCTGCGTATTCTTGGGTCTGATTTGGGAAACTAGTATCAGGTCATTAGTATCAGATGGACACAGTCACAGTGATCTCTCTTTACAGCTCTCTGGAAGAAGGTTGTGACAAGGTGGAAGTCAGCTGCTTACCCCAGGCAACAGCAATAGAATGAGAGGCGATGGCTTTCAGTCGCTCCAGGGAATGTTCAAGTTGGATATTAGGAAAAATTTCTTCACAGGGAGAGAGGTAAGGTATTGGTACAGGCTGCCCAGGGAGGTAGTGGAGTCACTGTCCCCAGAGGTGGTCAAGAAAAGGGTAGAGGTTGCACTGAGGGGTCACGGACTTGGGCTGGTGGTTGGACTAGATGATGTTAGTGATCTTTCCAAACCTGATGTTTCTGTGATCTTGAAAACTTTCTCTGTGCAATTGAAACTTCCCTTGCCTGTTTCCAGAAGCACATGAAAGCCTGTGGTTGACATTTATCCAGTTTTATTCATCTGGCTCTTGAAGTCAAATACAGAAACTAATGCATAAATATTACCCTCTTTCTGTTAATTGTGGGTGCTTGCTGAAGATGGAAATGAACGTCAGTGCATCATTAGTGAGTAAGAGCAACACTGTGACTCTCTGCAGACATCAAACCAAATATTTTCGTACAGGGCTTAGATAAAATAGGTATCTATGTATGTACTTGTTCCTTCTTTCTACAAAATGGCCATTTGATACCAACATGTGTCTGTCCCATACTGTTTTCCTGTATTTCATTCATGACATGTGGCTGAGACCATCTGTGCTATGTAATCACCATATTCCTTCTTTAGGCCCCATGTATCTCCTTCTCTAAGAATGGATCTCTGTGACTACTAAGCACGTGATGGAGTTTGGTCCCACCTAGCTGTGTAGATGGCACATTCTTCTGGGAGGAAGAAGCAGTAAAGGCAGATGGGCTTTGGCATTGCTGCCTGTTATTCACTAGGCTGACTCTTAGCAGGTCAGGCAGGATGCCTGGCTTTTCTTTGAGAAATGCAAGACAAAACTGTTTGGTTTTCTGGGAATTCCCAAAAGCAGCAAGAGAATTTCATAATCATACAGAAATCAAGCAAGCACAAATGTTGCAGTGTTAGCTGCTCTGTCCCAGGAGATCAACCTTGCCACACAATTGAGCAATTTTAAATAGAAGTAGAGTCTATAAGAAGTACCCTAAATCTTCCTCACAGTTAGGAAAGTCCTATATGCTTAATTTCTCATCTATATGGTCAACCAAAAGGCATTCGTAGTTGCCAGGAGGCCAAAGAGTGGATCTACAGTGTACATTGCTATCTCCTGTGGGGCTTTGCAGGTCAAGTTCTTTCTCATCAGTGTATGCCACAGAGGCTTTAGATAGGGAACTGGTGAAGAACAGCTGATCAGAAAAAGCCATTATCTCAAAAGACTGATATTTACTGGATTCTTGCTTTTTAACTTTCTAGCTGAGTTACAGAATTTCCTTTATTGCTGCACATTCATTTTCTTCCTTTAAAAACAAACACACACAAAAAAAAATCAAACCAAATACAATTGAACTGATTATGCTCAGGTCTTACCACCATTATCTAGAATTATCACCAAAGAATCTTTTAAGCCTTGTTCCCTTACAAATGCGACTTGCATACTTCCAGCACAGAGCAGTACATTAGCAGTTCTGAGGAATACCAATAGAATTGGGTTGAGAAAGACAAGAGCATACTGTCTGTCTGGTCACACTGTTTCCAATCTAAGTGAAAATGTACTTTCAGTGCTGAGAATACAGTAGAGCAACAGTTAATGCCACTGCATCGACTTCATTTGGATCCCGGCGTACATGTTCAGATTAGTAAGAGCAGAGGGAATGGCTATTAGGATAATCAAGGGGAATGAAGAGCTTGCTTTCTAAGTAGAGATTAAAATTAATTTGCTTAGCATAGCAAAAGGGAGAGTGAGGAGGCATTTTGTGTTTCTGATACGCGCACAGAGGGAAGGGAGCTCTGCAGGCTGAAGTGGAATGCAGTGAGAATATTGGTTATATGAGAGAACACAAACATACTTAGGGTGCAAAATAAATAGGAAATATTTCTACCTAAGGAAACATAAAGATTGAGATGGCTAAAAACAAAAATCCTACTTCTCAGATGGATTCCATTATGGCTTTTAATAGCAAAGAGATCAGGCTAAGCACAAGCAATGGTATGGTCCATATAGCACAGCCTTTTATAATGTTGCTAAAGGAGATCTGCACAGTAGCATTCACCAAATCATTCTTTCACGTGGTCCTAAAGAAACAAAGACATATACAGCACAGCACATGGACTCCTCTTACAGACTATCCCCCTCTCTTTTGGATGAAATACTTGAAAACCTGGTGTCTGAAAATCAGTATGATGTATAGAATCGACTAGACAGGTTACCTTAGGTATATTTGTCAAAGGGAAGATATCTTCATATTACTGCCACTGTTGAAGCAGAGAAGTTGGAAGGTTCTAATGTAGGAAAGTTTTGAAATGCTCACCTTGCCCTCACCCACAGATTTGATTTAATGCCTATAAGCCACAGTAATGTTTTCAATATTTCACTTTTTGATAAAAAAAAAAAAGTTCAAAATCTATTATCTGTTTCATTATTTTATCATCAATCATTGAATTTTTGTTGGGATTTTTTTTATACATTCGCCGTCTTACCATAAATATCCTGGAATATAAAAATGTCTGATTTGTAGACTCTCACTATGAATAAATTAAGCTGGATTTATGAGACTTACGGTCTGTTCTTCCTCTGTTCCTTGGAGGGCTTGGTGAATGTGCAATGAGAGCTTCTATTTCTTAATATGGAATTTTATTGCCACCATGTAACTAGGCTAATATACAGAGTATAAATAGGGATGTTCATTTGCTGGTGTGATGTTTCAATATGGAGATGAGCGTATGAATTTAAAAAATATGAACTGAAGTACAGGCTGTATTACTTAGTGGGTACATGGAAAGAAAAAGCATTTCTAGTGCTGAAGAAATAATAGGTTATGTGGGAATTGTTCCCTAGGAAGGGGAAGGAAGATTTCCAATGGCAGGCATTTGTAGCTGCTTTGATTCCTTCCCTTAATCGTCACGTTGATTTGATAATCTTTAAGGCGCCTTTCAACCCAAGCCAGTCTATGATTCTATGATTTTTATTCTGTTTTTCAGAGTTGAGAGAAAATGTCAGACTCAGTTTCCTTTGACCCTAAATCTAAGAGCATAGCAAGTATGTATTCTGTACACAACAGGCAGGCAATTTACTTGAAAGGTTAAACATCTCACTAGCCTAGAAGAAAACTTCATCACCGTTGTAGCCATTTTGGTTACTCTGTGATGTCAGATGGAGAACCAGCGGGTTATTGCTATATTATATTTCATTATGAAATCGAGTCAGATTAATGACTTAGGGGCCATTTGAGATTTACATAATTTATATCGATGACTTGCTGCTTAAAGTGTTTTACCAAATCAGGAAATAAATTGTAGGTTTTATAAAAATATCATAATTAAAAATTGACTTGTACTAACTGCTGGATTCAGGAATGTGCATGAAGTTCAAGTATGATGGATTGCTTTGCTTAGTGCAAACTATAAAAAACAAGAGAGACTTATAACGATAATAAAGCTTTTTGGGGGAGTGGTAACATTATCAATCTTTATATTGAGCCAAATGCTGCTTGCATTTCTTCTATGCATATTTTATTGACTTTACTCTGACCAGCTGTGAGAAGAGAGCAATATTTGCATTCTACTGAAGAAACATTTGAAATCGAAGTATCTGTTCTTTAACCAAGAATAAAACCTCAGAATCTAGAAATCAAACACTTATTTATTTTACTTCAGAATTTAGCAAACTGGGTAAAATCATTTGCTAGAAAAACAGAGGGGAAAATTTCTTGACTTTCTTCACTTTAGCAGTCAAAATATTCAGGTGGTGAATATTATTTTTTCGTTGATTTGATTCCAGGTAATCAATGAAGAAACATGTAGTGGGTATCTGTGATATGTAAGGCTGACACCAATACTTCTTTTGAGGGGGGTTGTTGATTTTTTTTTTGTTTGTTTGATGAAACTGAGTTTGAAAGTATCTTTTGGGGTGTAAAAATGAGCCAAAATTTGTTCTCTGTATGACTGCCATATTCCCAGTATTTTAAAAGGGACTATAAAAAGGAGGGGAATCAACTTTTTACTAGGGTAGTGATAGGGCGAGGAGGAATGGTTTTAAGCTTAAGAAGGGAAGGTTTAGAATGGATGTGAGGGGGAAGTTCACATAGAGAGTGATGAGGAGCTGGAACAGCCCAGAGAGGTTGTGGATGCTCCCTCCCTGAAGGATTTCAAGGTCAGGTTGGATGGAGCCCTGGACAGCCTGGGGATCTGGAGGCTGGTGGCCCTGCATGTGGCAGGGGGTTGGAACTTAATAATCCTTGAGGTCCCTTCCCACCCAAGCCATTCTATGAAAGTCAGCAGAGCTGAACAAGAACAACGGCTTTGGATTTAACATGGAATTGTAAAGTTAAGCTCCAAGAAACTAGACACTATTTTTTTTTCAAAATCAAACAGAAATTCAGTTACTTAATTGGTATACTGAGATTTGCGAAGGGTCAGTGAGTAATGAGAAGTTCCTTGTTGCTACAATTAGAGATGAAGCAAGAAACGCTTTCCTACCCTTCTCCCCTGGAAAAAGGGCACTGGGAGAGACACAGTGTCCAAGCTGCTGTGCTGCCCAGCAGCTGGAAATAACAGATGTTAGCAGGGCAGAAGGGATGAAAGCAAAGTCCTAGAATAGTGATGTATGGCATAACAGCACCAAAACATCACACAGAAGACCATCTTACAATTAGTAATGCAAGAGGAATGTATATCTTGAAGAAATGACTCTTATTTGTATAAGAGAAAGCATACAATTGCAGGAGCAGGGTAATGCTAGATGGAGGCTTGTTTTCTTAATCCAAGCCTTCTGTATAATGCAGCAGTGCATGCACAGGAAGGGACACTCTCTCATGATGGAATTACATGTTCAACAATAACCAGTCATGGAATACAGGAGGCATACAACAAAGCGAAGGACTTCACTCTTACACAACTTCATGAAATGGATTTGAAATAAGTTTGAAGGTTTGAAATAAGTTTTGATCTGTACACCAGATATATGTGATAATATCAATGCATTTCCCCTTAATATCTACTTTTTCCTTGGTGTTGCAGCCCTCATTTTATTCACTTACTTCGCTGTCAGCCCCAAAAGAAGTCAGAGCTCATGTGTTGCTTTGCAGCTTTGCTTGGGTTTCAAATGAACCATGTGACACTGACAAACTCTCTAGATCTTTATTTCCCATTTTCCTTAATTATGGCCAAAATCACATTGATAAAATCTTCCAGATGCCTTATCCAAGCTTCAGAAATAAATAACTCGTTGGGTTCACTTTTGAACTCACTCACAAAACACATCTCTAGGGGTTACCAGAAAGAAGAAAATATTGTATTTAATCTGGAATGCTTAGAAGTCTACTCGCTGCTTTTCAGCTAATCTTCTGTAGGGGATAATTTAGTTTTCAAAAACCAAGACAAATTATTTTTCTACAGACAGCAGGTATTTCCTCCTAATGAAAATGGTATTATAGCATGCCCATGGTAAAAAGAGAGAAAAAAAGGCTGTGTGCAATTTCCCTGTCATATAATTGCTTGCTGAAAAAACCTCTGATGTGAAATTTTACTCCAAACTCAAATGAGATGCTCTCTGTTCTGTTTTACCACCCTGTGATAGGATACTTGCTAAAATAGCCCTATGAATTTTAATTTTATTAGATGGGCTTCAACAAAGAAGTAATGATTTGGGAGGTGTAATGCAATGGAAAACACAACAATGTCAGCAGGGTAGTAAGATCCCAGGCTGCAGCAAGTGTAGATTCACTCAAACACAACAACAGTAGGAACAGAAATGAGGGAAAGAAGGTACTTACCTTCTGAAGGTGTCAGGTATGCAGGGATCTCCGGCAAGATATCTTTGCATCCACTACCAGTCCTTTAATGAGATCCAGGAAGGATCAGATCCTGGCTCTAGCCTTTCCAGTCACTCAGGTACATTGCTTGCACCTGAGCTCCCCTGGGTTGACCCTGCCTTCCTACCAAGTGCTCAATCACTGCTTCAAGCAGGGACTTAGCATTTCCACAACAGAGAGATTTCTCCAAGGGTCTACAGAGGGACAGTCTGCTCAGGTAAAAAGACTCCTTTGCTACGCTTTGGTGAAATTAATAAATGCCTGTCCAGAGAAACTGTGGATGCCCCATCCCTGGGGGTGCTCAAGGCCTGGTTGAATGCCCTGAGCTGCTTGGGGACACTCAGCCCCACAGCAGGGGGGTAGGAGCTTGATGATCTTTACTGCCCCTTCCAACCTAAGCCATTCCATGATTCTCTGATTTCATAAGATAGCACAGGTGAAGTTCATTGGGCATTCAAGGCAGAGTTTGGCTCAGCACTATTTTCTTGCTCTCTGCCCTTTTGTATTCCTTCTCAGAGCTGCACAAAGGCAAAGCTTCCCTGTGAGTCTCGGAGGCCATCGGCCAGTTTGTCTAATGAAAACTGAGAAAAACACTTCTTTTACCTAGATTCATCTACTTTTTTTGCAGTGGTTTGAAGCCCGTTGCAGCAGAAGCAGGAGGGCCTGAGAGCAGAGACTTGCTGTTCCCAGCAGAGCTACTGAGTTTCCTTTCCTGGTGGTGTACAGAAATGCTCATCCTTCTGCGTTTTGTCTTCTCCTCTTGTCTAAATAAAACTGATATTGCTCTCCATTCCCAGCTTTTTTTATAGCTAATGAAAAAACCCACAAAATATAAAACTGCCCCTCATGCTATTGTTGCTTTTATATAGTGCCCTTTTCCCACATGGATGCCAGAAAGCACTCTTAAAATCAAACTATATGAAACAATAATTTCTACCAGAATTGAAAAACATGGCAGCAGATAGCAGTGCACTTTAGCTTCTGACAACACTTTGGGAAATTAAGGTAGCTTTAAGGAGCAGAAATAAGCCCAAGGCCTCAAAGAGGTTAAATGCAACAGTTCACGCAACAAAAAGCTTAACAATTCACATCCCTTTATATACAGAATTTATTCAAAAGCTCTCCATTTAGCGAGCTGCTGCGTGCCAATAGAAACCTTCTACCTTCAGCTCTGGAGCTTTGTGGAGTTTCCCATATTATAGCTTCTCTTTCCTTTCAGGAGGTTGTGATTTTTATGAAGAACAAATTAAGTTGTGTTTATCTTAATGCAAAATACCCATTTTTTCCATGCCCTCTGTTAAGCACAAATCAGTAGCGTATGCAGGTTAGTCTGTGCCTTTTCTTTTCCAGAAAAGGACTTATTAAGAAAAAGTTGAGAATCTGCATAAGTGAGCATAAATCCCTTCTTTCTGCAAACAGATATCATTGAAATATGACGGTATTGAAATTTAATATACTTTTCATGTATTTTTTTTCATTCTTAAAAAAAAAAGTACATAGGGGATAGGTCTGATGGAGAACCTTAAAGGTTGGTTATTTAAGAAGCTGTTAACAAAAATGTTTATAGAAATGCGCAAGTTTTAAGAGCACCTGTCTTTTTGTTGTTACAGGTTTCAGCTTTTGAAGGGACCTTTGTCTGCACAGGTGGTTGGTTTTGACCAAAACCACATATTGATCACCTGAACAGTCGGTCTATCTGCCTGTACTGAAACTGAAATTTTGGTATAAATAGCAGATATACATAAGAGTATAATTATACTCAGAGAATGAGTGGAACCGGTGGTCCACTGAACTTATCTAGACCTTTACAGTAGACAAAGAAATGGAAGAATGACATTGAAGCCCTAAGATGTATTTAATTACTAATGGAAAGTGAAACAGTTTGAATAAGAGACCTACAGATATTCTCCCCTGGCATAATCAATAGCCTAGTTCTGAGGGCACTTGTCTGTGACAGAAGAGATTGATTCAGCTCCTATACACTAAAACGCAACATCTTCCCTGTCAGGAGTGATTAAAAAACATCAGGCCGTCGGTTAGCGCTCTGGGGTTCTCTCCATTTTGACTCAGTGGAAAAGTAAATTCTTAAACTGCTTTCAATTGTTAAAGCAATCAAATAGAAGAAAAACTTCCCACATGGATCAACAGCAGTTACTCAACCTGAGGTTGGTTATCTTTGGGAAGTCCCACAGTTTGTAAACTGCTATGCAGATGATCACAGTGCAGATTTGGGCTGTACCAGCTGTGAGATGGGGAGGATATTCAGCAGTAAAAATCCAGTTTAATGGCTGGATTTGTGAGAGGTATTTATGGTGACCTTCATCATTTTCCTTGCAGCATTGCTACAGCACTAACTTTAGCAATAATCACGTGAAACACTGATAACAGTGGTACCCACAGTAATGTCCTCTCTGCTTACATACACGCATAACCATCTGTCCTACCTTTTTTCAGCATTGCCACATTTTAGTTTTATGCTCAGTTTAGCTGCATTGCAAGTAACATAAGTATTAGCATATGTTAAGGTTGTGGAAGGCACAGCTTATCCCTGTGTGCTGGCCAGCTGCGAGGTTTTAAATCTGAGAAGCTTACTGAGGGTCCTTCAGAAACCCTGCGCATCACTGCCAGGGAGAGATTTCCCACTGATTAATAGAGGCCAGAATAAAGTTGTCTGCTGCCAGAGCGTTAAAAAATAAAAATACACTGCCACAAGACCAGACTTGGGAAGACAGCTTGTTTCCTAGCTAGTCTTTGTATATATGAGTACTGTTTAGGATTTTATTTTTTTCAAACAGCAAAGCCAATCCACTGGATCTTCTTTCAGAAGAAGTCTTGGACTCCTTCTATGCTCTTTCCCTGTAGCTGCAAGGGCTAGTGGGGACAATGTATGAGGTCCCCTTGTGTCCCAGCAGCTCTTAGTGAGAGTGCTCGGCCTTCCTGGGAGAAAAACCACAGGCTCAGCCCTAAGACAGAAGATGAAGTTGTTTTGAAACAGCAGATGAATAATATTGTCAGGAGTCGATTAATGAAAGAAAGCATCTACACACCAGTGCAAGGAGTGCAGGTAATAGCAAATAGAACAAGAAATGTTCCTGGGTAAGAAGCATTACGAAGCAGCAGGAATAACTGTGGGTGATTTTCCTGACTAGAATATCAGTTATTGGGAAAACATGAAAAAGTAAAAAGCAGGGAAGGAAAGATGCTGGGTAGTTAGATTTATGATTTATATCAAAGCTATTTGTATTGCAAGGAAGCAATCATGTCAAGAGGAGAAAATAGTTGTAAAATTCCTCTGGGAGATGTATAGCTTGTGCTGGGCTCACAGCCTGCAGCTGAGACTCAACTATCCTGAACAACGTTTGTATGGGCTCAGTGCCCTCACTCAAACAGAGGCAAGGGACAGGGAAGCCACCCCTTAAAATTTGTCCCTCTGCATCCAAGACTGAATGCTTCCACATAGTCATAATCTTCAATCTTTTTGTAACCATATCACAAGGGTATGCTTAGACCTTCAGCTCCAGGAGGAGTACTTGTTATGAGTGAGTCTTAATGCTTTATGGGAGATACTGACCCATGAGGCAGGACAGGCTATATCCCAGTACAGATCCCACATCTGGAACAAATAGACTCCAAACCAGGAACACCACGAGCTACTCCAGCTCTCCCAGCACAACTATTCACAGTGGGTTGTTGGGATTTCCATTACTGGATCAATTGACCTAACCAGTCCAGGAAAAGGACTGAAAATTATGTCAATTTGGAGGGTTTGTATATTAAACAATCATGAGTGAGGCTTCCAAAAAATGTTATAGGAGAAAGAAGCCCAAATTCTTCAAGGAGTGTTACGGTTGTAGGTGGCTGTGTCTCAACAGCTTTTACAAAATCTTCCAGTGGCCAACAACACTATTTCTGTTCTTCCTAAAGTAGAAGGATAGTTTTGTTTACTTTTATCTTGTGCTACTTTATATACATTCATTAAAAAACGCATTTTAGCATTCAAAAATTACTTGCCAGCGTATCAGGGTAGTACATAACCTCCACTTTATTTTCTTTGTATTCCTTGCAAAAGAGAAACAAGGAATGAAGTAGATTTCACCCTGTTTATATCTTATATCTGTTTCCAGCTGTAATCTTACCATCTATTAAAAGAACAGAGCAAATGGCTCTGGGTCTTGTTATATATTTTTTTCCCTCTAATCCATTGAGGAAAATACAGAGCTGACAATAAGGTAGCATGAGTGAATCAAAGCATCCGTGCTTTGTTCTGAGGGAGGTTGAGTCACAGCCAACTAATTTTATAGTATAGTCATAGTTGATTATAGAGCAAATAATTGGCAGAAGTGGACAAGGGAGACTATTAAAAATAATCTCTGAAAGATGTTTTCAAATCTGCCTTTTTCAGTAGTTGAAACAAATCAAAAAATAACATACCAGATTAATGCCATGAGTTCTATCCAATGCTAATTCTAAAGAAAAATTTTAATTATGAAGTTACAAATAACAGATTGTTAGCTTTGCTAGTATATAAACTAATGACTGAGTTTTGTCTCCTTTTTCTCTTCATATCATTAGCTATAAGGTAATCCTGTGAAGAGTTTGCATGACAGTCAAACATCATCGAGACAGGAATTTAAACTGAGATAGAAACAAGAAGAGGCTGACATAAGAAAGACTCCTTTTTTGTAGAGGAATGCTCTAGTTCAGATCCTAAACTATTATCTACATTTGACATTCAGTTAGTTATTAGAACCATTAATTCAGGAACTTTGAGAATCCTCCCTCATCATTTTGTAGTCATCTAGATTATAGCCATAGGCATTTGCCTTTTGAGAACAGCAAACAAGCTAAATGCAACTCGAGTAGTTAGTTAAAAAAAATACAGGAAAAGTAAGATTGCCAGTCCAGTACATGAAATATTATGCCATTTCTTATTTCCACAAGGAATGGGGGAATCTGGGGTATCCATCAGCTAGTTCATGGAAGCTGCAAGGGCTGGCGAGCTGCTGAAGCGTGAGCAAGACACTACATGAGGGACCATTTACTGAGAATGTCAACACACAAAGCTGCCAAGGGATAGTTGAGTTGTAAAATGCTTCAGCTACCACAGGAGATACATTACGTTATTTCAGTATGCAGATAAATTGCTATCCAGCTCCTGGAAGCTGCTTTGTGAACAAAATAGGGGAATAAGATAAACTTGCTCTCAATCGATGAATAATATAAAGCCAGCAAAAGGAACAGAGCATACTACTACAATCCCTCAACTATATTTGGCAATCAATTTTTGTCTTTCAATATGTAGAATATTTCCTCACCACTCTCTGTGGATGCCATGCAGTGTGAATACAGCAATCAAAGTAATAGACATCGGAATAATCAAAATAATATATGTCAGAAAGAAGCAAGTACGTACATACATTCATTAAGTAAATCTCCTAGGAGCTTAGCACACAAAGCTCCTTCCAGAATAGCTGTACAAACAATTGCACACACTAACACATGGTTATAATTGTGTTTTGAAGTCAGATGAAAAATATTCCTCAAACTAATCATTTATTATTATTTTTTAGTTTCACCATGAATAATGTTTATTCAGGGCAAAACACAGTGCTGCTGCCATCATGAAATTAATAAAAGTCATAACTGAAGTTAAACTACATGGCTTTGAAGAAAACTTAAAAAGCTTGGAAAAGGCAATGCTGTCAACTGAGCATTAAAAATTGTGTTTTTGTAATGGGCATTGGCAGCATCCAACACTGAACGTCCACCTGTGAAACAGCAGGATAGATATGCAGGAACACAGGAGACAAAAAGTTGGACCATGTACAGGGATGCCCATGAAAACAAGCTTGCAGGCCAAAGTCAGACAAATCAGTACTTTGGCTGCCTTCAAAGCTTTTCTCAGCAAATTATATGAAGGGGGGTAGTACAAAGCTAGTTAGTAACCTCAAAGGCCTTTGTCACCATTTCCACAGCCAGAACAGCCAGTCTAGGTCACAAAAAAAAAAAGGAGGAAAGATACTAGAATGAAAGAGCCTATTCCAAAGCTTGCTAATAGGGCCAGAAATGCTTCCATTAGCTACAGATGTGTTCTTCAAAAGTTCAGTATAGCATCTTGGAAGGGACTGAATCCTTTTTATGACTGAAATCTAACAGGATACATCTCAAGTTTTGGTCATCTGAAATATGCTAAAACCTTCACACATCACTAGCAATGCTTTGTGTCTCCTTGTGCACAGCCACTGGAGTTTACAAGGAAAAAGAAAGGTTCAGCATTTCTATTACACTCCTATTTCCCGTGCTTGCCTTTGTTTCAGTTATAAGCTGTGCTGCAGTTAACAGGGCTGGGTTGTGACCCCTGAGGTCTCGGTACAGATCTTAGTTCTGCCTGAGGATTTTCTGCATGACCTTGAGCCGCTTCACATCTCTATCCCATCTGTAAAACAGAATGATGATGCTTCCTCTCTGCAGCAATTTGTCTTGTCAATTTAGGAACAAACACTGATTTGTCTTGACTACTTGCAGCTCCTATCGATTGCAAAGGAAGTTAGATGTATACAATACCTCTTAGTAGTTGGCGTTTGGAGACAAAATAACTTTGAGGAACCGGTCCATTAAAGTAAACATTTTGTCCATGAATGTCCTACACTGTTGTAAACAGTGTCTAATAAAATGATCCTTGATTTTAGTGCATGGTAGAGTAATAAATAGCTGTTTAGAAGTTTAAAGAGTGCGTATGCTTCACAGGTCAGTGGGAATAGGCAAAGCCTTGAGAAGCAGCCCTCTCACACCGAACAGATTTTTTAAGCCCATATAACTTTGAAAATAAACATTAGTTTTCATCATCACATTGGAGAGCAAATATATGAGCTAAAACTCATTTCTCTATCAAACATCAAAGCCCTGACATCCAGTGGGGACATACTATGCTACACAGGAGAGACATAAACATACTTGTGAGCTGAAAGAGATTCCTTCAACCTCAGATGGCAACAGCTGCCCCAGTTTGTCTTCTTCATAAAAGCACTATCCCAGCAGTGCTGATAGCTTTGTCATCTTTCAGGTGAAAAAAAGAGAGGAATGCGAACGCTATCAGCAAACAGAAATCATTGTACAACCTTGCTACCAGCTCTGCATTGACTGCACATAATCCGATAAAACCACATTTCAATCCTGAGTCAAATACTACAAACTGGATTAATTCCAGGCCATAAAGCCAATGGGGTTACCTAATGTTGACAAAAGCCTAGAAGAGTAGTAAATATTACCCTGAAATACTTTTTGATTATTAAAAATAATTTCAGAATGGAAACACATCATAAATGTTGTTCCTTACCCTTTGGCAGTTCCTACTGCCTGTTAGCTATTAAGCCAGAGAGTCTTGGTTTTACTTTAAGAAAGCATTCAACAGGGTATTTTTTAGTTGCACAATGTGTAAGTGTCATTTGCATAGAATGAAGACAAAGAGCCAGAATAATCCCAGTGTAATTGCCTAAGTCACTGGACCAAGCTTGCTCACAGCCTTGAGTGGCATTTGGAATCACAGAATCATACAATGGCCTGAGTTGAAAAAGATCACAATGATCATCTAGTTCCAACCCCTTTGCTATGTACAGGGTCACTAACCACCCGATCAGGCTGTCCAAAATCACATCCAATCTGGCCTTCAGCACCTCCAGGGATGGGGCATCCACAACCTCCTTGGGCAACCTGTTCCAGTGCATCACCACCCTCTGTGTGAAAAACTTCCTCCCAGTATCTAACATGAACCTCTTCTGTCTTAGTTTAAAACCATTCCCCCTTGTCTTATCACTATTCAACCTTGTAAACAGTCATTCGCCTCCTGTTTATATGCTCCCTTCAGGTACTGAAAAGCCACAATAAAGTCCAGTCAAGGGCTTGCCTTCTGCAATAGGTGCATGCAGCAGGTGAGAAAGCTCCTGAATAATTTGAAACAGTCCATCTGAAATACTCATGGGGAGACATTTTCCCAGCTCAACCCATTTTTGCTTAATTCCCAGCTCAAGCAGACTTTTGCTGAAAGCATGGAAAGTTCATAATGCTCAGATTTTACAGCAGAAGCTCAAAGATGAGATCATGAGTTGCTTGTGGGTAGTGCACAAAGCAGATTACACAGTCTAATTTTCATTTTGCTCTTCTAGGAAAAGCAAGAGCACTGTTTATAACATTACAAGAAACACTGATAATTTTCCCATGCTAGGCTATTCTCATTTATTTTCTTAAATCAAATCAGATCAGTCAGCTTATTTGAGAATGCAAATGCCAGCTGTCGGCACCCAGCCTCCCCACCCTCACCATCCTAACTCTTCTTCTTTTCCTTCACTTCAGGACACGCTTCAATTTTTCATATATGTTTCAGAATTGGAGAAAATCCCCAGGAGTGAAGTTGCAAAAAATTAATTTTATCTGACTTTATCATCTATGCAACACCTGACAGTGTAATTTTCCAAAAATTCCAGGGGATTTTGTGAGCTTTGATGGCAGGCTGTTTCCTTTGCATGAAATGCACCCAAATTCAAAACCTTTACAATTGCACACTATGAAAAGCCTCCAAAAGGGACAGAGAGCAATTCCATCTCAATGGTGACATAGCAAGCAGCTATCTATTTTAAGATGAATATTTTTGTCTAAAATACCTCCATAAAAACACCATTATCTTTTTTTTTCCTTTTGATCGACTTACTTACTGGATTTCATCTTAGACAAGTTTGACAAGCCATGTTGTGTCAACCCTCCCACATCTATGATTCACTCAGTTACTTTTCTGCCTAATGCTTCACTTAATCTTCTACCCAGAGCCGCTATGGACGTTATTGGTAACTCTTTCTTCAGTCACAAGAAATGATGCAAAACCCCAAATAATGTGAATAACTGCAATCACTGGGAGCTTCATTCCCTAAAATAAGACTGCAGAAGATTATAAAGTTCTTTCTTGGTCTTTAAAAATTTTTTTCATCTTCGTCTGCCTCCTAATGAGGCATCTGCAAAAAGCTGTTTGGTCAGACGCTCCTTATTCACAGTTAAATTCTTATGGGATTAGTAGATTTGTTATACTCAGAGTACAAAAGTAAACAGCATATGGCTCTGTTAATATCCTTATAATGTCACCACGCAATCTGTCAGAATGCAAACTTTTCTGAGCAGTTTTCTTTGAGTTCACAGTAAGAAAAGAAAAAGTAGTCTTAAGAATTCTTCTACATCACGTCAGAGACGGTGAACTGTTTTCTGACTCTCGTTCTGTATTTCTAGCTTAATAAGGATGTTGAAGTATAATACCTCCAGTAACAAACATACAGTGGGAAACCAGTTACTTTGTTACAAGGAGTTAAAAGGTCATTTCCCCTTGATGAAAAGCTTGTTCTATCAGATAAGGAGCTGCTACACTCCATATCACTGGCAACCCTTCAAAAGGATTCAGAAATTAAAGGCATTGTTTGAAGATAAAGGCGAGAAGGTCATTTGCCTTGTGTTCAGTCCTGCAAACCTTGCTGTGTGACCCTTTGATATTCAAATGAAGAGAGCTTTAAATTGTTTTATCTTCATACAGCTAACGAGTGCTGGCTGACAAACACCTTTAAAACTAGTCAAAACTCTCCTGGAATTAAAATTCGAAAAAAAATTGCAACATATTTCCATGCAGACAGAGTACCTCCACGAAATTCACCCAGGCTATACCCACAATTATGACAGCACTGTGCTTTGGTTCTATGGCTTTTCTTGTTCTTGTTTTTGTTTGTTTGTCTGATTGATTGCTTTAACTCTGGTTAAACTCTGTTCTTACCGGCCAAATAACATCTGACATAATTTTCGATGTGTTCTTGCAGTGGATTAATAAAGCTGAATAAACAAGCTATGTATGTAAAATCTATGTCCTCTTTGAGCCCTGTGCCTTGTACAGTGAAACGAGCCTTACAATTAATGCACGGAGTAGCAGAAAAACTACTTATGAACTTTTTACTGCCTGAGACTATATAGCTGCATATTATTATATGTGTAATTAACTAATCTGGAACATTGCTCTGATATACAGTGTGTGCACTATTTTCGTTAGAGGAATAGATTCTGATTTTAAAGCTTTTTCTTCTTTTACGATTCATTTATGGGAAAACATTATGATTATTCTTTAAATCTCTTGAAATTTTCTTGTAAGAAGTAACAATCTTCAGAGGCTCGCAATGTCTCTATTAAAAATAAGACACCACACAACCCTCCTCTAAGGGACAATAAACATTGTGTACCATAAGCATGCCTGACTGTTGCTGTGACCTCCTTCATTACCTTAGAAGCTGTTTATTTTAACCTTACTTCCACTCTATTTTGGTGACTTTAATAATAGCCCTCTATCACTCTAACTCACGTTCAGTAGTAAATGTAAACGGGATCATTTCAGTTTTAAAATACACGTGAACTCTGCCTCCCAGATTACTATCAAATAATTAAAAAAAAATCCTTACCTAATGGAGCTGACTCACTGCTAATGGCCAACAGGGGAATCCAGCAGAGGCAGGCAACAAGTTGGAGATGCTGGTGGGAAGGTAAGGGCTGCTGCATAGTGTCCAAGGCAGCTTTTATCCATGCATCTGCAGTTGCTTAGAAGTTAACTTTTGAAGTACTAAACTTTGCAGGAAAACACATCAGCCTGCCTGCCTGTTGCAATTTCTTTCTCCCTCCCCCCCCTTTCTTTTCAATCCAGTCTCTTGGAGAGGGCTTAACATGTCATTAATCCCAGAATTTCCAAGAGGGAAGCCCTCCAGCGACACACAAACCACACTCACCCCCCCACGCACATAGCAGCCAAGCGCATGTGTCCCTGCAGCTGCTTTCCCTGCAGCTGCTCTGATTTACACACCCCGTAGCACACCCGCGCACACACGCACCCGCACAGGGTGAGAACAGCGCGTACCGCCAGGATGGGTGGTGGGAGGTGAGCCTGCAGAAACTGGGGCTGTAAACCAAACCTGCCTGCTCACCATATTGTCAAGACAAGCGGCACCGACTTCAAGTGACTGCAGTTACATCTGACATCACGTTTTATAGAGAGGAGGATAAAAACACTGAAATATGCGTACACAAGTAGTTCATTTTTAGATTCCACTGCTGCAAACCTGTTATAGAATCGCTCTGTCCCAGTGGTTTGTGTCCTGGGTTGATGCATCATTGCCTGTTATTTTAGAGAATCGTTTGCTACTGAAATAAAGCCTGACAGCATTTGGTCTGTCAGTTCTTCGTGAGAAACGAGATGTGTGCTTCAGAAGGTTGGAAAACAGAAGCAAATGACAGAGAAAGAACTCAGTCATTCGTGCTTTTCAATCACATTTTTCTTAAGTTTTACCTAATTTTAAAGAGCTGCAGCACAGATCCCTTTAAGCAGTGTTTATTGTAAGGCAACGTATACTGTCAGCCTGAAGCGTGATATGAAGAATTTGTTATTAAATCACATGCTATGCTCTGTATTTGTGCCATTTTATTCAGGGGATATTTTATCCCATCCCACTGCTCAGTGTTTTCCATATCTGCCAGCGTTTCTTTTCTCTGACTTGTCAAATTTGATTATTTTGTGTCTACTTGTTTAAGGAAGGATATAGTGAATTGTCTGATGATATACTAATAAGACATCTGTAAACATTCCACTCACATCAGTACCAGGAGTGTTTCCTTTAAAAGCGTAAATAAAACCATTAAAAATGTTCCACAGAACATCCAAGGAGTTCCAAATGCTGCTCATTTGTTTTAACTATCCCACTGAAGAAATTTACTACTGGATTCTTTGACACTGATAGGGTATTTGAGAAGAACCTTCTAAAACCTCTGTCTTAATTTTGATTATGGATTTAAATGCTGAAAAACAGCTGCTTAGAACAGTCTTATTGGATGAGCTATGTCACAGGCCTGAGTTATAACTCTACAACTTCCAAGGAGCCTTCCCATTGACACTACTGACCTTTAGAATACATTCCTTTAAGTTCATTAAGAAAAAAAGGTTAGAACAACTGTGTTTAGAGTCTAAGATATCTTCATTCATTTCCTTAACACAAACTTATGAAAATATTTGAAAGGGTGGTGAGGCTGTGGCACTGCTGCCCAAAGAGGCTGTGTGTTCCTCATACCTGGAGGTGCTCAAAGCCAGGTTAGATGAGGCCCTGGGCAGCCTGATATCATGGGCAGCAACCAGCCCACAGCATGGAGGTAGAAATGGATGGTCTTTAAGGTCCCCAGCAACCTAAGCCTTCTGTGATTCTATGAGTCAAAGAAGTGTAACTCTAGTGTTTAACTACAGGGATTCATGAAAATCTGAAATCTGTTGTGGATTGGGTTTAAATGAAAATACTGGAAAGCAACAGTAATCTGCAACAAAGTGAGAAAGCTTTCCACAAACACTCCAGCCATTACAGGTCTTGTGCATGCAGAAAGAAAAAGTAACCAGCCAAAAAAAAAAAAAAATCAATGAAACATATTTAAGAGATACTACATAGGAGAAAAGGGATACTTAGGTCAGCTTGCTCATCTCCTTACCTTTTATATCCTTAAGCAGGTTTCAACCAGAAGGAAAATACCGCTGGTACAGATGACATGAAAGGTTATTGTCCCAGGCAAGAAAGTTTCCCTGGGCTAAATTTGGCTCCCTTCAATTTGGAAGAACAAACAATTTCAGGCGAGACAATAACATGCAAACATTCTCCAGCTCTTGACAAGACTTCGCTTAAGATAAATAACAAAAAAATAATGAACAGGACCACCTTCCTCTCCAAATTATTGAATCCAAAAAATAATGGGAATCTAAAGTCATGGAGACCCTGCAAAGAAATACTGCAGAATACACTCTTAGTTCTGACACCATTAGCTTCAGTAAGAGGAAAAGTGGAAACCGCCCAGAAAGTCAAGGACACTTGACACAATTAGCTTCATTGTCTATACAACAAGACAACACAACTCTGAACACTTTATATTAATCCATCTTGCATTGCATTCATTTTAAACAGCAGAGATGAGTATGGGGAGTTAAAACCAGCCAAAAGTCACAGCTGGGAGCTGGCAACAGCAGTTTAGCCTCAGCCAAAAATTGTTCAACAAATATGCATGTTAGGTATTCAGATTCTCCCCTTTACAAGAAAGAGACAGTGTTTGCCTGGAAGATCCCACTCAGCAAGCTGGTGTTGTGGGGCTGGGAACTGGCTGAACTGAAGTGAATGGGGCAGCCCATAAAGGTGTGAAAGATATGGCAGGAGAGCAGTGGGAAAAGCATGGAGGGCAGTGAGCTTTTCACAACATTTTGCTTTTTGCTTCAGGTGCAGAACTATACTTCAGGATGGGAGTGAGTAGTAATTAATTGTAAAAAATGCGAATAACTCAGAAGCCTCCAGAGATGTGACCTTCTGTCATGAAACGCCCAGGTTCCTGAGTTGGTGCAGGAGTACGCAGAAGTGCTGGGTGATAAGAGGTTTTAACAGATAAATCCCGTCACTCATTTCTCTAAGGTTATGTGGAAGTGTCCATCTACCCAGATCACTCCAGCAAGGAGACTGAAACATCACATCTCTTCCCAAAAATTGAGTATGACTAGGACTTCCCTTTGTTTTCAAGTGAGCAGAGAGCTGTACTGTCCTTTTTAAGCATAGGCAGTCATTAGAAACTGATCTAGAAATGACAGTCTGAGTTTATTTCTTTCTGCTTCTTATGAGGAGCATCTCTAAGGCTGTCCCTTGGGGTTGCTTTCTCAGCAAAGAGAAGATCATTATTCATGGCTGGCAAAGATAGCACGACCCTGCATGTACATACACTTTGTTAGTAGGACAGAGTCCTTCAGAGGAAGAAGACATATCATTTAATAGCATAACATTTTCTGCAAGTCTGAATTTATGGATTTAGTTACACCAAAAACCAAGCACACAGAAAAGTACAGAGAAGGGTTATCTGACAGAAAATACCTGCCTTATCCAGCAACAAAAAATAAACTCCTTGTGTTCCCACAGTCTATACCTTTTCTCTTGATATTGGCTGCTCAAGTCCAGGAACTTGCAACCTTTTCTACAGTTTCAGAAGAGGTGAAGAGGTCAACATAACTGATTTTAACCAAGTCCTAGCGGTCTCAAGCATAGGACCCATCCACAAGGATTCTATGGAAAGGGCCAAGAAGGCTCTCAGTTCTGGAATTCTTCTCTGCTCTCATTTCTTTTGCTCATTTGTGTCCATATATTGGATAAATACCAAACAATATTCTTATATCCAAAGTACAATTCAAACTGCTATTCTTTACTGTGCCACTGTTACTTCAACTAAATGAAACTAAACGGGAAGGACTTTGTCTCACTTTGTGTCCAGTTTGGAGAAATAAAAAATGGTCACAATTATTAGAGCTGGTGCTGTCCTCTGTTTAGTTATCTAAAGTACAACAGGCCTTCCAATTAATAGAAGTAATTCATTTTCATGAGTCTGATTCTTCAGAAAAAAAATATGAGAAGCAGTACACAACTCATAGGACAAAGCTCTTCATTTAGTGAGAAGTAACTGCCATTTTTAGAATAAATTATACAGAAGTATGCTTCTCTTTGCACAGCTCCTGGAGAGCAGAGAGCAATTTGCACATTCAGCAGGTTTATCCTTCGGTTTCTAATTTCTTTGTGGGAGAACGCTAGTGGATTTCGTTAGCTGATGGGCCAAACTATAGGCATTCACACTCTAAAGAAAAGATGGAGAAACCCACTCATTATTTCTGTATTTTTTTAAGGGTATACAGAGAATAAATGCTTAAGCTCTGAATGAACCTGTTAGAAAAATTAAATCAGTTCCTTCAAACTATGTTACTGCTTGGAATGGGTTGAGGTTGGATGAGATGCCTGATCTGACATGGTGCAAACACAGCTCAGCATACTCAACATATTTCTCTTGCTCCTGGTTTGCCACATGCATTGCCCTGGCCATCTGAACTTCTGGGCACTGTATGCCTTTATTATATTTGCAGCATGCACCATCAGCACCCTTCTCAGATGGATTCTGTCACCAAGCCAGGTGACAGGATCTCAGTAGCCTACAAGCCAGTATTCACTAGGGCTGTGCCTTAAATGAGGTGGACATTCTTCATGAGAGCTCCTTATTTAACTGGAAAATGCCAGGCTATTGCAGAGATGTCAATATAAATCACATCTGTAATACATCTCTCATATGGAATGCCCTAAGATATACCTAACAGAAAGGCTGTCATTGCTCAGCAGCTCCACATAGAAAAGTCCCTTTTGGTTTGAAGATATTGGCAATTAGAAAAGACTACTAAAAAGAAGAGACCTGTATTCAAATGGTATATATTGGAACCAGCTGGGGATTTCTGATCAGAATCTATTTTCAGAAAAAAACATGTAGTTTCCTTTAGTTTACACAAAAAACAGTAAAAAGGGTTTTTTTTTCTTATTTTAGTGTTTGTTCTTAGATCTGCTCAGTATGTTGTTTTCTTTTCTGAGCTGCTCTGGTACCACAATTGGTCATGGTTTTGTCTTTCACGGGGATCTGCTTCATTTATTGTTCCATTTAGGTAAAATGGATTATTTGGTTTAAAAAAAGCAAAAAACCTGCAACCAAACATATACACACACAAATAACCATACTAAAAAATCCCTACACTTTGATTGGTTTTCTCCAAAATTAAGATGAAGTAAAGAAGTAACACAATACTCTTAGGGAGTAGAAATTCTCAAAACACTTTTACAATAGTGCATTAGTCCAATAACACAGGATAGAGCAGAGAAAAGCAATTGGATTTCTACTGATAAGTGTCTTTGCCTGTTCTTCCAAAGCCTTTTCTTGACAAGATAACAAAAAGCAGGAGTAAGAAGTGTCCACTCGTACCACTGACTATGGACAGATCACACTAATACAAACCCACTGTTACTCAGAAAAATTGCAGACAGGATTTTCTCAGAGTCAGCTTTCCATTGAGGAAACAGATTCCTTTGAAACAACATCAGAAAGACATTTCCCAGGAGTTTCTTATCAGTGTTAGCAGTGTAAAGGCACAAGGTGGGAAGGGGCTGCTCCTACCTTGAACCATTTCATTCAGCTTTTTCCTGGAACTCTCCTCTTGAAGAAATCAAAATCTTTAAAGGTGAACAGTGAGGTGCCAAACCCCCAAGATCTTCCAACTAGGAGCAGTAACAAGAATCAGAGCAGAACCACCAGGATTAACAACAAAAGGAAGGAATTTGGCTTGGGCTGAAACCAGTGTAAACTGATATTAAAACTCTGACTGTCCATATATCTGTCATCTCTTCTTTCATCCTCTTATTCCATCCTGACCTTTACAATGTGATCTTATAAGAGGGATGTATGTGAGCAGAAGTTGCGTTCAAAGAAAGCCCAATTAATGTGAGCAGCCTTTGCAGGGCTCTGGTCTAGCAAACATGGTGCTTGCTTCTATTTCTTCAACACAGATGTTGCCTCTTTAAGACCCTTAGACTGCTGAATAAGCAAGTGATGCAGGGGGCCAATAAAAAGCATTGTTGTTGTAATGAAAATGAGAAATAGTATTAAAAAGTAAACCATGACTAACTAGTGGATGAGTAACAACGCAGATCAAGCCAATCCCCAATTTGATTACAGTTTCCTGCATTCATTCAAGAAGTTACAAGTATTGTTTCTTTTCAGATACTATAGATAAATTTAAAGTATTAATCAGGATATTCATCAATATCCTGATATTAGTATTATATATAATAATTATATAATATAATAATCAGATTAATCCTTCCAGTTAAGAGACAAAGAACCCAGCATAAGGGCAGTTAGATTCCTCCACAGGATACTTCTGAAAACACATGGTTTTAGGTTCTCTGTGATGTCACCTAGAATAAACCCACTGCATCATTGCAGAAGAAACCAAGTCACACCAGCCCAGTTGTCAAATTCCCTCTTTTCTGCCACCTGTCTCATACGCAAATAGGAGATGAGTTTTAAAAATTTTGTTGAAACATTTGCAATGAAACACACCAGAGTTTTATTTCAAGCTCTTAGTAACCTGTGTTTTAGCCTCTGTCCTTATCACAGAGCAAGTTGCATTGGAAAGGACAGAGATATATTGTGAATTTTTTCTTTTATTCGTTCATAGCTCTGATAGGTGACGTTTCTAAGTGTTTGTGCTTTTGGTACTTACATATAGTAAGTGATAAATTATATGTTACAACAACAATTCCATGAAGCTGGATTGCCTTTTCAGGGGATTTATTGCCTTGCAAGGTAATGGATTGATAACACACAAGAATTAAATCCTCTCTTTATCCCCAAAGCAAGTATAATACAGGCATTACAATTATTTCCCAAGCGTATAAATCATGTATGGCACCCAAACTATCACCCACATGGACCTACTATTCCCTGCCTTTTTCCTAAAAAAGTTCTTCCTCTATAAATTTTACTGGATACTTCAACTACAAGAACAAAGGGCGGTAGTACAGCTTATTAACTTCTTTATGAGCTTCTCTTTTCTGTAAGAAACAATAATTATCAACTTTCTGTATTAGAACAGGTATGTAGGGAATGTTAGATGGTGGTTAGCATTGCCTTGGAAGGCAGAACAGGAGCTTCTGGAACACTTTCAGCCATGAACAGTAAAATCTTAATTCTATGGATACAGTTTTTTCAAGATCTTGTCATTTCTGGCAAAATTGTGAAAAAGCTCAAAGTAGTTACCAAGTTCAGCCCACCTTGAAAATAACTGAAACTAGAGAAATGATCATAGAATCATAGGCTCATTAAGGTTAGAAAGGACCACTGAGATCATCTAGTCCAATCATCAACCCATCACCACCACATTGGGCAGCTTTCTTCTGGTACCTTCACCACACTGATTTCAGTAATTTATGTAATTCGTACACATCATCTCATGGAAAAAGCAAGTTATCAACAGGAAGCTCAGAAAGGCTTCACAGGAGCAAAGGGCCAATTTACAGTCAGCCCAATCATTTATTTCTATAAGGCCTCCTCTTTTCTGTACTCTCAAAGAGAGGTTTTAAAGATTCCAGATTTTCAACTTTTGAGATGTGTTAAAAAAAACTAAAATCAACTCATTACCATTTTCTTTCCTGAAGAGAACTACGTACTGGAAAAAGCAGATGTTGAATAAAGCAGTCACACTCCAAACATTATTTCAGCTCTTAAAAATAACAGTTATCTTATAAATTCATGTCTCATGAAGAGATCTTCTCATTCACTTACTTGTGAAAACCTAGTGAAATAAAATTAAAAGAATAACATTTATCATAACGCTTTCAAGTTAATGAACATTTCACTGAAGTTTTTATGGCTTCTTTTTCTCCCCTCCACTAAGGTGAGAATTCACTCCAAATATCACACAAATTGGAATTATAACTTCATTTTACAAACCCGTTTTGCTTTTCAGGCAAAAGATAATGATGCTTTTAAATAATTACATTGCTTAAACACAATTAGTATCTCTCAAACAAGCCTCCACCAGGCTACTTTTTTTTTTGAATGCTTCCTTTCTTTTAGCCCAACTTCTGTTACCCATTTCAAAAAGCATGGTTATTTTTAGGACCCCATTTCAGTTTAGTTTTTCTTAGCCACTTTTTAAGGGACATTTCACCTTGAGAAATATAGCTCCTGGCTTCTAACATTCATAATATTCAGATATTGCCAAGAGTCAGTTACTACTGTTCCTCACTACTGCAGTTGCTTTTCCATCCATTCATTTTCACTGGCAATATGAGATTTGCTCTTAACTACCCAACAATTCCTTGGTTGCTGCTTCTGACTGTTCATGGAAACTGTGCAAGTGTAGTAGAGAAAATATTTCATTTTACAGCTTTACACTTTATTTCAGCTCAAACTGATGTAATACAGGCACTGAAATTAGTATTTGCTGTGGCAAACTATCACAAGCATTATGGTATCTATTTATATAAAAGCAAGGAAAATGTTTTTGCTTATTAGATACTTTAATCACATTTACTCCTTTGGATTTTAGAGCATTAATGTCACAGGTAAGGTTTTGTACAGCTGACTACCTATTAATTGAATACTCTAATTCAGCCTCTAATTCTGCCATTTAATGGTTGAGAGCCCATTAAAGCACCTATTTCTCTAATAGCTGTGTAGAAAAGTTAATGTTTGTTGCTGTTGCAACCCAACTGAATCTTCTGCTTGTCTTCCAGCTGAGCACACTGTTGTGCACTTTTTGGTTTGAGTTTAGTGCCAGAGTATCACAAAGCACTTTTTAAGTATGTTGCTGATGGAAATAAGACATGCTTGCTCTGTGTGTAAAGCATCCACAAGAAAGCATGCCTCTAACATTTTCTTCTCAGCACATACTATTCATCTAAGATCGCTTATTTATATGAAATAATGGCCTGCAGTTTCTTTACAGATTAAAAAAATACCAAAATTTGGGCCAAACCCTTTGCCTATTCAGCTCAGTAGATAGGACAAAGCTAAGCAGGGTCTCAGTAACTTGCAAAGGAGATAGGAAAACATTTTTCCCCCAGCACAAAGAGACTTCTAAAATACTCTGGTCCCAGATGAAGCAGGTCAAGTTACAGGACAGTCCTCTTTTTTTCCCAACCATAAAAAAAGAACAGACCTTTTGCACCTGCCAAGATTGTTTTTGACTTCCATGCTGTGAACTCAAACACTACAGGCGATGGCATCTCACTGAAGAGGATACTCAAGTGGTATCATTATGAGACATGGGGCTTACAATTCTTGCTACAGCATTTTTTAACTCATTTAGAAGAATTGATTAAATATCACCAGCTAAATTATGACTAAACACCAATGGCTAAGTTACAAAATCAGCTACCTCTTGATAATACTGTTTAAATGTGCCTTGCTCTTTTGAAGGCTTTGTAATGTATCACAACTTGACCATTTTTGTTAATTATTTTAGAATATGTCAACTCACAATGTTGCCTGGCCTGAAGTCAAAAGTAACAAAGGCTTTGTTAAATAATTAGTCTTAGACTATAGAACAAAGTCATCCATCATCAAGTCATGGGTTTTGTTTTGTTTCCACTAAATTGTTGCAGTGTAATTTCCTTTGGTAATAAATCTTAAATCTATGACATTCAATAGCATCACAAAATACTGAATTTACTGTATGTATTTAACTGCAGACTAAATGCCTATATGAAAACCAAGACCTTGCCCATCCTTTTGAGTTATAATGGATATAAGATATTTAATGCACAAGCTAACTGCTGCTTAGATGAAGAAACTTCTCCAGTGAACCTGTTATTTCCTGGGTGCTCATTAGAGTTTGCTGAACTTTCCTTGAAAGCAGCTGGTGCTGGCCTGTGCTCAGCAAGATGAACAACAGCCTGGCTTTTCACATCACCAGTAAGGCTCCCACATTCACAGTGGGTCACGGAACACAAATCAGTTGTTTCACGGTGCAGCAGCCATTGTGTTAACCATTATTTCAGCCAATGGATAAATGGCTTCTTCCCTGGGTAGGTAGCCATGCATACGGTGCCAGAGCTGAACAATTGAGGGAGAAGACATCAGTTATGAGTATGAGAAAGCTCAAGAGCCATTTTGTGAAATCATGGCTCATTTTAGTGCACGGCTTGATAGATCCAGGAATTTAACTCCTATTATACTACTCTTCTATTTTCTTTTTTCTTTTTTTTTTTTTTACTTTAAATTATTTGGAAGATGAACAGATTAAAAAATGATTTTGTGAGTTCTTGAAATTGAATCATGATAGTCTGTGGACTACTTAACAAGAAATGGGAATGTCTTGAAGTAGATTTTGGTTTTCTTCAAACCCGGGTTCTAAGAGAGCCACTTTGATCAACTTTGCTATTTTTGTTGAAATTAATGTGAATTTTCCTGATTCTATGAGATGAATTGTGAAGACATCTTCTTCACAAGTTTCTGAGACAGACTTGCTAAAGAATAGGTAGCCAGGAAAAAGAGGAAACTGACTTTTTCCTGGTATACCAATAACAATCCATGTCCCATTGCCCAAAGTCATGCTGATAGTGCCTCTAGAATGTCCCAAAGAGAAGATGAACTTGAAAGAATCATAACTTCTAGCTTCATGGAATATACAGACAGCTTTCAGCCTACTGAGAGATTCTGATTATTTTGGAAGGTGAAGACAAGACATACACACTATCTGATCCAACAGCATGCCAAAGGCAGTGAGTGAAACCATTGGTGATTCAGAAAGACCTGTCATGAATTTCTGGAATACCTGCAGAGTTTCAGCAATGCTTACAAATAGCAAATGTCATTTTGCGATAGACTGCAAATAATTAAAAATGGCTAAATGTACTGCTTGTAAAGGGGGTTGATGAAAACTTTGATCACAGACAGAAAGGAATTCTTTTAAAAACCTACTGTTAACAGTAGGTAAAAAGTTAATGAGAAACATGTAAATAATTAATTCTGCCTCTAGAGCCAGAAAAGATTTGTTGTTACTGTTAATGGACTCACAATATCGGTTACGTTCTATTTTCTGCAGAAAGTACTGGATTACTTGATCTCCATACAAAAGAAGTTATTGCATCAATATGGTTTTGTATTACCAATAAAAGTATTTTCCTAGGTTAAAGAGACTTGCTTTGAAGACAGAAGAGCTAAATTGACACTTCAAAATAAGCAACACATTCAAATAAAATGTTTTCAGAAAAGTATTGAAGAAAACATGCAAAAAAAACCTGGTACTTGATATTTGCATGAAAACAAATTGTAAAGCTAACAAACTACTTAACTCATTATTACAATGGATAATCTTAAAAAGAAATGTCTCCTCCCTCCATACGATGTTCTTTATAGTTATGTCATCAGGAGATGTAATACCCCTCCTTTACTTACATACATAGAGTATGCAGATATCTCATCTTGACAGTAAATAAGTCAAAAATACGTGCAGGATATGTATAGGAACCCAGGCATTCAGAAGATCCAGGCTGGTTTCAGATGCAATCATTCCACTACTGAACTGAAAATATACTGTGCTTACATTATTTAACTATTTTGGCAATATTATAATAGCCTTGCTTTTGACATTATGATACTAAGTAATGCAATTGCTCTCAGTAGTCCTATTAAAATAATTCTTACAAGCTTGCTGGGTGTGTTGTCTACAGAGTATTAGGAACTGGGCTGAGAGAGATACACCTCAGGGACAGTAGAGATACTACTGTATAAACCAGCATTTAGCTTCAGAATAGGTAACAGGTTTAAAAAAAAAAAAGAGTATCATCTAAGTTCTTTCTATATAAGATAGAAAATCAGCTCTAGGTAAGGCTTCATTCATGCATGACAAGCACCAATCATATCTAATCATAATAAATGCACAGGGACTACTCTTCCTTTTACTACTGACAGAAAATGCACCTTGCCTATTAATTCTCATTTATATGTAAATATAAACAAATACATTAGAAGGATGTGGGTTTTTTCCCCCCCTAAGAAGGAAAGTATGTTTCTCAGGCTGTGGATTTACCATTGTTCAGCTGTAAAAATGCACATTAAGAGGATCTAAACTAAACACGATCCAGAAAAAATAAAATAAAAAGAACAAAAACCATCAAAAGTACCCCAGATAACTCTTTCAACTGAAGCTCTGGACAGGTCCTTAAGTCCACTCTCATCCCCATTAGCAAGGACTTCCCCAGTTCTCATGTGCATGCCCCAGACTAGCCAAGTTCTTTGCCCAGCATCAGATTCTCACCCAGTAGTATTTTGCAAGGAGCTTTTATCCTTTTCCCCTCTCTCCAGTTGGGGTGGCTGAGGTAGCCAGAGGCATTAAGAGCTTTTATAATGCTGTAAAAACTAAAGGAGCTGACGGGGTTGGGAATCACACAGCTCCAGCCATTCTCCCTCTGCAGAAGGAGGAAATCTCACTGTGTTTGGCTGGAGGGCCATTACTCAGCTGGACTTAAGGGACAGCAGCAGATCTTATCTTGTTTCAGCCTTGTTTCTGACTCCTTTGGAAGCTGCTCTCCACTGAGCTGATTGCCAGCAGTCTCTGGGCAGTTGGGCAAGGGAGGCAAAATGTACTCTGCGATATGCCTTGGAGCACTGTCCTTGGTTTTGCCTTAGGCTGCAGATGTGCCTTAACTACTTAACTGAGTTAATGGGCTTGTGGCTTTTCAAATCAATTTCGCAGAGTACTGCCTATGTATCAGGTATACCCCACAACGCTACTGGAAATTGTATCAGAAATGAGCATAGAAGGAGGCTACCGTACATCTAATACACACAGCAGCGTGAAATCCTGCAACATTTGTACTTCCTGTATGAACAATTTCTGCGTGCTTGTCACATGCTGCTTCCCACATCTGGCCAAGGCACGCATCTCAACTTGTCAGGGTATGTTGCTATCTCCAGTTCCTGCTTCACAGGCACGATGCATGAAACTGTATGCGACCTAGCAACAGATCTGTAAGAGCAAATAGTACCAGTCCTGATGGGAATAAAATTAATATATCTTTTACAGGGCACAGCTGCTGAGCTTGTGCTGCTCCCTGCTCAGAAACGCAATGAAAAGTGTTCCCCATTTCCTTATGCGCATGCATCCATGCGAGGCAGTGATTTCTTATTACACAGCTATTTAGATGTGTCTCACATGGAGAGCAGCCTGGAAATTCAGTCGACACAAATAACAAAAATAACGAGTAATTGCATGATGAGGGCTTATCAGGGTAATTCTGTTACATAGCAAGGGAGCTAAGGCTGGGAGGAGTCACGCACACTTCTCATCTGCACAACCTCTCCGCTCGCAGAATTGACAGCTGCCCAGTAGATGGTGGTGTTATGTCAACTACTTCGCTCCCTGGGAACAGCCACTGCAGAATTTCACAGCTCCTAGAGCTGCACTCAGCTTTCTCAGATCCCTTCTTGTAGAAATAATTTACATAGTATCGTTTGAATTGGAAGGGATCTTCAAAAGTCGATTTGGACCACTTGCCCTACAATGCAAAGGTGCACTTTCAGATGCACAGAACCCAGTCCAGTCTCACCTCAAGTGTCTGCAAGGATGGGGCACCCACCACCTCTGTGCGCAACAAGTGCTAGTGCTTCACTCTCTATATCATAAAGAACTGTTTTCCTATATCCAGTCTAGATTTCCCCTCTTTTAGTTTGAAAACTTCTCTTCATCCTATTGACTATCACCTAGCCAGAGTTGGGTAAGACACATCAGAATAAAACTGCCTGAGAAGTACAGACTATATATATTTGAATTTACAGCAATTTATATTTAAAACATCTGTAATCAGAATAGTGCCTTAAATACAGTATTCAAATTTCAGCAATAAAATTCAGTATTTGACAATAAATCAACACAGTAAAAGCACATCACTCAGAGAGCAAATGCTCTTTGCTGGGGAAATGAAGTTTGTAATGTGGAGTTAAAACAGTGGTGACAGAAGCATGAACAGTCATGCACAGCTGGTCTGTGTGCCCAGCAGCGTGAGGGTGGGAGCTGAGGAGGTGCAGAAAGGCTTCATGCTGCAACATGCTGCTACAGACATCATGACCCCTTCATTGGGAGTGCCAAGATAGTGTATTTATAGACCCCCATCCTAAACTGACTTAGCTACTTGCTAGTTAAGTGTTACTGGATCAGGCTACCCAGGGCCCTATCCAGCCTGACCTTGGACACCTCCAAGGATGGGAATTCTAGCTATTTCTTTCTTTTGTGTTCCAGTACCAAAAAAAAAAGATACTTAATTTTCAAAATATCTAAATTAATTCACAAACTAAAGTCTTAGTAATGTTCTTGATGTGCACCAGTATGAGAAGAGCCTTTCAATTGCACTTCTCTCTGGTCTGTTGAATGTCTGTGTACCAGATAACATTTCTGCACAGATAAGAAAGTTGCTGTTTCTTTTTCATTGGGTTACATGAAAAAGTAATCCCACTATTTAGACCAAAAGAACCAATAAAATTCACTTAAGAGAGTGGAACTAGTGCACACTGAATAACACACATTCAGCAAAAAGATTAGCTTGAAGTGGACCTCAGAGAAATGGTAAGTTTCACACATGCAATGCAAAGAACAGGGTCACAAGATAACTGTCATGGGAATTAGATCTGTAATAATCTACTCTGGACTTGATTAGAGTAATGTGCTGCATTGCAAGAGGTTTTCATGCATTTTCTTCCCTTTTTTATTTTTAGGGACGTCTATATCTGAAGTAAAAGATAGAAGATGCCATCAAGCAATCTTAGCCACAAGAGACTTAAACATGTTCTCCAGTAAACAGTCTATCAGGATTATCAAAAAGTAACAGCTAAGGGTTTGCTCTACTAGGCGTCCATCCAGCCTTTGTCAAGTATTTCTATTTGCCAGGATTTCAGTGGTAACATGTAACAACCCCACAACTCCAGGGTCTTTTACTGACTGTTCAATTACTAGAATTCCCTCCTTGATTTCCATCATCATGATTATTTGTCATTACAGCCACATTCTTAAATCTGACTCAAAGCAAAGTTTTTCCTTCTTTTGCTAGATTTACAGCTCCAACTGAGATTTAACCTCTGAAACAGTCATTTTACCCTACAGTTTCAATGAAAGTAAACAAACAGCCTTCCTATGTATGACAGTTGCTATAGCAGGGTAGGGGAAAAAAACAATTTTTCCAAAGCTAAATATCAAACCTGATTGTTTATATAATCCTTATAGTAGTAAGAGTACAGAATAGAAATCCCTAATACTTTCAACAATCACTCACATCATTGCATGGCCGACCTTTAGAAAACCGAACTTGGTTCAGAAAAGCACTACAGTAGATAATAGTCATCTCACCAAGAATCCACCTGCCTTAGAAGGAGCAATCTGTTTGATATGCTATTAATTACATTAAGAAAATACTGGAATATCAATGAGCTATAAATCTTCATTTATTCAATATGCCAGTGTGCTTTTGCTTTCAAAAGCAGCTCAACTTTTTCACTTGAGAAACATGATTAGCCTTCTAAAAGTTTAATTGCTCACAGTATGAGATATTGCGGATTGCCCAGCCTTTACCAAGTTCAATTTGGCGGCAAAGACTGGATAGATCCTCTCTTCCACAAAAAAAAAAAATACTGAAGAAACCTCTGCAACCAGTGGCACCCTGCTGCACCGAGTCATTCTAGACCTCACCTTTCAACTACTGAAGTCAGTGAGGATTTTATTGCTGGCATTTTTTGAAAGCAAACTCCATCCATCCATCTCTGCGAGCTAGCTTTTAATGTCCCTTCTGCAGTACTTTATCCAAGTCAAGAACTTAATTTAGTAAATTCAGACCAGAAAGACTACAAAAGCAACTAGAGAAAGTAGTACATTTGTGAGTTCAGCTACTTTCTTTCACTTCAAGTACTTATAGTATTTCATCTCTGTGTAGTAGCCTCTGTCTATTAGTTTTCGAAATTAAAACAATTGTAAGTATGTAACAAACACTAACATAAGGCATTAGGGGAGGAAGTTAACTGACAGTATGACTGACATCTTCTCTCACTGCAAGCTGAGTGATGTAAAGTGATGGTGTGCAACACTGAAGATGATGAAGCAAGTCCCCATTGCTAGCTGAGCAGTGTTGTCATGTAATTCCAGACCAGTTGCTTGAACTTATTTTCTTCACTGAAACCAGCTCAATAATTATAAGTAACACAGAACTAGAAAACTGGTCTTCACTTACAGAAGTACTTTCCAGAAAGGTTAATTCTGGAAGCATGATTCTGTTAAATCAGTTCAGCACTCTAATGAATGTTACACATGCAAGAAATTCTATGCGTAAATCTCATAAATTTGTTCTGGACTCTGTATAAGTGAACTCCTTCAGTTTTTCCTATGTGCTTTACACCAGAGATCTTGAAAGACCTTAAAACCTACAGATAATAAAGTGCTGTTCAAACTCAATCACTAATTAAATTAAGACCTTCCTGCCTTTTTTATTAATTTTAATGTAGCTAGTTAGTGAGCAAATGACATGACTTATATGAAGGCTGCAGTTTGCCTTTACATATTCATTGATTACCTGCTGCAACACTAAGCCTTGCACACAGCAAAGGAGGTCCAGTTTTCCCCTCCTGCCTGTATGCTTGCTCCAGCTGATTGCTGGCTGGACTGGTGACAGGAGAGTCATTCTCTTTATAGTATCATTAAGGTTGGAGAAAACCTCTAAGATCATCAAGATCATCATTCAACCACCAGCCCATCACCAGGCTATCAACAGGACTGAAACTGCCCAGCAATCTCAACAAGCTTTGAGCAGAAGTCATCAGTAAATTCTAACAATGGCTGACCACCTTACTTCAAGCAGACCAGGATAGATGACCTTGAGACATCCCTTCAAACGCATTTCTAAGCGTCTCAGCTCCTGCCTGACCAGTAGTGCAAAATGAGCTTAAGCGTAACGACAAGAGCAAGGCTTTATACAGCTCATTAACCTATATAAGTGATTAGCTTGGAAACACCTGGAGATCCTCAGGTGTTCACTCTGATTTGCATTCACCTGTGAACTTTTCTGGGTACACCACTCTGGATCTCAATCTTAACTCCTCTCTAACAGCCTATGATCCATATTATGAAACTAACAGAAATGAGAGATGATGAAATGCATTTATAAAATGAATTGTGAATATTGTGAAATGTATTTTTGAACTGAGATGATGGTTGACTTTTAACAAACTTCTTGGTCTGTTAACTCCTCCTGAGCTGCTGCTGATTCTCTTGCAGCTTGATAATAGTTTTGTTCTTTTCAGTAAAACTCCTTCAACTGTCACATACACAGCAATAGAATATTAGTTCTGAAATCTACCTTATCAGATAAATGTTTCTTGCTTTAAAGCCTATGTGTAGCTACTCAGAAACATATTAAAAAGTCATAAAAATAAAAAATAAAATTCAGCATAGAAATGTAGAAGAATGACTGGCAACAACTGAAATAATGTATGAAGTTCTCATAATGTAATACATGTTTGATACAAGAAATAAAACAAAACATAAGTTAAATAATACTACTATTCTGGGAAATCATTGCCCTTATATTCTACCGCAGTCTAAGAAGAAGATGGATACCCTTTCAGGAGGAGCCCCTAAGCTCACAACTTCACCCTTCAAGAGTTAGCAAGATTAAAGTAGACTTATGCACACAAAAGTGTAAGCATGTGCATGAGTTTACATGTTCATTTTCACATAATTTCACTATAGCCTCTCCTTATGTCTATGAAGGAGAGTATTTGTGTCTTATTCATAACATCATGACTTCACTGTTGAATCAATCAGCAAAGCTACCTTCAGACAATGAGATGATGAAATGTGTTTTTGCTTCTAGCTGGCATCTGGGTCAACTCTGTGTTGGAACTCTCACAGTGAAAACAAGTGTTTAGTTTAAAAATAATCTTATTCTTTAAAAATATTTAGTGAAAAAATAATCATGCTCACACTGTGTTATTCATTACTCTCTAACTTGGACTACCAGTGGCAGCATGCTGGAATTCAGAGATGACTAAGGGAATCACAGCAAATACCCCAAGCTCAAGTAAGTTTATAAGCAGGTGATATCTGTCCTGGGTGTATGACTATAACTGACTCATCCCTGCAGTACCCTACCCTGGTTGTAGGCTATCTGCCATTCTACACAACATCTTCTGTATGACAGAAAAAAAAACAAAGGTCATTCTTTGCTGAGCCTCTACTGGAGCACAGTTGGTGGCTCATAAAAACTTGCAGCTCTGTATGAGGAAGGAATGTGAGCTAGCACTTGGAGTAAACAGTGTTGGAAACTGGTTATATCTCAGACATCCTTCACAGCTGGAATTTCTGTTTCACCTGGTTGTGAAAAATCAGTTTTCTGCAAGCTGCAGTTCAAACCCCTTAAGAGCCATGCAGGCAAACTCCTCCAGAGACTCTGGGCTTGAATTGCCCTGACCAACATAAGTACATATTTCAAACTCCGGTAGTGCACATGGTATTGGTTGGCAATAAGGAACCTCCTGACAAGAGTTCAGTTATACATCTTCAGAATCAACAAATACAGCATAGTTAACCTTTTCCTGGGTAAAGAACCAATATATTAAGCTTCCTTATTTAAAGTTATTCTACCATTAGGTTAAGTCTAATAATGCCATCATTAAATAAAATAATAAAGACCTATGGCAGGTAGGTAAAATTTAATAGGAAAAGCTCAACAAGAGGCTTGCTCTGTAGTTTGATTACAGTATAAGAGAATAAGTAGCATTCATTGTGCTTGTATAATCAATGAATATACAGATGTTATAACTTACAAAATACATAAGAGAGTTTGGCTAAGCAGGTAACTATACAAAAAAAAATAAAATAGATAGAGTGCTTACCCTTGTCCTGAGCTTGCTGTAAAACTGTAAAGAAAGAATCTCCAGAAGAGATACCTCCCCCCTGGTAGTCAGCTCTTAAATGGGTCTAGGAGAGGTGCAGCCAGGCTCCACCCTTTCTATCAGCACAGGTGAATTGCCTTCACCTGTGCTCCCATGGCTGACTCATTGCTCCCCTCAGGTGATCAATCAGAGGTTCAGGCTGTGATTCAGCAGTTCTCATAAAGTGCTTGCTTTTTGATTAGCACAAGATTATCTGCCCATTGTTTCTTCTATGTCCTGACTACTTTAGACTACAGTGTTCCTGACTGTGAGACTTCTGAGATAATTTAGTAACAAAATAGGTCCTATTGACAAGATATAATTTTTACTCTTTATTAGTGTTTGTCAGAAATTCCACTCTTCTCTCTTTAATAAGTGAAAAAATGCAAAGCTTAAGTTCTTCCTCACAGAGCTTTTTGTTAAATACTATAGAAATAGAGTTTTAGCAAGTGACATAAAGATTTATTAAGGACATATTTGTTAAAATTCAGCTAGTTTCATTTGCAGATTTTGTCCTTTGTACCTTCTAATAAGTCATAATATTTTGATGTTCTTTATCTCAAATTTCTATTATTCATTAGAAGGGTCTACTCTATAATGCTAGCAATTCAGTCTGCTATTCAAAATAATTTTTTCAAATGAAGCTCTAATAAACAAGTTATTTTCAGCAGAGCTTTCCTTATTAAACATTTTTGCAGATTAAATCAAGGATGAAGAAAATTGTGATGTGGACAAATATGTAAAAAGTTACAGGCTAACCAGGCCTGTCCTTGACTTACTGAGAAAACTGTTCTCCTTTGGTAAATATTAAGGATTGAATTTGAAAAACACTAATTAATGTGCGTATCTCATATTGATGCTCAGAAGGCCATGGCTTTCAAGGTCAATAATCCATTTTTAATTATTTCATCTTCAGCCTTCAACCGGAGACTCACATTGTCACAGTATTCAAGAACAAGTGATGTTCCATATATAAGAAATTGTCCTAATGACTGAAAATAAAATGAAAAAAAATATATCAAAATCCATTGTGTTTAACTATTTAACACCTCTTATCAGAACTGTCTTTGGCAGAGACTTGCCTGGCACTGGGACAGAGGATCCAAACATCCCTTGGATGCTATTCCTTGTATGGCTGGGGAGGAAGAAGCATATAATGAATGCAAAACAACTGAATTCTTGATGTTTTGGCCTGGACACAAAGTGCATTATTACCACGGAGAATATAATAAATATAATTTGATTTAACTATACATAGCAAATGACATATATAATGTGTTAGTAGCAACAGCAGACTGAACGAGTGCTCGTAGAAGTACTGATGTTATGATCAGCAACAGAGTGAAAATGAGTGTTCCAGAATAGATTTCTTTTTGGCTCATTATTACATGTATAAAGCACTACCTGTTCTTCTCCAAGGAACAGTATGCTGTTTGTTTGTTTTTAAGGGAAAAAGCCAAAAGGCAATAAAGTGGGATCACACAATCTGCCAGCAGTGCAAACAGTGAAAGCTGGACACGTACATCCCATAACGCTTTGTAAGGTGACAACTGATACTAATAAATGCCATCAGACAACACCTCTGCCCTCACACTGCCCGTCTCGGTCTTGCCAAAAAAAAGTAATGTAAGAATTAAAATGAGTTCTGTGAGTAGCAGGAGGCTTTTGAGACGTCAAATTATTAATTCATCCATATGATGTAAGCTTGCAAAATCCCAGCGTGGAAACAACTCTGGTTGAAATGAACTACCCCGTGTCTTGTCTTATAAATGAGATTCAAGGCCTATTTCCAGCTTTCTCAATAGCAGCACCGTGACCCAGAGGGAGTCACCCATCTCCCCTGTGTCTCAGCTCTCAGCTATGAAAAATGGGTTAATAACATCCATCTCATGGGGAAGTTGTGGGCTTGTATTTTTCAGTGAGATTGGGGATGGCAAAGAAGAGCAGTGAAGTAATTGACCGATACTGGCCAAGTGCTTGGAATGCTAATATCAAATAGTCTTATTTTATTCAGACTTTCTTATCTTTAATTTCCCATTTCTAAGCCAGTGAGCATATGGCAATTTTCTTAGTTATGAAAGATATTTTTAAAGGAAGTTTGCAAGCAATAGCATATCAAATGGTCTGAACAGAGTGGCTGCATTTTGCTTCCTTTAGATTAACTTTCACAGTTGAAGCTTCAAAGACGGAAGGAGAGATATATGGATACCTTTCTGTCTTTAAAAGCATTTGGAGGACTAAAGCATGATCATTTTCTCCTCACATTAAACAGCCTGGTCATTTTTTGGTGACTTTCATTCTTTTCTTAATCTTGTGCTTTTATCAGTTTTAGTTTTCACCTTCTATTCAAAACACACGTCTCACACCTCCTGCTCCTCTTGAGGCACTAAATGCACTACTTCAGGCCTATGTATGGCTCAAGGTCAAAGTGTTTCAATTCCTGTCACTTGTCATATGTTTGGCAATTCCTCTTGTGACCTGGCTGCTAATGCTTCTGCTATGGTGGGAGGCCAAAAGCTGCAGCCATCAAAGATTTTGATGGTGGCAGAAGTAGCCCACACCCTCCTGGGTGCCAGAGAGAAGGTGAAGGATGGGATCTGACATCCCCACATGGAGATGCTCCCGGAATGGCTGATATTCCTTGGGACTTTGCAAGGGTTCTCTTTGAAAGATAACTTTCTTTCTCCACTCCCATTTTATTTTATTTGATTTCCAATCTGCTGTGCAGTCTTACCCTCAGCCTGTTTGATCCTTTAGGACACTCTCAGTCATGGTTGTTATTAAAACAACTACAGGAATTATTGTTTCCATTAGACAAATACAGATTCATACATTGCTTCTCCCGGATAGACATCATGCTTTCATGATTGTATTCATACAATGGGATTAAGTTGTGAATCAGATTCATTTTCCTTCAACAGTTGCATTTTCTGAAGTGTGCAGCATTTACTTTGTGTGGTGTAGAACAAATGTTTAGCAGTAGTAGCATAAAAGATTTTCTTAATGACTCACTTTCTTATGACCTCGATTTTCAAAATCTGTCAGCTGTAGTAATCATCACACTGATATGAACTGAATCTTCATTAACATTTGTGATTTCCATCGTATTTTCAAACTCCAGAAATCCAAAATTCTAGTGATAGGCACACAAGTATTTTGCTTTTGGTTTCAAATTATGATATAGCTTTTGTTAAATGGAAGCCTTTTGGGGACAATGGTGTTACTGCTCTAATAGTCTCTGCAGTTGTTTGTTTCCATCAAACAGCTCTCTCTGTGCTGGAGTGACTGAAGTTTCTTCCAGTTCAGGAGCACCGCCACAGACAGAAAGTGCTTAAGAGTTTTTCTGACATGCATGAAGTTCTGAGCCTTTTTTCTGCATGTCACTAATCATCTTATTTGGTCTTTAAGATGAAGGGTCATTGTGCAACGTTGTTTCAGAAGGCTTCAAAGCCATTGATCAAGAAATATGAATCCATCATGGTGTGTAATTGGGTGTGAACTGCCATCCTCCCACAGCATACTCTTTGGCAATATCAGAAAGGATGCACTTTTACTTAAATAGTCTTCATAGCAGGATCTTGTCTCTTTGGTAACACAGCTTTTACAAACTGAGAATGCGGAAGGTAATTGACATAGCTGTTCAAAGAGATCAAGATCAATATTTGCGTGTATTGCACAGCCTCTCACGGTACTGCAAGCCTTCTCCATTGTTAAAAGGGAATGCATTTATGTTTTTAGTGTGGGGTAGCCAAGTACTCAACAAATCAAAGTCGCTACATAGAAGTCAGTACATGCCTGTCACTGCAAGTTGCCAGCCTGCCTGTTTTCAGAAGCGTCTTAGTGAGGGTCCACTGTTCATTCCATTATGGTGGGCAAAGGAATATTCAAAGTGCTTGGTTGTCAGGGGGAGAGGCTTGTTACAACAGGGATACAAAGCCTGGTTCAGTCAGAGGGGAATGGTTTCTTGGGAGGGGGGTCCTCCTGGTTTTCTGGGAAGCCATGAAACACTGTTGTTTCTGCTTTAAATCATGTTTTGACTTTTTAGGTATGAGCTGAAATTTCAAATGTTTGCTTCATACTTACTGCTCTGTCAGCCGTTGTGCTGTGATTCCAGTCAACGAAGACAACTCTCACAATTTTTCCTCCCTTTACCTCCTTTCTTTGTTCTCTGCTTGTGAAACTTCTGGAGGACAGTCTATTTCTGAAGTGCTCAGAAAGAATCACTTGGATGCAGTGGCACCACAAATAAAATAAACTAAGAACAGAACAGAGACTATTCCCAAAGCAGCCTGATGTCCTTTATTGACTCCCATTAGTCAACAGAATGTGTATGAAGAAATCATACACACAGATGACTTCAGAAACTGGGGCATATATTTACCTTCTAAATCAGGAGTGCTTATAAATATCTGAAGTTGGATTCAGCTGGCTTGCATCATTTTTAATATATCTTGAACTCTTTTATATAACAAATCAGGGTGAATAAGGTTAGAGATCACTCCCTCCTCTCTTTTTCTTACACACACATATATACATATATTTTGACAAAATATTATCACACAAGCTACATAAGTGTATGGAAAGCTTTATTTAATAGAATTTTACAATTGATTTGCTGACAGGCTCTTAGTTTGTGCATCACTAGCCAACAGAGCTGCAATAAAGAGCTTTATCTGGGATTAAAGCTTCTGGAATTACTCATTAATTGGATTAATGAATTGTAATTCATCATGCATGTCAATCCTGTTTTAGTCTAAGTCCTTCTTCCACTCTCCTTGTAACATTCATCCAAGTAAGACCTATGTTCTGGGAAAGTTCAAGAACAATGTTAAGACTCATGATTTCACATTCATTTTCACATTCACACTCATTTAAATCCCTGATGTGAACAGTATTGCCTTTATTCTTTCTCTAAACAGCTCTCAAACTTTTCTTTATCTAATATTTAGAGTATTTCAGGTATTTTTTAAAACCCCCCATTTCAGATCCTGGATGTAGTGCTGATCTCAGTGGATTCTGTTAGATTTTAAGGTTGGAAAAGCAACTTCAGTAAGTTTTTGTATTTAAAATACCGAAAGCATTTAGCAGGTTTTATTCTATTGTTTATTTATTTATTTTTAATTTATTTTTCTGAAATGTATTGCTACCCATTGAAATGTTTAATTTAGTGAACAGGAAATACAACCTAAAAGTACTGGTAGTTTGTGGTTTAGAACCTTCTTTGTAAAGCCTGGTCAATCTTGTATTTTTTTCTTACATGCTGATAAACAATCTAAAATGTTTTAAATTGATTTTTTATCTCTTTACTTCAGATAAGCGATTTCATTTACACCTTCAAAGGACACTTCTTCATTGAATATATAGAATATGCACTGCTTCCATGACAGCACTCTGGAACAGGAACATTAGCCCTGCTCAGCTGTCAAAAGCTGAAAAACAGATTCTGCAGATATCACTCCACTGGAGTTGTTAATAAATTGCCTCGGAGCCTGGCTACAGAAGACTATGTGCATGGCAGGAAGTCAGAATTTGAAATGGAAATGTTTCTGAAGTTTGGAAGTTACCTAATCACACATCTTCCCGTTTGCTCGGTGTGTGTCGGAGCCCCTTGGCCTGAAGCTTAGAAGGGG
Organism: Perdix hodgsoniae; assembly: GCA_035772895.1. NCBI lineage: Eukaryota > Metazoa > Chordata > Aves > Galliformes > Phasianidae > Perdix > Perdix hodgsoniae. The sequence continues at coordinate 3,337,197 of JAPSGF010000040.1, forward strand.
AAGGATCTCTTTGCTTTCATATCTTGGTGGAGAGAAAGAGACGTTTCATCTGCATATCCCAGCAATCCAGAGTTTTCTGCAGACAGAAGCTCCTGAGGGAAGGGAGCTATCTGCTCCCATTTATTTGTAGAGTAGGAGTCAAACATGGTCACAGAGGCAATTTAATGTACATATACTTTCTATACAGAGCATTTGCAGCAAAACGGCAGGACTCACCCTGCATGAAAGAAGTGCAGAACGGACTGAGGAGTGGAGCAAAAAGAGCTTCGGCTATTTTATATCAAGGAGCTCTTCCTCTGCTCCTGGCTCCTCTGTTGATGGGAGGATGCTTTGATGAGAAGTGGTGGGAACTGCTCCTGGCTGAGATACATTGTGCAACATTTCTGTGGGTAGAGCTGGACCAGGCTGGTGAGATGCTCAATCTCAGGTGGTGATCACACCTTTATGGATGGATCAAGGCTTCTCGAGAGAGGGCTGGGCTCAGAGAAAAGACTGGAGGGCAGCTTGGGCTGGTTGCATCTCAGTGCTGGTACTACAGTATGCCCTGGCACCAAGGCAGGGATGCAGTTAGCAGAGGAAGTGATATCCAAAGTGATGTTTTTCTGTGTGCTGCTCAGTTGGGCTGGTTGTCATTGAATTTAAAAAAATACTGACTGTTTCTGTGAATCAATGCATTGCTTAATTTTTATAAGGCAAGGTAATGCCTCTTATTAAACCAACTAATATAATTAGAAAACAGGCTGTCAGACAGAGTCCTTTCATCAGGCTGTCATGAAGAACTCAAATTCAACATAATGTAGATCAGAGCCAACAGCTCATAAACCAGTTTTATTGTGTTAATCACTTTGTGGTAAAGAAGGAAGCTGGCACCTCAGAGTAGCAGGGGCCAGAGTCCAACATTGTAGTTTGGGTGGAACAGAAAGGTGTTTGGTACAGCAGGAAGGATGAGAAGAAGATTTCAATAGACTTGTCACTTACTACTGAGGGGTCTGATTTTGGATTAAATTGATTGCATTTGTGATTCAATAGTTATCAAGTCATCTATGGCACCCTACAAAGGGCCAGTGCCTCAGGGAATATAAAGGTGGGGACAGAAACCACAGAAATTATCCAGCCTAAGCTATTTCTGGTGCTTCAGATAGTTTTTAAGATAAATCAGTGCATACAGCTGGTGAAACAGAGGGCACCAGGCATTAACCAGATACCTTATCTTAGTAGCCATGCCAACTTTAGTGCAATTATTTCTCTGTTTGTAAGTAGAGCTTAACAAAATGTTGTTAATCCCATCAAGTCACAGAGGCTGCTCAAACCAGAAATGGTTTCCTTTTAAAGAGGTCAAATTGCTGTTTGAATCTGGCCCTTGCTGCTAACAGTATCTAGCAAAAGGATTTAGAAAGATTAAAACTAAAGGCAAAGAGACATGGAAATTGTTTGAAATCTTTTACAGTAGGATCAAAACAATTTGGACTGTGTTTGAGGAGCGTGCTGATCCTTCTGCTTTTGGAAAACGCAGTGGAAAGGTACCACTTCCCAAAGGTTTCTTGGCAGGGTAGAAGGCAGAAATAAGCACAGGGAACCAGTGTGATCTCTTAAATATGACAACATTCTTTTGATATAGAGATATTTTGTCTTGTTTTCTTCCTTTTCAGAGAAAATCCTGAGATGGTGACCCACAGATGTTGCCATGTTGTGGACAGTGAAGCAGAGGAGAATGTCAGTGCCTGCTGGGAAAACCAGCCTCTTCCAGTGCAGGTTGCAAAGCTTCCAAGAATCACTGCACAAAGTCAAGCCAAATTCTGAGACTGAGCTGCAAACGAACTCAAACACATGGCTGGCCTGTTCAGTTTAGGTTACACAGGTTGCCTAAACATGCAATTTGCAACTGGCATGCTTTTATAGCTGTAACTACAATCTTGATCACTCTGTTTGAGAAGCTCTGTTTGAACAGGTATGTGGTTTGTTCTAATTTATCCAGTACTTTGGGTACTGGACACAGATTTATGCCATCAGTTATGCCAGCCTCTTCATGACAAGAGCCAACATTGATTTCATGCTAAGGTGAAGCACTGTGTGGGCTGCAGTCAGGATGTGTACATCTGAGTTACTGAAGGCCCACAGAGATTAAAAGCTGTCTACAGCTACTGATAACAGCATCAGACAGTTTCATTTACAAGCTGCCTTTTAGAGTCCTCATCCTCCAGGGTCTGTCCCTGATACCATCGATGCCAGCAGCAACCTGGTGGGTGTCCACAAAGCAACTGATGCAAAAAAACTTCAGCCGCCCAAGGCAAAACTGCCAACCCTGACCTCAAAATCTGATCGATTTGCATGAAGTTTAACACACAGAATTCAGGCTATGGGATACGACAATGTGAGTACATTGCATAGAAGCATCTCTTCATACATTAATGCACAGGGAAGGGGTTATATTAAATTAAGAATGTATTTCTGGCCATAATCTCTTTAGGAGAAAAAAATGATGGCACATCCTAAGGCTCGATCCCCAGTGCTGTCACATTTCCATCCTGTTTGTAAGTGTTCTCTCTTCTGCAACCCTCATACAGCCTAAGCATAGCTCTTTTTACATCAAAATAAATCTTATTCTCAGCAGCTTGTCTTTTTCTTTATTCAAAGCAAACTCTTGGAGCTTTTGTATACCGCAGTATATACGTAAGACATTCTGCATGTATAGCAATCTACCTGAGTTGTTGCTCTCCAAAGGATGTACCAATGTCATTCTTCTCCTGAATTACCTATATTCTGAGTTTTGTTCTGTGTTTCACAGAACCCTGTCTCTCCAGTTTAAGTGCTACTCCAAGCAAACAATAGCACTTCACTTGTATTTTAAGATGTAGATTGAAGCCTAAAATTGCTTTTCTGAAAAATCCCACATCTTCCTCAGATGTGGAGATTTTCTGCAATGCAGCTCATACTGATTCAAATCGAGCATTTTTAGATGGCTGCCCCCATCAAACTCTTCAGCTGGGTGTAGAAATCAATGCCTGAACTCCAGAAAACACCATTCAAATTATAATTTAAAATCTCAACACTGACCATTACGAAAACTGAATTTCCAACTACTTCAAGTAGCAGCTTACAAAGGGAATTTTCTAGAGTTTTGAGATTATTGTGATGTATGGGGGACAAAATACAATTGTATTTATAGTCATATAAGTGTATAAATAATTGTGCATAGATGATATTGCATTATCATTGTGTTAATGCTTAATGAGTTGATTACCACAACAGAAAGATGACAGTTTCTACACAATTGCAAAAAAATAGATGAACTTAGCAAGTAAAATCTGACTTTCTAATACTGCACATGATAAATTATTTCATGTAGTTTTACAAAGGGGTGAATGTCAAAATATTAAAGAAAAAGTTTATTACAGATAATTGCCTGCTTTGTTTATGCTGTTTCTGTAGAGCTTGGATAAGCAATTTAAGTTATAGAGATTTATAACTGTTTCCATGAAGATGTATGAAACTAAAAAATTGCAAGCCTATTAAATCCATCTATAAATCATTCTATACATTTAATTTCTTCTGTATAAATTTTATGAGTTCATATATAAAATGCATCCTAAAATTGCTACAGGCTTTCAGATGAACCAGCTATCGCATTTCTTCTCACTTTTTTGTTATTACCTTCAATCTTCAAATAGAATACATAAAAGTTCCCACAGGTTACTTAATATTAAATATTTAATGGCTGTTACAATTCTACATTAAAAAATATTTGTGTAGGAATGTCGGGGGTAAGTGCTGGGAATGTTGAGGGTAATGAGGCCCTGCACTGCTGCCCAGAGGTGCTGTGTGTGCCCCATCCCTGGAGGTGCTCAAGGCAATGGATGGGCTCTAGACAGTACGAACCAGTGGGAGGGACTGAGCCCATGGCAGGTTGTTGGGTGATCTTTAAGTCCCTTCTAACCCATGCAATTCTATGGTTCTATGTTTATTTTTGATAGGACCAATTGTGTGTTCATTGATCTGGAAGCCAGGGCAGCACTCGGCAAACAGAAGAGAAAAACTGTCCAAGGATGGCCAGGGGCAGCTGGCAAGGCCAGGTAAAACCAGCTCTGATGCAAGCAAGCCCCAGTGCTCTGGGCAAGAAATAGCAAAATCCCTGTTTTGCTTGCAAGACTCTCTGGATGTGGTTGAAAACAAGAGAGCACTGAAGCTCTTTCTCCTCCCTGTCCTTGGTAGCTCATGCTCTCCTTCCCTCCTCCCTCTTCTTGTCATTCCCAGCTGCTGCCAGCACAGAGCTAGACAGGCTTCTGTGAATCTCCTGGAGGTTTTGCTATAATTTTCAGAGGAAGCAGGACCTTGAATTGTGAAATCCCCTATAGACTTTTCAGAAACCTGTCAGGCTGCAGCATGACTGTGTCACTTCTATGGCAACGATGTGACATTGTTTACTTCTAATTGTTTTGACTGCTTATTCATTCAAGTGGATTATTATGCACATTTGTGCCCTGTGAGAACTGATTCCTGAAAAAAATATTGGTGAGAGGATAGACTTAAAATATCCTTTTAGCATTACTTTTTCCATATAGGTCAAATGTATATGGAAAAAAGCTAAATGATGTCAGAGTTCTGATCATCAGAGTTCTGATGGCATTAATGAGGAGATTATGATTATTGAGGTTCCTTTTACAGTATATGTAGATGAGTTAAATATAATGTGTAGCTAAGGTGTCCATTTTGCCCAAATGTTCCATAGAAAATACTCAAGATGAAATTTTGGTTAAGGTAAATTTAGCAAAACTTTCCTAGTATAATCCAACCTGATAATGCAGGATACCCATTCTTTCTGTGAAGGAGCTCTCTGGTTCCTCCTACTTGCCTCAGACATCACATTGACTAGCTGACCTACAAGAATTTCTGTTTTCTTCCACCCTGCTACATGCATTTTAAATACAGCCAGGCTTCATTTATAAATTTCTTACTTGTTTCTGCATCATTTTAAATGGTAGTTAAGAAGTTCAAAGCCATTTCGTTACTACTGCAGAATTTATCAACTGGGACATTAGAATAAAAAGTACTTATTTGCTTGGTGACTTAAATTGCACCATTGTGGGGTATCAGCTTGCATTTTAAAACAGTAAATTCGCAAAATTACATTATGTTTATAGTTGTCATCAAAATATAAAAAGGAACATTAATCTTCTCAAATTTAATTTTGCTTGGGTTTTAATTCCATTGCTTATTGCCAGAGGGATTTACAGAATTTTTCTTAATATCTCTGACTTCACAAAGTTTATGTTTGAACAAATGATATGCTATATTGCTGAAGTCATTTTCTAGTTGATAGTTTTAGTATTGCTCTCTTATTCTCTAATTATTTGCGTGCAAGTATTACGATACTCCATTTTTGTCCCAGTTCAATAGAAATTTTATATCTGCAATATTTCAGTCCTCAGCTGAAGCACAGTGCTGGGACTGTCACTGTGTGGGAAGAGGTTGAAGTTTCCAGACTTCTCACAGCTCTGCTCGGATTAGATGTGGAACTGAACACCCTACTGAGAAATGATGCTCTAATACTTCTTTTTGCTGAGAAGAGCTTTTTATTATTCCTTTCAGGTTCCTTCTCCAGCAAACTTTACCTCTCCATATCTTTCTAGTGTTAAATCTCCTAGCACATGGGCTGGGGCTTGCTGTAGTCGTTCGTGTCCCCACCTGCCTCTCTCGCATGAAGTTGAGAGAAGGAAGAGAACAACCCAGTAGATGTATTCCTCTGGGCCAAGAGCACCATTCTGTACAAGTTTAGCTCAGAATAAATATTAATAAATATTTATAACTATTTATAAATATTACCTTGTAAGTACCAACTTGTCCTCCATAAATAAAATCATGAAGATTATTCTTCCTTTTCATAGGAAAGCATATAATCTCTCTGGACATAGCTGCTTTATTCAGTTTAATATGAGAGAAGGCAATTTTGTCCTGAAATTTCAAAGTCTTCCACGAGATGCAAAGAGAGAAAGGTGGCTTTTGTCTGAGATGGCACATACTTTTATATTTGTTTCTTGTCTGGCTGGGGGAAGAGGAGATAAAGTAACAAGAGATGATACAAGAAAACGATACTCTTGCCTGGAGGAAAAATTGCTTCTGTAGAACAGTTTGTACTTGTTTGCTTTGCTTTTTGGTTTCTTAATAAAATAGAAAGAATATACAGAGAAATGGTGAGAGATGACTTACAGCTGGGCCTGCTCTTTCTGCTTTGCTATGAGGTGCCTAGGGTAACCTCGATGAGCCCCATTCCTTCATGAGGATCACCCCAAATTTCAATGACTTTTGGGGTTGATTGTATTTGCTAGTAGCCATCAGGGTGAAGAAATCAATCATTGACAATATGACCACTTGGGGCAAATTTCTGACGCTGGTGATTACAACAAATGTCCAAGATCACAGAGAAGTCTATCTTTTATTTCTATTTTTTTTCCTCACTGCCTTAATCCAGTCTTCCCTTGCCTGAAGTATTATGGGCTGTTTTTCAGCTGTATCGATAGAACATCAGCTCCTACATTATGAAATGAATACTTTCACACAGGGCAGGTTAGATCTTCATGTATTTCCTCGTGGATGTTGCTTTTCCAATGTATTCTACACAAGCGTGTAGGGATCAAAAGAGATGATTCACAGTGCTTGCCAACCTGACTGGAGAGAGGAAAATGGTTAATATGGACCCATTCATTTAAATGATCCTTTTACTAGTCCTTGTGGGAAGACAATGAATTACTTGCAGGGATTAAAATCTCAAAAAAATGCAACTGAGACAATACTTAGATAGTCATCAGACCTTATAAGTATTCCACATGCCTGGGATTTTTTATTGCATTTCTGTAATTTTCAGACTGCTGTTATTTACATTTATTTTCAGCAGCTCTGATAACTTCAGTAAAAAGTTTATTTAATTAAACCAATAAAAAAATGTTTTCATAGTAGACCAAGTTAGTTTGTTTTTGGACTGTCAGTCATTCTTATTTCTGGTTACGATTTATTGCCTCTTTGTCACTTGTAGTCTACAGATTATACTTATCAGTTAACAAAGACCTGCCTCTGGTTACAGCTTAAGCATGTCAAGGTTTTTTTTTACTTTCCACTGACATCATACAAGCCAATTTCTGAATATCCTAAATTTCCAGGTTGTCAGTGCATGGGATGCTTTATACCCTCGCTGACATTGTTGAGGGTATAGCTATGTTATACATTATGTTAGTGTCTAATTCATGGGTCTCTGACCAAATATACAAATATGAAGCTGTTACGAATGGGATAGTTCTCACAAGATCATTGGAATTAAGATTTTTTTTGTTCAAGTTTAAACTCAAAATTGAGAAAAATGTGCTAAATTTCAGACTTTTGAGAGTTCTTTTTCTATTATCAGTCAGCTAAAGTCTGTGTCAAGGAGGGAAACTAAAAAGAAAACTTAGAAAAAAAACAATCCATGATCTTCTTACTTACCTACCCATATTGATCAGATCACTGACACAGTGACGCAGAGGAGGCATTTGGATAGGGCTGCATTTTTCATATGTATTTCAGACATACTAAATAAATAATAAATCCATTACCAACAACTCAGCAGGATGATCTTTCACCCTTTTGCTCTATTCTCCAGGAAGCTATTGTAGTTCCAGTTACAGTCATGCTTTTCTAATTTTTGAAAAGGTTAACACAGTTTTATCTTTAATAGCTGCTTGATCATTGCAGAAGCTAACAAGTCATGTTGGAAACATTAGTCAGGGAGACAGGGGAATATATCTGGATGTCGTGCACAATTATAAAGAGAGTTATTCTCCTGCTGTTATCACTGCATTAACATGGCTGGTATAGAAATGACATATTTATTAAGGAAGAGTACAAGAGGTTCAAGAAGCTTTGGGTGCCTGCCAGCTGCAAAGTTTTTGCCTCTTTCTTCCATCTCATCATCTGCCCCAGTCATCTTGTGAAAACTGTTGGGACTGTTGTTGATTCTTTTGTGTTCAAAGAGCCTAAGTTGGCATTTTCATTAAAGAGTGTCACCAACTTCACTGATACGGTGATTTGATTTACTGGCATAGTGCTGTTGAATAGATAAACAAACAAAAGTTTTGTGTTTTTGTTGTTACTGTTGTTTTTAAAATAACCATATACTTTAATGTGGAAATTCTCTTTGAGAAATGAAATATAGTTCAGTGCTTTTTTTCATTTTAAAAACTTAGCTGGGTGTTTTTGCCATGTCTTCTCTCTGACCATAGCCAGCAGAACACTGCATTCAGCAAGAAAAAGTAAAACCTCTCCAGCCCGTCTGGTGTGGGTTTCATCTTCTCTTGATATCCTGGCCAATCATTTCAGATACAATGTCTTGGAAAATCAGAACCTGTCACTTTTTCCCTGCTTCCCCAGCTTAGCACTCAAGTGCTCCAGCATTACTCAACAGCTATGCAAGCCCAGTTTTGCTCTGTTCTCACCTCCTTCCTAGTGTAGAGCAGAACAGATAGTGAGGTGGAGGCAACACTTGTGTTCATCTGTGTGTGCTGCCTCCCAAGAGTAGCTGATTGCTGCCACGTACAGAGACATTGCTTATGCATTACAGCTGGGAAACCTCACTAAAATATAACCCAATAGGAAACATCAGTGAAGTCATTGTGGCTTGTGTGTTGCATATTTTAATGGTCATGTACATCTAGGAGAAGCTTTTCCCGCTTTGTATAACAGTTAGGAAACCAATGAAATAAAACTGTGAAAGCTGATTGCATTTCTAATATATTTGTATGTCAAACTCCTTGAGAGCAGAGAGGCTTGAAATGGCCTGAGCAGGAAACAAAATGAACATGAGAGGGAGAAAAAAAACTGGGGGAGCTGGAGAAGCTTTGAGAAGCACTGCTGCCAGTGCTCTTTCTGCTACCCTCAGCCCAATTAGAAATGATGCATTTTGCTCTTCATGGTTTCCATATCATACTCAGTATCTCTTCACACCTAAGAACGTTTTAGCTTTTCACTAAAACTGGTATTTTAGTAGCAGTATTTGTAGCTTGTTTCATATTAAATTGCTATCAGATTGCATTTAAGGAATTTTAAAATTACTTAGTGTAACCACTGAATAATGTTAGTCACTGTAATTGCCTAAAGATTCTATATTAATTTTAAATGGGGAAAAGAAAGACTAATTAAGTTATATGATTAATCACATCTAATTGTTAAAAAAGCCTGTGAATTGCTTCTATGCAGCTACTGTGTGTTCTTTGATATCTTGTGTTTAACAACTACCCAAATATCAAAAGCAGAAGCTTAAGAGAAGTTAAATGTTCCCCATCAAGAACTGATGACCTGAGATTATCCAAAAGCTTAAAAAGATTGAAATTCTATCTGAAAGCCCAGACTAAGTGTATTATAATGCAGATATTGCAATCACATTTTGATCTTAACTATGACATCAGAAAAAGGAATTAGAAAAATCTATAGAAGAGGTAGGAGAGTAATTCTTTCATTTGGACAACATCAGGAGAGGTTTCTGAGCTGAGCTCAGGTAATGCACTGTGTTTGATTCCTGAGCCCCGTTTTTGTGTTTACCTCCCAATATCCAGAGTGAGATCCTTCAGTCACCCTGAAAACCTACAGCAGGGAGGAGTGCTGAGACACTGGAAGCATCTCAAAGATGGTACAAAAAGTGTCTTTCTCTGTATCTGTCATATCAATGCCACTAGCTGGGAAGGAAATGCCTTTGACTGAGACATTTAGAAAGACTCTGTAATGATTCTGGGCCGTATTTGCAGCAAAACTAGTGGCAGCACTGCAGTCTAGATGACAGAAGAGTGAGTTCTTTTTTTATGCTGTAAGGAAGCTCAATAAATTAATTTTTGAGCTCCAAATGAATTTTATGGGAGATAAAAATATTACTAGCTAAAGTACACTCTTCATTCTGTTTATTTAGACTGTTTTCACTCAAGTACTGTGGAACATTGAATTACACAGCAGCTTAATGTAAATACTGGTCTGATGTCTCATTTTATTCAAGAGTATCATATTGAAAATGATTATGTCAACATGAAGAGACCTAGAAAAAACTCAAAATAATTGTTAAAGTATCTTCCATTTCAACCTCCTGTTGAGTAAGGGTAAATGGGGATACTGTGATGGAAATATTGAGACATACTAAGTATACCTGAGACATAACAGGCAAAAAGCTAAGTGATGACTTGTTTTTTAATTATGGGAACTAATGGAGTTGCAGCAAGTACCACTTTGTATCCCATTTATCTTAGGCACAGCCTTGTCAGAATAAGCCCAGCCAGCACCCAGTGCCTTTCATTTCTTTCTGCAAGGAGAATGTGATTTCTAGCTATTCTATTTCTATTCTCTCTGCAAAGTTTTACCCAGCACTATAATAGTTAAGGAACTTCAAATCACACAGACTTCATGTACCTCTTTTATGCTTTCTAACCTTGATAACAATGACATGTCCTTGCAAAAATAGGACGTAGGAAATTAATCGTTTCAGTGACCTTTAAGTACAATGTCTGTAACATTTGTGGTACCATGGTCCACAGTTCTGTGATCGTCAGTGAAGAATCAATAAAAGTCTGACAAATAATTGCATCAGTAAAACAAAACCTGGCTCCAGAAGGAGGGAAACGGAACAATGCTGACTGGAGCCACTTCTATAAACTGTAACAACTTTTGGCCCTGCTCCACCACCTAAATCCACCTGCCACTGAGTTTAACCCCAGTGTGACAAGACATGAAGCCCAGCTCACACAATCAAAAAGACCAGCTAGGGTAACTTTAGTTGATCTGGGAAACTCTAGCAAAGAGAAAAAACAGCTTTAAGCATCTCACAGCCTGGGAAGCACATCTCAAAAACTATCTGCAGATACCCAGACTGTCATTAAAAGGGCTCCTTCAACCTGTCAAGCTTTAAAAAACAAGAGATAGGAACAAACTTCCAACAGATGTAGCTGTCATTTAAGATTAAAGCAAAAAGCTGGCAGTACAGAACCTTACGATGTGTGCAATCACACACTTGCTTCTACCAAAGGAAATGTTGCAGTACTTCTTAAAATATTTCAGTTAAAAATAAAAGAACAAAGTGTACCAACAATAAATAAATCAAAACACTGAGTAGAAGAACTCTACTGTATGTCCACGCACATATCTTGTAAGACCTCAAAGCCCTGTCCTGAAGGTCTGATAATCCCTCAGATGAATCATTTACTTTATGTTTTAGAAGGCAAGTTGAAGCAAGAAGGCATAAATTCTCATCTTGATAAAAGGAAAACATAGTTCCTGTAAAGCTGAGAGGAGAATGGAAGAAGTGGGTTAGCAAAAACCACAGCATTGAGCAGCTTTGGGCTAGGGTGGGGAACTTAGCCCAGGGACAGATGCTTAGAAAAGAAGAAAAGAGAGGTGTTCTAGGGAAATAGCCCCCTTTCAGACCAAGTAGCCACCCTGCCTAACATCAGTTTGTAATGGTTTGAAAAACAAGTCTCTTGTTAACCTAGAAATAAGTAATCCCCATATTAATTTGCACTGTGTCCAAACACCATACATGTCCTCTTAGCCAAATTTGTATCCAAAATACATTAATGCAAGTAGAATCAAGCAGTTGAGAGAGAGAAAAAAATCTTCCTGGAAATGTGTCTCAACTCTCGCATATTAGTCTTCACTAATACAGACAAAAACCTGTAGATTTCTGGTTACATTCAGATTTTGTCAATAATCTCTTTCCTTTTCCACCTATATGATTTCAAAACACTCTTTTGTGATGCTTTACCTACTGCCTTAGCACTCACATACAAAGGAATGTAATGCTGAAATTACTGCTTCTTCCACACACATTACATTTCTTCCCAAGTGAGCAAAATCCTAATTTTTAAGAGCCTACCCAATTATTTTCATTTTAAAAATCATCTTGGCTAATCACTGACAAGCTGCATAGCACAAGAAATCAGCTGAGTGTATATTTTATAAAAGTACTGTATAATCGAACCATTTAACCGAGCATTTTATATGTCTCAGGACAAAACAAACCTTTGTCAATAAAATTACAAGGCATATCACTATCTACAACAGATGCTTTATTGAATTCTTTAAATGTATTACTCTATTACCATCAGTTCATGTCACTGTTACACTTCAGGTGAAACCTTCTTCGACGAACACTAGATAACGGATGGACCTATTGCAGCAATAGATTTACTGCTATGGATTTAAGAGGTCCCCACTGTATTCACATTACTTTATTACCATTTAGCACATTCTAATTAAAAATAAAAAGACTTCTTCCCTTTGCCTTCTTCCCCTGTGCATTTTGAAGTGATTTAATTCTAGAGAGAAAGAGCAAATGGCAGATCAAAAGAAAATGTTAGACTATAAATTACCTGCTTCTCTGGACATATGGACTATTCATTAAGTATGAGGTTGAATGCTAGTTTCATTCCTTGCCTGTCAGATATGCTAATTCACCTAAGTCATTTGACACATCCTGTAAAATATTCCCATGCTGTGATTTAGGGAATTACTTCTTAAATGGAAAATCCAGTTCCCAGAGACTCCCTGGTCACATCAGTGGAGAATAGTGGTTACTGCTAGGATATGATCCCTTTGCTTTTAACTTCTAGGAAGTTAAAAACAGGTCTTGCACAGTCCTTTCCTGCCCACTATAGTGTAGAAATGTCTGTGCCAACTTGGCCTTCCAGCATGGCCCTGCAGATCTCCCAGCACCAGCATGGGCTGTACCAAGTACGAAGCAGAACTGGGTCAGTAAACAGCCTTCCCTTTCATATGTCTATGGGGAAATGCTCATTGCCATTAAAAACCTAAAGTTATTAGTTTTTTTAGCATTAGGTTCCATCCCCAGAAGAAATCTCAGGGGGAAGATAGCAAAAATATTGTTAGAAATTGTAATAGGAATTCAAGAAGCTGGTGTTTAGAAACACAGAATCATCAAAGTTGGAAAAATAGCTAAGATTAATTACCCCAACTATCAACCCATCAACCTGTCCTTTTCCAAAGAAAGACTCAAATCTGTCCCCATGGAAGTGGAACCAGTTGGGCTCCATCATCTCTGACAGCATTGTGAAGTATAAAGATAGCCTGTGTCCAGCACCACTTGTGTTTTGTACTGGTAAAACAGAGAAATTACATTCAAATTGAAAGGGAACTGCAGAAAGAAGCTTCTCTGCTGCCATCTTCTAAATGGGTTAATGATAGTGGGCAGCTGATGCCTCTTCTGTATATTGGGAACAGCTGGCCATTAAAACCAGGTGAAGAATTTTATTTGATAAACACAGCCGCAAAATGTCTACTTGGTCTCAAATAACATCTTATTTAATTATTTAATTAAAAAAAAAAAACTTAATTTGTCATATTTATGTAAAAATCTACAGTATGGTAGAATTGTCATTATTCACTTCCAAAAGCCTTGAATACTTATTGCTGGATTTTTTTTTAATGTTGATGACTCTTAATATTCATAAAAATACGAAGCCAATTTGCAATGGATATATACTAGGAAAATCCTGCCAAAATCAGCTTAGCCTTCTCAGTAGAGCTGAGTGAATGTAATTTAGCATTCTCCATCAATCCTTAGCACTTCCCAGGCTTCTTTTCATCAGAGACTTGCCAAAGAATTTTAAACTGCTTGCTTTTTTTCTGACTTAGACAAGCGTCCTGTAGGAAATTAGATTAATACTAGTTCACAATGGAAAACCTTTGCCACCCTATTTCATTATTACTACTCAGATCATCGTTCACATCATGAATAAAGATGTGGGGTATTGCTCCTGGGAATGTATTATGCTGCTAAAAGGCTCTGGTGTTTAAAGCTACCTTAGCCTCGCTGGGAGATAAGAGGTGTTGAAGGAGCTTTATCTATCACCAAACTGTGTGGATGAAGTGAACTTCCAAAAAGCAAATGCTCTCTTGAAGATTCAGGAGCTGGTGATTGTTCTCTATCTGGGAATATGGATTGTGTCCAACAGACTCCCTTGCTTTGATGGCATGGTGCTCATTTAGCAATCTTTCTCGACATCCTCTCTTCAGCTATGCCAGCACTGAAAGGCATAGGACACTAAAGAGGGGATAAGGGAAGTTATCTTGACCTAGGAATTCTTTTCTTTATGTTCTTTTATAGCACACCAGCACAGAGGTTCATTTTTTTCCTAGCCACTAGATAGGTACACATCAAGGAAAATGAAGTTTGGGTGTGTAGGTTACCAAGAGGAGGAGCCTAAAATTACAATTTACTGTGGAAGGGGAGGTTTGTACACAGTAATTTTACCAAAGGAAAATTCAGTTCTGTGGCAGAAGAAATTTTCTGCATGAGTAAAACCACTTCAGTCCCTGGGGTAAAATGAAGAATAGGTTATCCAATGTTAACATGCAAATGCATGTCAGCGAGTGGGTTTTAAATACTAAGGAGGAACTTGATTATAGACATTTTTGTTTCCACTGTCATTCTGTGCAAAGTACTATTGATTAATCATGTTGTGGTAGGAGTCACCAGACAATTCTGGTTAAAGTTTTTTTGTTTTGTTTTGTTTTTTCCTGAGGGAAGGAAAAGCAGAGGTTTTGTCTGGAAAATACTGTGTTATTCTTTGTTCTTCTAAAGAGCAGTCCTTCAAGAGAAATTGTCAGATAGTTGAGAGATGTTCTTTCATTTTATTCTCCAACTTTCAAGGTAGTTCCCAAGACAGAATAGCTTCCTGGGTACTGAACCACCGTACATGGGTTAAAGTTTATAGAAGGATCATAGATTGCCTACTTATGACTTTACTCTATTATGAGATTGATGTGCATATGTACAAAGTAAGTTAAACTCTGACCACAGCAAGACTCTGTTTCATTGATCTTTACTCCCTGAGAGCCACTCCTGGAGTCTCTGAGGGCAATTCCATCCCTCAGATATATAGCATCACTCTGGATAGCATACCAGAGTGATGGTAGAAGTCTAGCCAATTAGTGAGCGCATAATTTTGAACAAAAATATCCTCTTCCAAAGATTCTGGTTACTCAGGATGATTGCCCTTACTTTTTCAAGAAGGAAATTGTGCAGTGGTTTTACATAGATTTATTTGTACATAATTGATGTTGCACCTCATTGGCAGTGAGTATTGAAGATTTACAGTGGTTGGAAAGATGAGGGGAGGAGCTGGCAGTTCACACTTCAGTAGACAGAGGTGCTAATCTTAAAATTCAAGCTATATTCCCATAAATATGAAATATAAGGAGGAAGAAGTGATTTGAATTTATGAATAGAGAATAATGTTCTCCTGCTCTCAAACTCTCTTACCATTTGCTGTAGCTAGTGATGGAATGGTTTGCGAATTTTCTTTGAAAGTAAAATACAGTTTTAACCAAATCTGAACTTTTTAAACATCAGTCGGATGGCAAGCAATAAAATGTAATTGTCAATTATCAAAATATACCCATAAAGATAAAGTCATTACGCATCAGTGAAACTGCAGATGGTTTGAAAGGTATCTAAATGCTTCTAAATTTATCCCAATTAAAATAATATACCAATGCAAAAAAAAAAAAAAAAAAAAATTAAATACAATTCAGTCCTTTAAGGATTCTGAAGGGGGAAAAATGAAACCAGTAATCTAGCAGTCTGTGCTCTGTATAAATAAAGCACTACAGATTCTGAGACGAGATCTTAATTGAAGTCCATTAAAATCAATAGAGGAATAAAAACCAGACAGAAATAGAACAGGAAAGATAACATACCAAAGGAGTTTCAAAGTACTGAGCATACCAAGGGAGTTTCAAAATATCGAGTGCCCACCTGTGATTTCCACTGAATTAACAGGAGTTATTGATGATCAAGATCTTTCTCAGAAATCTGTCTGCTCCTGGGTTTTGGCATGAAGTTCTTCTCTAAGGACATTATTTCCATGGCATCACTCAGCCTATGATTTCACCCCTGGTCCTCCATTTTTCTTCTGTAGAAGGTATAGAATATAAATATGTTATAATGCTGAATTGCACTCTCGTTCTGCAGTGCAAAATTCTTCTATCTGCTGCATTTGTTTCATCTGAAAGGGTAGGGAAAAGTATTTATGTCTGTCCTTGTTGCTTGTAGCTAAGTACCTTGAGAGCATACAATATCTCTAAAAATATAGCTGTTGTTCAAAAAAATACTTGTTTCCACCCCTGTCCTCCCATTGCCTTTGGCTATATTGTTCCTGAGGAGCCTTACTGAAGAACAGGGATATGTTACTGCAGTGCTTGCTATCGTGTTCTGAATCCATGAACTAGGCTTCTGTATGGACATGTTTTACCTTTGTTTGTGTTTACTCTCTGCTTTTTAAGCTTCCAGTGTAAAGATTTTCTTCCCAGTTATGAAAAATTCTCTCTTATTTATTTATTTATTTATTTATTTATTTATTTCCCATAAATAATGTGATTCTAAGAGCTGAAGCTTTAAGAAAAAAAAGTTAAGCAGTGTGAGATCTATAACATATAATTAAGTGAGATTTTATCAGTACACCTCAGAGGAAATCTTCCCTTATTTTCCTCTGCTCTCTATTAAAATAATACAAGGCAGAAGTCTACAGCATCCGTTTGTATTCATCACCTGAATTTACAGTGCTCTGGTACTCAGCTGACCCATTAGTGATTATCACTACAGCTTTATAGTGCTTATTTCAGGAAGAGAATCATATTTGATTATGAACCGTAGAATACATATAATTTTAATGTGCTATATTGGCCAGATTATCCAGTCCTTACTCTCACGGTATAAGTAGCCCCATTTATCTCAGTAGGGCAAAAATTAAGTTAAGGAAAAGTAAAAGAGAGAAGGGGTCAATTTAGTAGTTGGGAGGTTGCATGCTTTTCTGCTTCATTCAAGGCAAACTGCTGTGCTAATTTTAATTCTGCTTGGTCAATGCAAAATGTGGGCCAAATGCTGCACTCCTTCCTCATACCAGCAGTCCCACCCAGTCCTGGGGTTTATAGCAGTTTTTGTACTCCATCAGCCGGGTGCCATGAAATGAAATAGGATAGTCCATTAATTTATTTTATTGCAGGACTGGCTAACTGATGAGTGTGCCAATTGATGCGCAGAATGGAGGAGCTGGGGTGTTAGAAATGCACCTGACACTGAATCTTAGCAAAACAGCTCCATTAAAAAATGAACATTAATCAATAAACAGCAAAATGTATTTTTTTTAGAGGAATATATTCTAATAAAAAATCAGCTACTAAAACGGCTGTTATAAGTATCATAGAAAAGACTGGAAGGTTTCCCATTTTGGGTAGGATTTTTGGCTAATAAACAGAAGAATCATGATGATTTGGCAGCCACACTTAAAATAAATTTTAGGTACATCCAGCAAACTTATGGTGTGATACTGTGACTGTGAGTGCATTCCTGGCTCAGAATCTTCTTTCCTTTCATTTGATAGACTAATTAATTCCCATTTATGTTTAAGTAAACGATTATTTGCAGCACTCACTGGCTGAGTTCTTATTGGATAAACATAAACAGAATTTATGGATAACCCTAAACTCAAGTCCTTGGACTGCTGAGAGGACTGTCTTGAGATTTCAGCCTTCAATTCCCAACTTCTTAAAAAGACCACGGTAAGTAATGATGCTCAGTATATCAGCCCGATACTGCTTCTGCACATTAGTGCTGGTTAGATGGTGTCCATAACTCTTGTAGTGCTGAAACCCACAGTAAAAACAAATATCGTCATGAGGCTTTTCTCCCTCAATAAAAACGTTTCCTTAAGTGAAGACGTATAAGCCTATATCAAAAGAACTGGTCCAACTAAATAGGCATTTGCTGAACTCACTTTGGGGAGCAAAATGGAGTAGAGAGGAGCAGACAGGAATGGGTTGTGATGGCCTGAGTTGCTCCTCTGGCTTTCTTTCCTCTGCTAGCTGACAGAGCATGAGCCCAATGGTAGGCAATGTTTGATATACTGGTTTGGAAACTTGTAGCTGTATATTACCCCAATTAACTAACCTGATATTTCCAAAATACCAATAGGAGTGATGTTTACTTTAGTACTTAAAATTTAAGCATTTACAAGTAATCTTTAGGCAAGGGCGTAAAATTAATACTGATGGAATAAAAATCATCATTACTCATCTATTGTATATACTAACCATGCACAGTCCTTCTTTGGCCAGATTTAGACAAAATGAATGTGGTCCGGAATGATGGGCCATTTGCTGGTGTAAAACAATTGTTGAAGTAAAAAGAAAAAAGACAAATAGCTGTTAAAAAGAAAGAAAGAAAGAAAGAAAGAAAGAAAGAAAGAAAGAAAGAAAGAAAGAAAGAAAGAAAGAAAGAAAGAAAGAAAGAAAATCACATTTTCACTCAGAAAAAGAATTAAAAAAATAAAATGGAAAACAGGTTCTGAAAGAACAAGTGTTCTTAACAGATATACAGACATTTTTAGAGAAAAATCCAGACTACAGGGACATTAAAATAAAAATGGAGCAATTTAATGAAGAGAACAAAACATTTCAAGAGCACTGAAGTACATGTTTTACATAATGAAGAATTCAAAGAAAAAGGAGGAAAAGAATGAATTTTAAATACTGTTTTCAGTAGTAACTATCTTAAAGTCTCTAATCAGAAAAAGGAAGCCTTTATAAAGAGCAGAGCAATTATGGCTATCAAATGCTATATGTGAGTTCCATTCTCTATCTCTATTTCTTTCTTTCCCTTTCTTTGTTTCTTCTTCTTTCTTTTTAATACCTCCTTTCTTTTTCTATATTTCTTTCATGTTCTCTCTCCTTGTGTTTCTTCTGACACGCACATGCTATCCCTTTTTCACAACATTTTCAGAGCTTGTTCTTTTTGTCTTTTGACTTTATACAAAACTTCAAAAAATCATTAAAGGGAATGTTGGCATACTGAAAACATTTTTAAAGCAGTCCTCCTGTTGATTTCTTAGTTTGTAATAAAGATACTTTCTAAAATTGTATTTGAGCTTCGATCGTGAATAATTACATTTAGCATCTGATTAGGTAGCATGACCCCAGTGAAAAAATGCATCTCATTACCTGCTAAACTACATTTGGTAGGCACAAATATTTCTTGCTTGCGTGATAAAGTGCCTTGACCTCAAGCTATGGGCAACAATACAAAATAGGAAAGTAAGTAGTTGCAAATTCGTTATTTTTAGCTGGGCTATGTTTGCTCTGAAATGAAGCCAACACTTGTGCCACTCTTTACATCCATGATAGTAAATGGAAGATGTCTAAAACCATGAGTAAGACCGTATTCAACATCTTGCCAGCTGTGACCACAGCCAATCATTTCAACATCACACACAGATTGTATGGCCCCACAGAAAAAAACTCTGGGTAACTTTAAATCTTTTTTTTTTTTTTTTTTACTGTTATAGCTTATCCCTCTTGCAATTCCCTCCTTTCTCCCTTCCACATGATATATCTTCTTCTTTCTGATATATATTTATTCTGCGTGATATATCAGAACTGGGAATTAAATTGCTTATATAAGGAAAAAAAAGACAATTAGGCAGAAAAGATTGGTTTATGTTAACCTGAAAACCTATCAAAATGCTGTAATGAAAAAATCACAAAGAACTTTCAAAACTCTATCACTGCCCTGTATTGTTAAGTAAAGTGGTATAGGCAGAAAAAAATGCTGTTCACAATGCTGTGTAGTTTATAATGCAAAGAAATGCAGAAAGGTAAGGTAGAAGCATGTGCCTATTTACAGGCTTTTTGGCATCTTTGGAGACATTTTTGAATGTCACAATACTCATAACATTTTCCATACTCAGAACTTTGCAACATCCCTGTATGAAAGATTTTTTTCTCATCTCAAGCCCCTGCTGTTACTGAGGCAAATGAACTTCTTGATTCACTAGCTCATAACAGCATCACTGTTTTCATTAACATTATAAATATCTGTGAAGCAATATGAAGCCTCCAAAATGATTAATGCCCATTGGCATAATTTCCTTTTCAAGTGAAACCTTAAAAACATTTTCAAAGGGTTGTCTGTTGCCATGTCTGTAGGATCTAAGTCTTCTGATATGTTCACTTTCATGGAGATATATATTATAGACGAAATAAGATACACTGAGCATAAAGACTGTTAGACTGCAAATAATAAGCCATGTGTGAATGCTTAAGCAAACTAAAATATTGGAATTTTCAAGTTTATCTGCTAGTGTTTCTTACATACTGATTCTAGTATTTCAACATTTAACCAGCAGGAAAATAAATTGTTTCCTGGAAAAAAAAATATTCTTACAAAATTAATTTAAAATAGATCTTAAATGCTTGTTTCTCAGCAAAAATCTGGGTATAATAAATTTATCAGTATTTTCCTCCACTGGAAGAAGACAAAAATTATGTTGCTTTCACATTTTCTCAGCCTCTTTTTCCAGTTCATTTGCAACATCTAAAGTCCTCCAAACAGTACTGCTATAAAAAAAAAAAAGAAAAAAGAAAAAAGAAAAAACTTAGAAGATGCTTTCTTTCAGATTTCTGTGGACAATACCTCAAGTTAGACTACTATATTTTGCCTGGGAATTGTTTTTGGTCGGTTATCAATACTGACAATTTTATTCATTTAGAAAACTCATGATTGGTTTTGACATGTAATTGCAAAGGATGCTTCAAATTGTGTGGCTCCCAGGCTCTGTGCTCTGACTCCCAACCCAAAACATTAAATCTCTACTTTTCTAGTGGGTCAGATGCCAGAGTCTTCTCCTGAGGAGATCAATTTCCTTGATGTCAGTAAATGAACGAATGAAGACACTGCTGTGTCAAAAATCGTTGCTGGATACTGGTAGTTCACATTAACAAAAAGAGAGAAGCCGGCTGGTGATTCCTACAGTTAACCTTCACACACATACACATGGGCCTGAGCAAAAGAAAATGCCACGTAGAGCAAAGCCTTAAAGGCAATATCAGAAAGATAAATGTTCCTGATGGAAAATGATCTTTCACCTCCAGGTCACTGGTTCAAATCCATTCAAAAACTATAAAAATAAGGGAGGTTAGAGGATTAAAGTTTCTGGGAGTTTAAGGCTTTAAAACAGAATGGAGCTAATATGTTTATAGTATCCTCTTTTGAATGATAGATATGACCATATTTTCACTGAAAAGAAGGGAGGTAAAATATGAGTGGAAAAATTAACAGTTAATAATAATAACAAAGATAACAAATGATAGTAATAAATGAAGGTAAGAAGAGAAGCAGATACATATTCCAGGAGATAATCTGAAAAGAAAATACAGGTCAGCAGTGAATGTATATCAAATAACATTTATGACATAAAAATACTATTCAAGCAAGGTCACCAAGCTGAGCACATCAATCTCATTTGAGTTCACACTTGCCAAAATTTTCAAACTATATTGCCACTTAGACTGGAATAGTGATGACAGTGAAAGATCTTCTTAAGAAATATTAGCATTTTTGAGACATACCACTGAGCATACACATGAAACGAACCTTTGCAATGTACTCACATATAATGCTTTCTCTACAGAAAATCTCATATAAAAATACAATGCTTTCTCAGACTCGTTCTCTTCTAATCAGCACTTACTCTATCCACAACATTTAAAATATCCTTGAGTGAAGAGTTGGTTGCAATACATTTTCCACATTGATATGACTTTCTCTTAGTAAAATTATTCTATGCCAGACCTGCGTAACCCGGGTAAAGTGAATAATGCAAATGCATTTCTGAAGGTCATGCATTTAGTAATAAATGTAGGTAATACAGGGACCAGCGTGTAACAATACTTCTGAAGCTCTTCCTGATGTTAAATAATAAGGTTCCCCATGTACAATAATCTAAATCACCATTCACTGTTTTGAAGAATTATTCATTTATACCTGCTTTTTCAATTAGCATGATCTTTTAATGTTGAATCTTGAGTTTTGATTCATGGCTTACTGGATAGACAACAAAACTCAGCATGACAATTAGCACACAAGTATAAGCAGCAGAACCATGCTTTCTGGACAACACAGTGAGTGGTATGCCCTGATGGATGTATTCTCTAGTTTACTTGCAAAAACAACTGTGCCATTTTCTCACGCTGAGTTTCAGTTAGAATTCAAGAGCAAAAGTGGAGAAGTAATTGACAAGTTTCCTTCAGCACAGAAAGTTAATTCAATTTGCTATTAGACTGGCTTTTCAGAAAAAAGCACAACATCTGAAATGGCATGTTTTCTTCTGTGACTTCAATTGTTTTCACCAATCCTTATTCTACCACCTTATTCTTAATGGTTCAGTTAGTAAATGAGAAAGAGGAAAATACCCTCCAACTGCTTTGTAATATTCAAGAATAATTAAGAACCTAAAAAAATTTATATTTTTGGAAGAATGGTTCAGCAATAATGGAAACAATGGATTTTTTTATTAGAATTCACCAGGGAGGGAATTCTGGCATTTGCTGAGCTTGTCAGGTGCCTTTATAACATTTCCCAGTTTTGCTGGCACTTTGTTACATTTTTTTCTTGGGCCTCACTGCTTTATTTCAGGAATCTTTATGTTGACAAAAATATCCTCAGCAAAGTGATTTCTCATCTCTCTTCCAGATGTGTTCTAGCTGCCAGTGTCACTGTGCATACTTCAAGAATGTTGTTCACTGCTGTTCTCATCTAAATGTGGCAGATCAGGAAATGACAGAGAAACATTGATCCATTAAATTATGCTTTGGGTACTTGCTCTGTGCTCATATTTGCTTATCGCTCACCTGAGGGACTGGCTTCTTTAGGTGTAAGCCAGATTTTTGAAGGAATTGCCACTCCTTTCAAAGAGATAGGCCTCGGAAACTGACCACATAACCCAAAGTACAGTTTTGAGGGAATCAACCAATCGACAAACTGCTGAGGAAGGAGCCAACGAGCAACCAGTAGAAGATCAGCAGTTCTAGATTTTCTCTCTTTCTGTAGCATTTCAGTAGTCTGTACAAAAGCACAGGCAAAGTGTAGAGCAGAAAATGGACCAAAAAATTGGAGGAATAAATTAGGATGCTAGAAGCATAGGAGAATTATGTGTTTGTGATTCCGTATGAATAATAAAAACTGAAGCGGAATGAAGAAAAAAGGGACTAGAAAGATCTGGTGAACTTCATATGAAAAATGGAGCAGGGAAGAAATGAGTCAGGAAATAGCACTATGTGAGAAGTTGTAGTGAATTTATCTCTAAGACAGTGCAATGTTTGAAAAGTGGGAAATAAAGTTTCTGGATAATGACAAAAAAAAAAAAAAAAAAAAAAAATAAAATAAATAAAGCATTGTAATTGCTGGGCATATCTCTGGAAATTACTGAGTGACAAGACCTTAATGAATTTTCGAAGTCTCCAAGAAAGAAAAGTGCAGAGCTGAAACAGGAGCAGCTCACGCATTCTCTCCAAAGGAAACTTAGAGAACTTTCCTTCTGTTTTGCATTTGGGTGCAACAGAGATACAAATCTGCTCTCAGACCACCCGATATTAAATAAAACAGTGACTTTAAAATTATTATTTTCAAAATTTCTAACTAAATTTCTAACCAGGTTACTTTAATGGGAAATATACTGGACTACTTCCAGGCATTACATGAAAAATATATTCTTTTTCATGATGGTGTACTAGTTTAAAGTATGCATTGAACCCAAGGCAAATGAATACTTGATTTAAAAAGGAACAATGGTGAATCTTACAATGCACTAGAGGGGTCAGAATCTCTACATGTATTTGTACAATAACCATGCACTTCAGTAACAAAATTTCTACTGTCCGCTGTGTGAGAGAAAAAATATTAGATCAACATTTACCACAGGTACTAAACTGAACCTGATAGAAGTTATATTAGCAGAAGATCAGGAAATCACAGAATTGTAAGTGTTGGAAGGAACTTCTGGAGATCAGTGAGTCTAACTCTCTATTAGAGAAGGTTCCCTATATTAGGTTACATAGGAAAGTATCCAGTCACGTGTTATATATTTCCAGAGAAGGAGACTCCAGCACCTCTCTCGGCAGCCTGTTCCAGTGTTCTGTAACCCTCAAAGTTAATAAGTTTTTTCATCATGTTGATATGGAACTTCCTGTGTTCCACATTGTGCCCATTGACCCATATCCTATTACTGGGCACTATTGAAAAAAGCATGCTCCCATCCACTTGGCTCCCACCTATTAGATATTTATAAGCATTGATACGATTCCCCCTCAGTTTTCTCCAGGCTGAATAGCCCCACGTATTTCAGCATTTCCTCATATGGGAGATGCACTAGGTCTCCATAGCTCTCCACTGCATCTCCATAGCTCTCCACTGGACTCTCTCCAGTAGTTCCCCATTTTACTTGAACTGAGGAGAGCAGGTTTGTAAACCCAGCTGAGGCTCATTTTAGCACCATGCCATTTTTAATACCAGAATAAACAACCGACCACTTAATTTGACCTGTTTGTTTCACATCTTACATGATCTAAGAAGTGATAAGTTTTCCTTTCCAAGCATTCCATCACCAAAACTGTCTACTGCAGAGTCTGATCTAATCCTCCCAGGAGTTAATTTCCACTGAGTTCAGCAAAATGATCTAGACATTACAGGTTTTCATCTTTCATTTATAATACAAGATTTTGGAACGGATTCCTGAGGATACAGTGAAATTTTTGGCTTTATATTTTTGTGGCTTGTCCTAACTTTAGAGAAATATCATTCAAATATCACAGGATGTAGTTTTACTGCTATGCTTTCTTTCTTTCTTTCTTTCTTTCTTTCTTTCTTTCTTTCTTTCTTTCTTTCTTTCTTTCTTTCTTTCTTTTTTCTTTTCTTTTCTTTTCTTTTCTTTTCAACTGTATGAACATTAAATTTTTGCATTATTAAAATGCTATTAAATAAATGTTAGCCATCTAGATGATTTCCAGACTGAACAAATCCTTGAAGTCTTTGACGCTATTGGCAAGGTCAACAGGACTTTGGAATTCTTGAAATAAAATCCCATTTTATTTTCTAGTTTCTTCCTTACTTATTTTCTGCTCTCAGACTCACTCTGTGGCCTTTTCAGTGAGCACTCTCCTTTCTGTGGACATACCTGCTGCTCTGTTTTGTCCATGGAAACTGGAATCCCAAACAGATAGGAGAAACAGAGCCACATTTTTGTCTGTTCCAAGACCAGGCCATCCAGCCCCAGTCATCTTCTGTGCTCACCTTATCTTGCAGATAACTGTTTGTCTCAAATGAGTTTTTTAAGTAGTTTAGTTTTTCTCCTCTTTTTCAGCTATTTTTAAAGGTGGGAAGATTGATTACATTCTCCCCTTTTCTTTTTAGCTGCCATTTGTCACTGTTGTGAAAAACATCAAAATGAAGGCTACTTCTATTAAATGGGAAACACTATAATTCCCATGCAATCTGTCCTTGTATAAGAAAAAGAAGAAACAGACTTCACTCCATGACTAGGTTTGATTTCCCCACACAAAATCACACCTTAACACATTGCACCCACACATCGTTTTGCACACGCTGCAAAGTTAGTAAAGTGGCAGAGACTGCAAGTAAATATTTTAGAAACAATTGCATTTGTCTTGTGAATGGCACTCTCTGATTAGCTTTTTTATAATCAATCACACTGATATTTGATCCACAAAACCTCAATTATGTCTCCGTAAAAGCAATTAGATGGAGACCTTAAAAGAGCAGATTAAAAGGTTTGAATACTTGGAGAGAGTAATTTAAAAATATTAAAAGGAAATTACTTTTTAATTTTATGTATTCATCTATTTGTAAGTTAATGAAATTAATGAGGCAAGAAATGAAATGGAAATTCCACAACTTTGCATCACTGTAGTTAGTTTACTTGCCAGGAGCTATGCCAGAAAAGCCATATTTACAACCAGTTTGCAGCTAGAAGTAATAAATAGTCTAATTGTAAGAGCATTTCTGTTACATATTTTGTATCTTTTCTCTCATATAATCTACAAAGGTACTAAATATCTTCCTGAAAGAGCATCTGCTGACCAGTATCAGACTGAAGCCCTACTGTAAAAGAATATAAAATGATCCCAGAAAAATTTCTCGTCTTTTTTTCCCCTTCTGCAAACAATATCAGTTCAGCTTTCTGTGTAAGCATACTTTTGAAACGAATCATTTGAGAAACTGAAAGCTGTGACATAAGGACTGTGGAAAATATTTTCAGGAGAAATGTGTACTACAAGTGTTCTCTTCCTACTTTACAGATGGAGAAAAAATTTACTTGCATTTTTAGTTGTAACTTGGAAAAGTCAGTACAATCAAAATAAACATAAGAAATGGACTGAAACCCAACCTGCAGTTCGCAATCATTGAATACCTGTCAATTTTGATCAAGTACCTGAGATACAGACGGGGTGAATTCCAGTGACTGGACCACACATTTTAATGAGACAGCTGGGCAGCATCTCCTGCTAATGATATCTTCTGCAGTATTTTCAGGAAAGTTCTTGGTAGGCTTCCATCCTCTGCCATTAAAATAAACAATAATTTACCATCCCGGCTCTAGGACATACAAATACATATGAAGAATTGATACCTGGAGTGTTAAAGGTACAGAGTGGGATAGTGTGCCAGTCTGATTTAGAGGAATGTGTCTCTGGGTTAGGGTGGCTATGCTAGGAGATAACAAACTCCAGAAACAGGAAAGTAGAAAGATTTGGATTTGTTAGTCCCTAAGAAGCATTAACAGTAGGTGTAGATGCAGAGTGAAGTGCTGAAATGAAGCAGAAATGGAAACCCATTGAATGTTATTGAAAATTCTTCTTACAAATGTGTGAAAGATGACAAAAGGAAACCTTATTCAACTAGATATTAATATTTGATAATGATCCAAACCTCAAGATCTGATTTTGGGTGGACAGAATGGTAATATGAAACTTAGTAGATTTTGGAAACAACCTAATGTTTCCTTGTAAGAGTTCACAAGTATCAATGCTGTGAAGGCTGGGATGAAGTCTGGTATTTCTATCTATGTTTTCCACTTCTAAAGATGCCAATAAATCTGTTGGAGCTATATTGTCTGTTAATCTGTTTAACATTAACTTCAAGATTTTTCAGGCTTTCATGCTCATTTCCTGAAGAATTTGGTCAAGCAAGTCTGATATTACTGCTTGTAAAATTGGTAGGAGTCACATTACTGAATCTTAAACTCCTTTGGGATTGCACTTAGAGGGAGCAGGAAGAGGAACAAGTGATGTCAAAATCTGAATAATTGTATCTATGGTAAAAGGGGGTCAGCAGAACTGTTTGAAGAAAGTGACATCAGTAGCCTTCAGTTCTTGTGTGGAGCAAACTGCAGAGGTAACACTGGAGAAAAGCAGAAAAACACACCATCAAGGTTGGTGTCCCAGACTGATATTACACCTACTGAGAATACATTTTGCTTTTACTAGAAGCTATGAAGTACTTAATTAAAAAGATCATGTTGGCAAGAAGACTTTTTATTAGTTATATCTAACCACAAGCAATTACTGTAGTATTAAACAGGTAATGTACCAAAAGTGTCATTTATTGTTATGAGATTCTATGTAGTTTAATGCTCTGTTTAATGATGATAATAATAATAACTGACAAAGCATTAGCAGGAAACTTGTGAGATCATTCCCCGTCTTGTTCTGCATAGAAGGAATCCTCCTGTCCATTTGGGATAGCAAATACATCATTAAGATCCAGCCAGCCAGGCAGTCACTAAGTTGCAGCATTTGAGTCTCACATCATCAAACATGAATGCTTTCAACTCTCTACATGAAAAAGAAGTGGGTGAGCACTTCCTGTTTCACCTGAATCAGGTTTCTCCACTAGACTTTCCACATCCTCCAAAACTAGAGTGCAGTATGACTTTTGAAAGGCTTCCCATGTCAACATCTTTCCCTGTAACCAAGGTCAGGAAATTCTCTTTGCACTAATGTCTTTCTTTAAGATAAACATTTAAATCAGATTTCTGCCTAAGTAAGTAATCCAAAGAGAATGGCTGTAGAGACACGCACAGCACTACAGTAGAAGTAAACATTTCAACCCTTTCAGGGGGTTGGAACTTGATAATCCTTAAGGTCCCTTTCAACTCAAGCCATTTTATGATTCTGTGATTTGCCTTTAAGTGCTCACTCCTTATTTTGGCTGACATAATGAAGAAATTGATCTGTATTTAACCATAAACATCTGTAAGGATGCATTTTCTTCATTTTCCCCATTTAACATGAAAACCCAGACCCCTAATAGCCTTTCCCATACTCTGTCTCTCTTCTGCTAAGTAAGGACCCTCAGTCTCAACTAACTGTTAAATTTTCTTCTCTTCTCCTTCTCCTTCTCTTACTGGTCTCTCAACTGGCCTTTAAGTTTTTTTTTGTTTGTTTTTTTTTTTGTCTGCCAGCTAAAGCATATCTAACACAGGGATCTTCCCTTCCACAGTTTCAAGTTCCATTTTAAGTTGACTCACAAATTGCCTGCAGGAGGAGTTAAGTGTTGCACTGTGATTTTGCACCAAAACAGTGGCTGTGTTTTGGGTCTGTTGGTGTTCCATCTGCCTGAATGGCCAGCAAGCTTTAAGTGATTTCCATTACTGCTAGAGAAAAAGATGCCAATGGCAGATTGTATTTGGTTTGGTGTGTATTAAAGCATCCAATTAAGGGACAATTTCAGAGCCTTATCCAGAACTGATAAATTCTCCTTAAACAGATTCCCTGAGCCATCATTGCTAAGTCAACTGTGATTATATGTGGGTAATGGTAAGTGTTTCTGTAAGTAAAATAAACAAAAGAGGAGATGACAGTATAGGTAAGTTAACTTTAAAATAAATGTTCAAACTAAACAAACAAGCAAACAAACCACCAGGATTTAGCACACATATTTCTCAAGATAGAATTTTGCATGAGATATTCAAAAGGCTTTAAGCACATGGATAATGTACTGTAGTAAACCAGTTCATTTCCCTATTTGCAACACTGAAATCACAGGCCCTGCTCTGCTGTGAACCTGACCTCAAGATTTTGGACCTGCCAGTTGAAAGACTAAACAATTATACTGGCAGAAAGCCATTACTATGTACTTTATTCTAGATTTGAAGGATGTTTCTTTTGAAGGTTTAAATCTATGCACAATTTATATTCGCTTTAGTGATCTTTATGTTATTTTTTCTGAGAGAGATTTTGATTTCAATGTCTGCAAGCCAGCATAATATCTTTATTTTCTCACCTACTCAAATTGTCAACATGAAAGCGTGCTATCTTACTTCTCACTGAAATTGACATCATTGCCATTAAATATATTGGCATCTACATGGTTTTATGTGCATCAGTGCATCCTTAGATATTTATTATTTGTGTATTTCTCATTGCTGTCTTGTTTTTTTTGGTTTTTTTTTTGTTTTTTTTTTTTTTTTTGGCAGCAGCTTTCTCACCTCTGCTCATATTGTTGTCTAATACAATTAATCAACAGGAACTACTGTTCTGTACAGTCACTGACTCACAAATATTATAAAAGCTCTGTCATTTGGCACCATGACAATACCAAAATAACAACATCAAAATGTGTTTCTCTTCATCGTGCAGTTACTTCTGTGAAACTACAAATACATTTTTTATTCATGGGGGAAAAAAAATAAAAGAGAATTAAAGGACCTTTCTGGTAGAGTTTGATTTCCAGAAAAAATATACACTCTGTCTCTCCAATTCTATTTATTCTTCATTTGCTTAATGGATAATTATATTCAGAATATGGAAATGGTAATAACTGAATCTTTATTTCAATGACAGTGTAAAATGAAAAGGGCATGGTTGGGAAACTCTCTGAATCTGCTCAAAAGAAAATAAATTTCCAGTAAATAACAAATTAGCTTTGCATTACAAAATAAAATAAACAGTGGATCCAAACTTTATTTTTTAGTTGTAGAAGTATGGAATGTTTTCAAAATGGTAATTTAGCAAATTGGATCCTCTAATTTATTTAATGTGTTTCAGGCTGATCTGCAAGTGGAATTACTCATTAACCAAAGCAGAACTGAGAAGTAATAAATTTGAAGAAATACTGAGAATAAGCCTAAGAATACAAAACAAAATACATATTTTTACCTAAAAAGGTATTTAGTAATATTGTGAGAAATGCATAGGAAATTCCAGTTTTCTGTTTTCCACTAACTTTTGCAACGTGACCTTAGCTTCAGTGAAATCTATAGCAAAATAATATTACCAGTAATAATAATAATAAAACAGCCTTTGCTGGAATTAAAGCAAGCACTTTGTGAAATATGTAGCACATAGCAGTCTGAAAACGACAACCTTAAAAACTGAAACCAGTTTTTTTTTTTTTTTTTTTCCACAGTTTTCTTATTATGACCTCTGTGAGCCCTCAGAAACTTTCATCCTACTTTTCATGGGAATTATAAGCACATTTCTGGCTCTATGTTCTTAACCATTCACCAGGGTGGAAGAAGACACTTATCTCCTTATTTGAAAAACAGAGCTTTGGAGCTATTGTTTACCCACAAAACAGACATAGTATAAGCAACAGAAGCCAAGAACTGTTGTCTTGATCTCCGTGTTTTCCTCCAAAATATTCTGGTTTTTGGAAGTATAAACTCTTTCTTACTTAGCTGTAAAAGTCCTTCATTTGCAATGCTCTCAGTATGTCTGATTTTTCTTTGCTCCCTGCCAATAAGACGGGACATTTATATTGTCCAGAATTCATATGTGATGACAAGGGAATGAGGACAGTCCTAACCCACTTTACACAGGTTGTGAAATATTCTCATCAAAGAATAGCATTACTAAAGTAGGACTTACGGTGATTTCTAAGAGGTGAAGAATACTGTGTAAGCATGAATCCTTGGAGCAATTAAATCCTTCAAAAGGCAGCCATGTAACAGGATTTCATCTAGAATAAGAAGTAAAAGACCTACATTCTTGAGTCACATATAAGATAAAGCTCAAATTCTGCATTTTTTTTCCAAAGAAATTATTTGAAAAAATATCCCCTTTATTCAACTGCCAGACCTAAAGCTTTCCAAGAGAATATACTGCTTCCTTTGATCCTACTTTGGCACAGACACAATCTGTTTCATTGTAATCTGAATCCTCTCTTTTGTTTCATGTTCAACATCAGACATTTTAACGAATAAGAAAAAGGCCCTGTTCTATCCATCACTCACAAATATCTTCACTGCATCTTTTTGCACTACCTCTGAAACTGGCAGATCTTACAAGCATAAGATGCTGAACATCGCATCTCTGTATTCTCTGAAAGTTTCCCTGAACTACAGCTTTTGTGTTTACAAATCTGTAGTGTGAACCTGTCAAATACTCACCATTGTTGCATTTTGGAATACAAAAGTTCAGTTCTCAATCACTCACACATTCTTGGAGATAAACTTGATTTTACTAGCTCTGAATTTAGATAGAAACTCAGCTCTACCTCAAGAGTCACCAGCCAATACATCACGACCATCCAGCTAAGGTTGCTGCCATGAACTCAGGCCCTCAGATTATTCACCCTGACAACCAAGAAGTCAGGCTTTAAATCTAGGCTCACTGTCATTGACTGCAGCTAGGATTTATGACTAAGCTTCTCTTAAATGCTTATATCAATAAATCATAATTGCTCTTCTGGGACGAGCAGGAGTTTGCTATTCAAATCTTCCCACTGCAAAATCAGCTGGCTGCCCTTGACATTCACATTTTCAAGAAGTTTCACTTATTTTCTTCCTATACTCACAAAACATTAACCATGCTTTTGAATAATCTACAATACAACAGAGTCCAGTATTGCACTTGGAGCAATGTCAAGGTTCTCAACAAGGGCTGTTTTTGGAAAATGAACAACAAACCAGCTCATCTTTATGACTAACCACTTCAGATAGGACAAGAAGAGTTTTAAAAGTGATTAGGAATCCTTGTTGCCATATATCCCTTGCTGCAAGGGATAATCCTATAAAAGATTATATAGAATTCTAGATATCTTTGTGTTTCCTCTTGTATTCTTCTCCACTGCTTATCAATGACCTCAGCTGCTGCATGAAGGTGTTGGTCTATTCTATATAGGCTTTTTATCATTTCATCTTGACAGAAAATCTTTCAGTCATATGCTCCTCACCAAGTTTTATTTACTCGTTTGGACACTGTAGACTCTAGTTTTCCTGGCTACCTTAAAAGAAACTTCTTTTGCCACCTGGGCACACTACTGGCTCGTGTTCAGCTGGCTGTCAGCTAACATCCTCAGATCCTTTTCCTCCATGCAGCTTTCCAGCCACTTTGCCCCAGACCTGTAGCGTTGCCTGGGTTTGTTATGACTGAAGTGCAGGACCTTGCACTTGGTCTTGTTGAACCTCATCCCACTGACCTCAGCCCAGCTATACAGGCCTGCCCAGATCCCTTTGTAGGGCTTTCCTTCTCTCAGGCAGATCAACACTTCCTCCCAAATTGGTGTTATCTGCAAATGTACTGAGGGTGCACTCAATCCCTGATCCAGATCATCAATGACGATATTAAAGAGGACACTCTCCAATACCGACTTCTAGGAAGCAGCGCTCGTGATCAGCCACCAGCTGGATTTAACTCCATTCACTACATGCTTTGGGCTTTTTATTACACAACAAATATGACACTTGTCTAAGCCACAGCCTACAGCTTCTCTAGGAGAATACTGTGGGAGAGACAGTGTCAAAGGCTGTGCTAAAGTCTAGGTAGACTACACCAACAGCATTTCCCTCATCTACCATGCAAGTCATTTGGTCATAGAAGAACATGAGGTTGGTCAGATAGGACCTGCCTTTCATGAACCCATGCTGGCTGGGCCTGATCACACTTACTGTGTGATTGCACTCGTGATGATCTGCTCTATAACCTTCCCTGACACTGAGGTTAGTGAGAATGAAATCTTTTCTGAGTGTGAAGCACTGTACATTTTCATTTCACTTGTTCAGACAAACATAAATGAGCGAGTCAGATGGGAATCTTTATTCTTTCTTTTTAACTATCTAGTGATGGAGGACTTATCAAAAGGCTGAGTCATGCAAATGTGTTTCTGTCCAAAGGTCTGGCTCTTTCAACACAATTCAGAGTATCTAGAGAGGTATGGATAATCTGCACCCATTTCAGTTATTTGTCTGTACTGTAATGCTCTGAATTGTTGCAATACTCTCAATTATAGTAAAAGCAATGGTGGAAAGAAACAAGAAAACGTGGGGAAATGGAATAATTATTTTGACCTAACTGAAGTGAAGCCACTACTTCTGTTACAGGAAGAAAGTTTCTTTACAGAAGCCAAAACCAATTACAGTAAAATATAATGCAGTCCATCTTTGACATCAGAAAGGTCTATGGTGAATTTTCATTTCCAGCATAAAGAATGTCTGCTAGGTGGATATTTAGTCTGTCATTCTCCATATACAAGAGAGGAGAGGGAGGCACTAAAAGAGAAGGAAAGATGGATAAGAGAATAATGGTACCAGGATAGAGGAGAACCAGGGCATTGGAACAGAAATCTTCAAATATTTAACAAGAAAAGTAAACTAACACAAACAGATCAGCAATATGTATCTGGAATTATTAATGCAATGTGAAATCACGCAGGACATACAAGGAGAAGATTTAGCATTACTCATTTAAGTGGAAAATGTGTCAAGAAGTGTACTGTCCTTTTTCCCTAGAGAATATGTAGCAGTCAGAGTTGTTACTTAATTTCAGAGAATTCCCTATACGTTTATAACTACATTTTTTCTAGATGAGTGGATGAAACGAAGTCAGAAGTTTAATAAGCATATGAGAAAGGAATAATTAACAAAGAAGAGGAACAGATAATAAGAAAGAAGACGTCAGTATTGCAAAAATACACAGGCGTATTTAGAATCTCCTTTGTGCAAGCATATTTGAAAAGAAATCATTTGAAAAGAATTTGAAGAACTCTCATAATGAGCTTGTTTGGAGGAAAGATGTATTTTCAATTTGGTCAAAGCTTGATCTCAATTTTTGTTCTTCTATGGATCTACATACTTTTCTTCCACATTTAAATTAAAAAAAAAACAAAAACAACACCTCCTCAGTAACTCTTTTCTGAATGTTAATTGTTGTCAAAGACCTTGATCTGTTTTGACAGTCATGGTACATTTATATGCAGCCTCTAAGGGGAAAGGAGCTAAAGCAGAAGGCCTGGTCTAGAGCAGACTGCTAGGACACAAGCTTTGGCTGTGCAAATAGGCTCTGATTCTGAAGTAGATATGCACACATGCTAGAACAGTTTTTCAAATATTTTTAGCCCTGGATTGCCTCCAACTTGTAAACTTTCAGTGTGTCTGTGCAGTTTGATTCTTTTTCTTGCTGCAAACTTCCTCACCTTTGGGGAAAAATGTCTAGAGATTATGTTAGGAGAATGAACACCCTTAGCCCTAGGTCTGGGTCAAACATTGACTTGAAGAAACAATAATTGTGTCAGTAAATTTTTTTCTGGCACAATATCTGTCACCTGTTTCAAAAGGGTTGAAGACAAACATGCCCATTCCTCAGCTTAAAGAAACCTGGCTTCCTTGGTGTTGTGCTGGTAAGAGGTGGATATGTTTGTTTTCCTTTTTTTTTTCTTTCAATCAAGTTTTAAAAGATCCTTGTCACCAGGTCTCCACAACAGCCATTTTAAGCACTGAGTAGTTTGGTTGTTTTTATTTTTTTCTTGCTAACTCCTCACTTTTTCATTTTCAAAGGGGGAATTTGATGGTTTCATTCTGCAGGAGATCCTTCTGGAGGATCAGTGCCTGGGAAAGACATAAACCCTGGGGAATCATTAGTGACTAGCAGTCAAATTATTCTGTGCAAATATTTGTGGAAGCATTAAGAACAATGTAAGTCATTGTATAAGACAATTATATTATTGAAATACATATCTACAGAGTTTCTCTCTTATGCATTTAAGTTTAAATTCAGTGTAATTATTAATTAATTAGTTGATCAGGGTTTATTTTTTTTTCCTCATTTTATCCATTTCTAAAGACTTTCTGTAATAATCTTGTTTTCCATCTTAATAATCTTTTCCATCTTAAATGTAGACTAAGATGGGTTACAGACAGCCTTGAAGTTATTCACTGTTCTCCAAGCAAGGTACGAAATCTTGTAGTTTTGCCTACAACACCTTGGGATTCATTAATGACTAAAAATCACATTCTAGAATTTATGTAGACCTTAGGTAGAAAGAATTTATGTAAACCTTAGTAAAAAAACCTTATATGTACTTTTCATATTAATATGTAAGAGAATAATGACATCAAATTACCCAGAGTTAAGTGCAATGTAAATGTATCAGCTGAGAATCTGCACAAAAACATGATGACACATAAAATTTTATAGCCAATGCATTTTTCATATTTTAAAATATCATGTAAATTAAAAAAAAAACCAAACAAACTTTGTCCATGTCCTCTTAGCCAAGAAGACCAGAGATCTAAAGTTTTATCTTAAAAGTTATAAAACAGTTGTTGATAACATGCTGATGCAAAAAGAATGCAAAATTCTTCACAAAAATGAAATCAGTGAACAAGTAAGGGAAATGATACAACATTGTTTTAACAATTAAATCAATTTAGGCAGAGGTCACGCTGAATTTAAGGAAGACGTTGTATAGGCAAGGCTGTATTTTTCATTCCTTTAGAGAGGACTAAAGTATATTTGATTCCTACAACAAAACTTGTGACGCACTGTCACTTCAGTTGCAACTGAAAGCCGTTCCTCTTGAATGCAAACCTTGATACTTTGACCCACATATTTTTGAATTCGGATTTGAAAAGGTTATGTCACTAATCACTTCAGAAAATGAATTATCAGGTGTAACGGTACCTCCTCCCATTCAACGTTTTAAAAGACATGAGTCACTGTAAACAAGCTTTTCTCATCCACTCATCTTTTACCCCTTCTCTGTACCTATTCCACTCTAGATTCGTCTTATCTGAAGATAGATAACAGGTAATGCAGGCAGCCATCCACTTCAGAGATGCATTCAGTAGCCTAAATATTTTAGCATCTTCACTGGAAAACAGGCTGCAGTTGCTGTTTTTCTAATGCCCTACAGAGTGGCTTACGGGCAGAATCCTAGTGAATACTATATGTTGCATTTTTTCATATGTCAAGCTGATGACTTCATCAACATTTTCTCTACCCAAACTAATAATTCTCTACAGTGCATCACATCAGATGCTTTAGGAAAGACAAAAAACAAAAACAAAAACAAAACAAAAAAAAACCACCAAGATTTCCAGTTACTTTTACTTTCTTTTTTCTTTCTTTTTTTTTTTCTTTTTTTTTCCCCCAAAAATATACGTCATATGTAAAAACATCACCATGATTTAGTTTTAGTAAGTTTGTGGAGAATTTTACTTTCTTCTCCTCACAGGCAGGTTTCCTTTCCATTCAGACTGAGGTGAGCACAGCAGATGCACAAGCAGTGGTTTCACATCTTGCATCAAACCATTTTCTCTCAAGTCCTCCTATGAGTTGAAAAGGATGTATAAAGATCTCTACACATCGCATGTGGGAAGTATGCTAATAGATCAGATTATTTACAGTTCTTATGATCTTACTATAAATTATTACTCAGTCACATTGTCAGCATCACTTTGAGAAGGAAAAATATAAAATAAAATGGACTCATTTTTGCACCATGCACAAGTAATTTGCTGAACTCATTTCAGACATTACACTTAGGACAACCTTAGAAGGATTCAAGGTAATGATTCATCTCCGGTGTGGATGAAGTGAATGCTGACTGTAACATCGAACAGGAACAGAATAAAAGGGCTACAAGTCATTGTGCTCTAGGCCCTATTCTGCAGTTATCTGCAGTGCTTAGGAGGAAGATACTGTTCTGATTTGTTCATTCCAGCAGCAACAAATTTATCATTCTTCTGAAGCAGAAGTGAGCAATGCCTAAAGGAGCACAGGATGCTGCAGTAGATAGACCATAAGACAGGAAACAAGCCCAGAAATTCAGAAATTCTCATTTCAAACCTCTTAATCTTTTCTATCATTAATTTTGCCTATTCTATTTGTAAACTCCATTAAAGTGCATTAAAAAGTATAATACTGAAGGCAGACAAGAAATCTAATTATCTTTTGTTGCAAAGCACCATATGTTTCTTTTAACTTCAAATAATTGAGTGAAGAACATTAGTATTTTAAATGAATCTTTGATAAAGTTGAAAAAGAGAGAGGGAAAAAAAAAAGGTTACAGCATACAGAAGGGTAGATCAAAACAGGTGACGTGGTATGTCATGGTTATGTCAGACATCATTATCCTTCCAGCTGTGGCCTAATTGTTGGATATTCTCCTTTTTTCTTTTCTCATTGTTACTGTATTTTTGTGTGCTCATCTAGCTGCAAAAGCACCAGATGTCTCCATTGACTTTTTGAATGTCTAAGCAAACTGGAACATAATAATAATTTAATGCTCTTCGTATACTGCATACATATGGGATGGCTCTGTTCTTTGGAATTTGTTATTTATTCCAAAATTCTATCCTTCAAAACAAACAAACAATGATTTCTAATTCAAAGACTCTTCATCCTGCAATGTATCTTTGCTAGATGAGGAAAGTGAGGGTGTGTGGTTGCAGAAATTGAGTCATCAGCCATCAGCCCATCTCAACCCTTGGGCTTAATGTTGACAACGCATGAGCGATATCTCCAGCCCAAACTTCATAAAGGATTGCATTGCTCCCAGGACCTTGAACAGATATAAACTGGGGGCATCCTGTTTCATCCCTTCCTGGAGCATGGAAATGTCATCAAACATGGTATCCATTTATCAAGGGGGATCCCTAAGGAGGCAAATACTTGAAATGGTAACCCTTCTGATGATAAAAAATGGGAAAATATTTCTTAAGAAATGTTTCTCTTGCCCACCTGTGAAATCGTCCTTTTCCTCTTTCAGTATGATTTCATGAAATTATTGCATGCTCTTCCAGGTGATCAGTACAAGCCTGCAACTGAGCTGGTGCATTTTGAAAGAAAAGCAAATAGCTGATTAGATATTTTGATGCCAGCTTTCTCTACTACTTTATACACTTCCTGGCCTCTTACTTGCATTAAACTTCACAGCCTGCACTTACTTGGTCTGAAATTAAATACTTATTTACCAAGGTGGAGATCTGGTAGAAATTTCTGTGTGATCAGCAAATATTTTTACTCCTCGGCCTGTTTCCGCACAGAGAGTGGATGTAGATTGTGGAATCTGGAAGTTTTATGTTTTAAGTGCGTTTTGCACTTTTATATTCTCAATGTGGTATGGCATTCTCAAATCGAATTACGTCTGTTTGTTAAAGTACAACAAATGTAGCTGAGGCTTAAGGGAAAAAAGTAAGATTTTTGTACATGTGTACACATTTGTTCTGGTTTTCTTTTAAAGGAATACTTACATTCTTTCCAAAAGTGGTTAGCAATACTTTTTTTTCCCCTCAGATAGGAAATTTATTATAACAGCAACTCCTACTTTCCTTAAATATATTAGGACTTTAATATTTGATACTGGGTTAAGATCTGAAAAGAGAAATAAAAGCTGTTAAAACTTTAACACATTGCTTCAGCTTCCTCAGAAAGTCTGGGAAAGCAATTCCATCTATTCTATTCATCATATGAAGCAAAAGAGGATTATTTTAAATGTGTTCAGAGGCCTTAACTACGAATTATCCTTGTGGAATTGGCATGTAATGAAGCTTTTAGACAAAATTCTGCTCTCAGATGAAGCCACATTAACTTCTTTGACTTCAGGACAGATTCAAATGAAAGCAGATCTTGAACACAGTTTTTTTAGGAAATATCTACTTCCTTGCTCAGGGAATTGTCCACGTAGGTCAGACCTGCCCCAGTGGGGGACCAGGATCTGTCAGTCGCCTGCAATACAGAGTGAAGGAACTCAGAAACCAGATAAAGAAATATGGGATAGCTAAAGTATTTTAATTAAAGTAATAATCTGAAAATTGCAGGGTTTTGTTGTTGTTGTAGTTTGTTTGTTTTTGTTTTTAATATCTCCTAAGAATTTCAGTTTTGTTCTGTCCACAGAAGGGAGAGGTAACCAGCTGATATAATTTCCAGACTGAAAAGAAACATCTTCCTAGCTAAGCATTTCATTTGAATCCTGACATTTCCTTCTAGATCCTCTGAGTTTCCATCCCTCCACTTCAAACATATTATTCCAGATAATAGCTATGGTATTTGCCATTTTTATCTTCTCGTCTCAGTGGTTTTATAAAAGTGCTTTTTGCATATATTGGTCTAAAGTGCTTCTTGCAGGGCTTTTGAGTGCACAAAGGAGCACTCCAGGCAGTGTTGGCTTGAAGCAGGTGCTTAAGACACTTCTGACCTGTTATTTTTTCCACTATTATGAACTGCACTTTTGAGTTGTTTCTTTAAAATTAGCCCATCATTATTGGTGTTAATTGCACATCTGAGTTCTTCAAATTCATCCAAGAAACAAACTTCAAACGCAAAAAAAATATGATCCAGACTGCAAGAACAGTGAAATAAAAGCTAATTTCATGAGATCTATCGAAAAAAAAGATGTTGTAAGATAGGTAAGATATGAATGTGTAACTGACGTGTCAGGTCAGTATGAATCGTTTCCTACATTGTCAATTAACCTTTGCAATGTCTGCTAACTCTTAATATTATTTTTAAATTATCATTTTCTTTTTTCCCTCAGAATTTAAAAAGAAATTATTATATCTGGGATTCAAACCATTGTAATCTCTGTTAGAAGAAGGCATTATGCAAAAATATATCCCTGATACCAAGAAACAGTGTTTCCACTCCACATCCCTTCTGCAATTATTCTTTTATAGCTGATAGTGCTTTCTGAGGGGCAGCACTTTCAGTTTTCCTGGTTTCATGAATCTTATGTACTATTCAAGGGAGGGATTATGGCATCCTCACCAAGAACATCTCACACGGAGGCATAAATTTTATCTCACTCCTGGCTGAGGAGGTCCTTCAGCCCCTTCACAAGGCTGATAGTCTAACCTCAGCCTACTCATAAAAAATGCAAAATGACTCTTCTGAAAGCGCCGTTCCACCTTTAGCACACAATCCTGTTTTTAAGTGAGGATTCATCAGTCCATCAAAGAAAGCACATAGATAAACCTCTTCATTAGATGATTTCAATCGAGACTCAAGTGGATGATGGCAAGGCTACAAAATCCCAGGTGAGAGACCCGTACTGCAATGGGACTGGCATGTAAGGCACTTCTTTTTCTTCCATTTCCATCTTTTTTGGAGATGTCTGCTCTCAGAATAGTTTTGGATCTTTGTCTGCTTTATAGATAAAGTAGGATGTTTGCAAATGAAATCTACCACTGTTCTTTTCATTTTATTTAATATATTCTTTATTTTATGTTATTATTACTGGGTTTGATCTTAAGCATCTTTTGCACTAGTAGCTTCCCATCCTTTCCTCAGGCAACAACTTTGTAGCTTCCTGTCTTCATTGCAAAGCAATTCCCTACACAGCCAAAAAAGAAGAGGGAAATGGGCAGTTTCCCCTGCGCCATCATAAATCTTTCCTGCCAGGACTCCCCTGGTGAGATGGAGCAGGTGATTTCTTCTTGCAGCTGCATCAGAGTGGCAAAAAGGAATCCTATAGTATTACTGTTTACAGAGTCCATAAAGCCCTATTGAGATCACTGTCCCCACATGCTCACAGTACAGAATGGATACAACAAAGTTCGGATATCATCCAAAATCTGCTCTCTGTCTCCAGTTTTCTGTTTTCAGCAGGCAAGCTTTTAAAATATATACTAGAATAATGTGAGCTCAGGAGATCTTTATTTAAACAAATAGAATTAGGTTGTACAGCTATGTTGTTAATGACAGTTCCTGAAGCACATTTAACAGCAATTTGACATTATTATTACTGCTAAGTAGTTTTCATAAGTCCTCAGATAAATATTTCTCCACTAACTCATCAACACAAAGAGTTGACCTCAGCTTTCTTTCAGAGCCCATCAATAAAGCTCCTTGGGAAGCAGAGGGGCCATTTAAAACAAAAACAAATTCAAGAACTTCTACCTCCTCCTGCTCCATATTAGCTAAACACACTGAGCCTGCAGGGCTGCCCATCCCCTGATGGCTCATAATAGCCATTTTCATTCTATTCTAAGGGTAAAGTTGTTCATAAAGGTGGGCTGCCTGCTGGGCTCCTGATGGATTTAAGATCTTGATATTCAGATTACCATGCAAGTAGCTAAAGAGAAAGGAAAATGCATACTAGTCTTGTTGTTGTGTTCAACAGAAGCCTAATCATATCAGGCATTTTTTTTTCTTCCAGATTAGCATTATTTATGTTTAGCCTTCATTAGCAAGGTTTAGATTAAGCAATCAGTTACAGCAAACCCTACACAAAAAGGAATGTGCTCTCTTTTAAATAAGACACCGTAAAAATCTGCTAACCTTCTCACGGAGGAGCATAAAGACTGTATATTTGTAGAGATCCACAAACATATTAGAAAGACAAAAAACGCCAGGCTTTTTGATGTCAAATTCAGCATACCTAAATAAGATAAAGCTGTTAGCAGGAAGGAAAGATATTCTGCCAACAAGGGAGCATCACTGTGTTTTTAGCATGATGGAAATATTATATTAAAGGATTTTGTGTCCAAGGTATTTTCTTCAGAACATGCACACTGCAAAGCACACTACCCTGACGTGCCTACAGAATGCCTTTTGCATCCTAAGTGGATTTAGGACTTTTGTGCTCCCTTCCTCCTGGTCACTCAGAAGAGCTGGACTTACTTTCCACAATTACCACAACGTGCAGCCACACAAAACCTCTATGAATTTTTTGAGAACATTACAATATGTATCTGATGGTGATCCCTCTGGACTTGGACAGCTCTCTGGGCCACAGGAAGATCTGCTGTCCCAAGGTGACTGGTGGGCACTCAGAAGAGCTCCTGCATTACCTGAGATTTCCCTAATACCCAGAAAAGTCCTTCTGCCATATGCCCTTCCAATCATAGCTTCTACTTCTTGTCAGTCCGTGGAGTTGCTCTGTTACCCCGAATATCCTTGTCCATGGCTTCTGCTTGCCCTCTGTGCTTTTAAGCCGGAACAAACATAAATCTACATTCTCCAAAACGTCAAGGCCCATTTCCTTCAATCTTCATTTTATGAGCATTAAATCCTAAACAGTGTGGGACAGATACAATTTCCTTACTGGCAAACAGCTCGCTTCTCCAGTTCACAGCTCTCTTTCAATTCTGGATAAAATTCACAGCATGAGCTGCTCTTCCCTTAACTTGGTCAGATTTTTGCATCATACCCTCACACATTAGGGACAAAAAATATGTCTTCAGACATCTCTGAATGCAGTCCCTGGCTGCTGGGGGTCTGGGGATCTTGTCAAAGTCTACCACAGCCATTTCACTGCCTCATCAGCACACAGCAGTCCATCAGCAAGTAGAGATGTTGCAATAGCAGGATCAGCAGCAAAAAGCAAATTCAGCACCAAAGTAGATCAATGGCATGGGAATCTGTGATTGCTTTCCTTGATTTGAAAGACCATCCACTACAACTCTGTGCATGCGTTGAAATGAAAAAGCACCATTATTTTTCTCTTCTTTGTAAATGCTCTGAAAGTCCCTTTTCCTCTTTAATATACTAAGAGTTGTAAATGATTTCAGATGTCAGTGTCAGATTAGGATGTAATGACAGAGGACATAAGGTATTGCTGGACAGTAAAATGCCTCTGGCCACAAGCAAGCCTGTCCTTGTTAATTTTATCTCAGCCCCATCTCCCTGATTTGTCACTGGCTCTGAATGTTTCAATCCCTTCTCTCCATAAAAATGTCGAGCTGTCTCTTAAATTCATTTATGCTGTTGCCTCCTATGACCTTACTTGATAACTTACTCTTTGTGTTTTCCATCCTAAATGAAAAGCCCTGCATGAGTGAGTTCCCTCATTGATCTTAATTTCCTGATTTTGAGGTTGTGTGGCTGTCCTGGTTAATTCCTCCCCAGTGTGAGTGTTATATTTATGGTTACTTATTTTGACTAGCTAAAAATATTGCCTGTTTGTTCATTTACTAAAAGATCTGTTGGCAGCCTCTTTTGCATTTTCATGCTAGATGCATTTGGAAAAAGTTTTAAGATATCTTAATGCTAAACTATACTTATATACCCTATATACATAACAGATATCCTTCACCTGGGCTGAGCGTGGGCCCAGTACACACAGACCTGAGCTGAGTAGACAGCTCTGGCAATGGCTTCTCCCCAACACCCCAGTCTTTTCCTACTTTCTATGGATGGCATATTTGAAACCATCCCCCTTCGCTACTTCAGACAACAGACTATAGCACAGCTTCTACAAAACGATTGCATCAGGCTGTCATAATATTTTTCACAATGCTACTGTTTCAGAAATGTTATTAAGAATACTGTGCTCACCTCTAGTTTCCATACCTCACCTTTGATTATTAATTAAACTATTATATATGCATTTCCTATTTCAAGAC
Organism: Perdix hodgsoniae; assembly: GCA_035772895.1. Lineage (NCBI taxonomy): Eukaryota > Metazoa > Chordata > Aves > Galliformes > Phasianidae > Perdix > Perdix hodgsoniae. The sequence continues at coordinate 3,380,627 of JAPSGF010000040.1, forward strand.
TTTGTGCTCCGATTCACTCACAAGACATCATTAAGGCTTTCCCTGTTTCATTTCTGTGCAGATTTCATTGTTCGTCGTGGGCAATATATCTTTCCTTAATTTTCAGAGTCCAGCCAGGTAGGTCACAATCAGATTCTTCTATAAGCTTTTTATATATTTAGAGACTATAATGAGATCATCAGCCAGTCTGCTTCTTCTTTCAGACTAAATATGCTACATTTTCTGAGACTTTTTCTCATGCAACAACTCTATGGCATAAATTTAACCCCATACCTTTCATGCACCTGTTCTGAAACCTGTCTGAAGTATCAAAGCTGAAGCTGGTATTTCAATCTTCATGCTTTTCAGTTAGTAGACGATTTAAAGATGTGGTGTATCAGTAACTAAGATACCATTCTTACACCTACGTGAGCAGAGAAGCCTGCTTCCATGGCACCTGAGAGTGCTACAGAAGCTGAGAGATCTTGGATGGGTTGATGCTAATTCCTCATGTTAGCTGTTTGTGCTGGTTATACCTGGGCCTGAATGGTGTTCACTAGTACCTTGGCATCCCAACATCAGCAAGCACACCAAGTAGAAGCAAGGATGTGTCTTCAAAGCATTCTTGCTCCCTTACTATAAACTGTGCAGCCCACAGAGCCTCGGTGGGAAATTGAGTAAATCCTCTGCAAAACTTACCAAGTTGTAGCCTAGCACCTGCAGGCTTTTTCTCTTAGAAAAGTATTTTTGTGTTATAGGCTTATTAGTGAGGGGAAACCATGGGACACTAAACCACGGACTGAGCAGCAAATAATAACTGGTTCCCCTGGTCTAATCTGAGGGCTAGTAGTGAAAGGACTACATCCTTCCTCTTGGTGTTTAGCAATGTTGATTTCTATATCCCGCAGTTATGTACAACACATAAATAGAGAACCCAGAGGAAAAGCTGCATTATTTTTCAGCACTGTCCACAGCCTCACGGGGCTGATGTACTTTATACCAAGGAAAGATAATAATTTATTCTACATACAAGCAAGGAAAATATAATCTCAGAGTCACTTAGCGCAGTTGTATAAATAAGAAGATTTTCATGCTGATTTGGGGATATATGCAATGGGATTGTCAGGCACATAAAAGCCTGCTGGAGCCAGAGCTCAGAACTGAGGCCAGGCAGCAGCACTGTGGACAAGGTCACACAAGTGCAAGTAAGATAGTGGGTAATGCCTGTACTGCTTTCATCTGCTATAAGGCTAGCACTGCACCGTGTAGCATTTCAGAATGTTTGTTCCTGGCTATAATTTCTTATATGAGCTGCAGCTGCTCTGCTTGGCTGCTGTATGCCCTTCTTTCGTGTTTGTATAAAAAGGAGAAAAAATTCTGAGCAGAAAACGAACAGCTAATGCATAAAGCACCACAGGAAGATGTTTGAATGCTGGTAGAGTGGAACTATCCAAAGGTGATAGCTATCAGGAAAAAAAATGCCACCTTTGGCTTGATTTGCTGATTGTACTAGCAGAGCTTTCTCACACCTACCACATCATGCCTAAGATCTACTCCTAGAACTGCATCCAAATGCTATTCATTAACAGCTTTACCATGCATATTTATTTTGCACTGCAAATGAACAACAAAAGGATAATGCCCTTATGGAGATGAAAGTAGCAGTTCTGTAGTTATGAAAAAGTTTATGTTTTCATTTAAAGCCACACAGCATTTTCTACCCCACAGCAGTAACCAATGTGCCTGCATAAAATAGAAGACAAAAGTTTGTATAAGAAAGTTTAAATGTGGATAAAATATATCTCTATATTAATTAGTAGAGCACCAAGTACCTGTCATCTTACACTGTGTGTTTAATATACAACTTCCATATGCCAGAAAATAGCTAGGGGAGAGATAGTCTTACAACCTTATCCACATCTGCTACAGGAGTCACAGCCATGACAGTGCAATTTAAGCAGCCCACCCTGGATATGGCAGCTCTGGTTACATCTCCTGAGGTGATGTGTTTTGACATTACCACTTCACACCCTTTACTTGATCACAACTTTGGTCCAATCCTTGCTACCAGAATCTGTATGAATGTGTATGGAAAGCCCTCAGGGCTCTGCTGCAGATGCCTTTTGCAGCATTTGCAGGAGCATAGGCTTACCCATGAACTCTATTCATTTGCTCATAACTGCATGAAGCGCAGTGTGATTATTGAAGGAAATAAAAGAAGATATAAAATGGCTCTGAGAGTAATGTCAGAATACAAAGAGACTGGAAAATGTGAATATTTCCTCATAAAATGGATCAGAAATCCATTCTGAAGAAAACAAAGGCAACAGAAAAGTACAATGTAGTTTGACATATCGAAGTGAAAGAGCAGGCTCCATGTGTATTTGTTATAGTTTAGAAGAATGTATGTGCCCTGTGCATGCACAGGGTCCCTCGTTAACACAGCAAGAGCTGTCCTGCCTTGTGGCAGAACTGGTTGCTGTTACCAAGTCTTGAGCCCTGATTTCACATATAAACAAGGAGGCTATGTCAGTACCAGGCACAACTAGCAAAATGAATTGCCATCAGTGTAGAATAATTTATCAAAGCTGAGACTATTTTAGTAGGAAATACTAGCTGAGCAAATCTTGTCAGGAAATACTTTCCAACTGCAAATTCTGTTCAGGCTGAAAAATGTCCACACTGAAGTTATCAACAAAATAATTCCCAGGACAGTTAACAGGGTTGTATGAGGAAAGGACACTTTCCTGATAAATATACCTTTATTTCTTCATGTGGGTATGAATCAAACAAACAAGACTAAAATCCTTCTCTTAACAGTGGTTCATGATTACATTTTTCCATCCAATTCTCCATTTTGGAAGATGGCTCCTTGACAGTGCAAGGGCATCAGTTTGTCCCTGGACTCAAACACCAGACCCCAGCTTTCCAAGGAAAAAATTATCTAAATCTCAGCATTTTGCAGGAAAAAATGAGGGATTTTTGTTTGTTTGTTTATTTTGGGTTTGTTTTGGTTTTGTTTTAGGAAGGAAACAATTGATTTTTTGTGCTGTCTTTTTATGAGAGCCATACAACCTTGCAATGCCACCTTTTGGTTGAAATGGCTTAGCCCTAGTTCAGAACCACAGGAAGAGTCAAGGGAAATCAAATATAAGGAAATGGTTGGATGTTCCTGAGCTTTCAGAAGTTTTTTTAAGGTTTGGCTGCATGCAAAAAGGCAAAGAAGTTCTCAGAAGCCACAGAATATGTAGTCCTGTGCCACCTGTGTTTGCAGGCTTTCTCTACACTAAACTTTGTTTGCAGGAAGCAGGAATTCTGAATGCCTGTCTGCCTAGATTCTTTAAAATTTTGAAGGTTTGTTGCTGTCATGTGAGGATGAGGAGCCAACTCTTGCCCTCTGTTTCATGAAGGCTGTGAGGCTGATGGAGTTATTGTGGGTCTACTCAAAGATTTTATTTTTTCGGGTTTCATTTCAGTTTTCATCTTCTAATGTTTACACTTCACTAAGGGATAATAAATTGTCAAAACAAAACTCATCTCCAGCCATTGGAAAACACCTAAATGTGTTTAGAAAATGTTGCAAGGGGACTCTTCAATAATGCGAGAGCTTTCCTCTCTGAAGAGTCTTATATTAATATCTGTGAAGATGAACTTTTACCCAATTTCAACATGTCAGTATTTCTCATAACTGTTGAAGTTCTCCCCTAGTTCAGAGTATTGCACAGCTCAAACTTGCAGAAACCCTCTAGCTTTGTTTAGGATTTTTCAAACCCTCCTAAAAGAAAGGCACCATTTTCTATTCCAGAATCTGGAGTATTTTCTGCAGGTGGAGAAAACTGTAATAGTTTAATATTCACTGGACTTTTTCCTCAAAACCCCAAACACAACAGTTTACTATCAGGATCTCCAAATCCCTAGACTTAAATGCAGTGGATCCCGAAGAGAGACAGGTGTTATCTCACAGTGATAATAGGCATTGGCAAAGAAAACAAAACCAAACACCCAAACAAACACACAAATATGTATTCTGGAATTATGCTGTTAAACCAAGGTACCTCACGGGGGAAACTGAACACATGTAATCTGAGCTTTACCAACAGAATCAGCCATTTGGACATGGTTCTGCTCCAGACAGCTATTCTTTAGCTGGTGTTACACAGAATAATTAAGCTTGGGAAAGAAATGTAGAATCATCAAGTCCATCTGCCCACCTGCCAACAGTATTTCTCATGTCTCTCAGTGCCACATCTCCATGGTTCTCCAGGGACAGTGTTACCTCCCCATCGCCCTGGGCACCCTGTGCCAGTGCATTACCACTCTTTCTGAGAATAAATTTTTCCTCATATCTAACCTGGTTTCTGGCCAGGTGTCCTCCAAAGATTCTTGCTAACCTCCAATATTCTATGATTCTGTGAGCCACTTGTATTCCGAAGGAGCCCAGTAAGTAACTGAAATCTTGCTTTATTACCACCTCTCTATGTATGGATTAAAGCATTTGGTGCAGCCTGTTAGTAAGGCGCCGAGAACTCCCCCACTCAAGTAATAGACTGTAATCTCCCTGACATTCAGGAGGAAACAACAGAATACAATTAGGAACAGAATATGCAATATTTGCTGAAATGAAACAGATTTCCAATCAATTAAACAGACTCTTCTTCCAATAGCACCAGACAAATAATAAATTTACAAAACTAATCGGTTCTACACAAGCTGAGCTAATGAGTGTCATTTGGGTCACATCCTCAAATTGCAAATAAATGTTATCATTTATCAACCTAACACATTACTCAATAAATCTTCTGCACCACTGTTCATACATATCGGTGGTGTCATTTAATATTCCTTTCTGATTTAGAAAACTATTTCCTCTGGTGCCTGACCCCTTGTAATAGAAAACTACTGAAAACAGACAGTAGCTAATTCACAAATTTTATAATTTTGAGCTAAGCAAATCTGGGGACAGTACTGAAGTGATCTAATATTCACTTTTCAGTGAGACTCTTCCCAGGTTGGAAATATTGCAGGCTTTTGAGATAAAAGTTTCATTTAAGGACATTCAGACTGTGCAAAATGCAGTAAGATCTTTTATATTAAGTAAAATCATGGAAATGATTATGCTCTGTCCAGATAATGAGATCTATTTTCTCATTTGTGCAAACAGAGAACTGTGGATACTCCCAACTGCAGACAGAAAACCTCTTCACCTCACCATATGACACACTGCATGGTGATTTGGGTGATTTCAGAATCTTGCAATCCCTGCCAGGAAAGGAATGAGGAAGGGGGAACTGCCAAACACACCAGTCACAGCCCCCTCTATCTTCATACAACTAGATGGGAAGCAGCTCTAACTGCCCCATGGGCAATTCCTGGTGGGTCCTTTCTTCTATCCCAATCTCATTCCCCACAAAGTGCATCCTCTTAGTGTTCCCTGCAGACCTTTCTGCCTAGCAGATCCAGAGACCTTTCTCTGACATTTATCCATTCCAGAATTGAATTACCCAGATTCATCTTTTTCATCACAAACAAGAGCATAGGTATAGAGCTATTGGGACATATCTAAGAGGGACATCTTATGATTGACCTCCGTAAACGCGCTTGTTTCTATGCCTCAAGAGTGTGCTTATGTGAGAGCCAGACAATAAAGAAGTTATGAACTGCAGTGTCCTCTTTGTGCACTTGCTTTACAACACACTCCATAGCTGTATACTAAAAATAGGCACAAGACCACACTTTTCCACAAAGGTCCTTACTCACAGTGCACGAAGCATCAGTTCTATTCACCAACCACAGGTGAGCTGAGTGCACCAGTGCTTGCCTGTTATTTGTTCATAAGTGCATCTAACTCACTTCTTGCCTTTAATTCCATTTCTCTAGCTGCTTCTTCTCACTGCTATTTTTCCTATCTCCTGCCCCATCTCTGTTCTGATGGTGCCCTTTCATTGATCCAGGTCTCCTCTTTACCAGCATCATCACTCCTATTCTTTCTTCTTTATGGCTCCTAATATTGTCATCAGTTTTCTTATAACTACTTTCACCCCAGAACCCTTCCATTTCCTATGACCTCACTTGGTCTCTCTCCTTCATTTCCTTCCTTCTATTCATCTTAGTCCTCACCCTTCATTATCTGAGCAAGACCCTCTTTCTTACCCTCTATCTGCTGCCAGCACCAGCAATGTTGATCTCTACTGAGCAGGAGGAAGCCAAAGACTGCAAAGATTTTCCCCTTTGGGAAATTTTTCTTACAGAGTTAGCAAAAATAACCTCTTTGATGCAGGACAACTCTGCTGCCAAAATTTCTCGTAACTATAGCCGGAGATGAAATGCAAAACAACGTGGTTTAAATTATGCAATCAGAAGCAAATGTATGTGCAGAGAAAGTTATAAGCAACTGAAAATTAGAAGTTGCTTATGGGAACAGTTGGGCAAACTCAACTTAAACATATCATATTTCTCATTATAGATATGGTTCCCATATCACTTGTAAAGAAGTCTAGCTGTAAGGAAATTCTCCAGCATACGCTGTTTTACTGTCCTCGTGAGCTGGCCCTAACACGTTAAGTTTTATCTTATCTGATTTCACCACAGCTGTCTGTAAATAGGTAGGGTTGCCATTTCAGATTTCCATATCAATAAAACTCAGATAAACATGCCAACACTTCAATTGCTCATTTGAACTGTAATTTTGATTGTATTTCCTGCCATGAGAGTCCTGAGCACTTAATAGTGGTGGGATATCCAAACAGGTACCTGCTGTGCAAATCTGAAAGGGAACTTTATGCTTGACTCTTATGGTGCATTTTAATGTTTGTTTATATAATTTAATAAGCAGAGAAGTACTACAGATGGAATCTAGCAACGTGTAAATATCTCAGAAATAATACACATAACATTTATGGCACAGGATAGTCATAACACATCAACCACTATTAAAAACACATTTGCTTGAATTTTTGGGTAGCACTTCACACTGCTAAATGTCTTAAATATGTTTAGCCAGCCATTTCTAATGTAACATGCAACATTAAAGTTCAAGTAAATGCTTTTGAAATGCCTGTTGACCATTTGAACCAGTTTAATAAACCATTCATGATAAGACACATTCACAGAAGTGTTGCATAAGTACTGGAATAATCAGCATTATTAGAATACTCAGCACTCCAACTAAAATAAATATCTTTATTTTGAATGTTAATATGCTGGAACTCAGCTGAGTTATAAAGTCTCTGCACTTCTGGTAAATATTTTGCTTTGTGTGCCTGGTGTGTGTGTACTGTGTTTGCTTGCAAATGCTTGAGCTGAAAGTTTTCTTCTTGTATTTACATTTCCATAGCACCTCACCTGCAATGATAATGAACATTTGTTAAGCATCTTGAAGTGCTTTGTCTTTGCTCCAAACCATTTCTTGCCACTTGCACATGAAGAGACCCTGTTTCTTTCACAAGCATCATCTTAGCACTTAGAACAAGCTCATGATTTATACCTGGGGCACTTATTTGCTTAATCACCTCATCTACTGTGGGCAACTTTTTGGCAGTATCTCTGGTAGTGAACACACAGGCTATTCCATAATGGTATCCATTTTCAAAAACAAAGGATCCACAGCACTCACAATACACCCTTCGAGTTTTTGTTATTTCACCCTAGTTTTATATTTACATAGCAGTAGCAAGGATATGTCCACAGGGATGTGAACTTCGTACAAATCCCCAGCCTGTTTATTCTGTGAAGATATATACTACACCTTTATTCCTTTGCTAAGCCATTCTTCATTTAATTACGTCTTTGCGCCACATATTAATTACACCCATGCACAGCCAATTTCCTCTCTTTGTGCTTTCCTCTCATTCTTCTCCCGTTCAATAGTGAACAGAGCCCCAGACACTCCCTGCATATATCAGTCCTCTTTCTACCACTGCTCCTGCAAACCTTGGTTTGTGAGTGAAGGAGGAGCCAGTTTCAGGAAAAAAAATGCCAGCAATTTAACTAGACTTTGAGCCCTAGTCATCTGGATTTACTCTGCAGGTCTTTAAACTGGTATTGATCACGAGAAACAACAATGAAATAGTAGGGTTCTTTGCAAATAAATAGGAACAGTAGAGAGGTTTTTCACCCATGCTTGCAAGTATCAAATGCTCCATTATGAAAGCCACCCTGGTTATAATTCCTCTTCTATCCTAAATTCTTTCTGCAGCTTGCTATTTTCAGTAAAACCTAATAAATAATTTCTGTGGGGTTTTGCTTTCAGTGGTATAGAGTAATGGCTATAACTACTGTCAGGTGCCTGTTGGCCATGGTTATCAATTTTCAAAGAGCTGGTCAATGACTGAGGCTCAAAACACAAAGGTATGGGAGAAGTAGGCTGGCCAGGGGAGCGGCCTGGTGGTTCACAAAGTGCCAAAAAAGGATCGAAGAGTGATATCAGCAGTGGCAATTTTCTTTATATTTCAAAAACTTAAGGCATCAGAAGCTTTAAAAAACAAACTTTGGAAATCCAGGCAAATTAGCACAAGGAGGCAATGCAAAATGCCAATAATTGGTGTCATTTAGTCTTGCAAAGACTTTGAATTTCTTCCCCTTATGTTTCAAAATCTTCATGCTGAGATATGCCATTTCTTAATTTTGCTTTCCTTCAGAACTATGCACTCAGTTTAAAAAAAATTTGCCCTTAGAACTGAGCATGTTATCACAAAATGATTCATTTTAAGCTTTGATTGCATGCACATTTGCATGTCAAGAATGCATCAACGTAATACTGTTCTGAGACATGACCAAAGTCTATTCTTCTCTCAGTTTTATGGCTGTAGAAGTTTGACTTGTATGAAGGTACTACAGATTTATTTGATTGTATCCAATAGCAAGATGTGCCCAGTGTAATGTAATGTTTTCCAACTGGGTTTTCAAGATTAAATATTCTGTAAAGATAAGATTCTGAAAAACACATTCTAATTGGTGTGCCATTGCCATGGATTTTATTGCACACATTAGGTGGCATTAGCAATCTGTTTTACTCTAAGCTCTACAGCATTTTGGACATCTTTAGAAGCTATTTCAGTAAAGTTTTGGTATAGCACTCAGGATGTTAAGCACATGTTCACCATTAACAATAATGGGAGTCACGTACATACTACTAATTATTACCAAGGTTTAATATTCTAAACCAAATTCAAGAGCATTGTGGAAAATATTGTGCTTAACAATTTTCTTTCATTCACATTTCTGTTTGGTCTCCAGACAGACTGAATATTCTGACTGTGTCAGTCTTTGCTTCTAAATTGGATACAAACCTACACAGATAATTAATCACTCCAAATGCTTATTGTACATCTTTCTTACTACTATGCAAGCAGATTTCACACAGCTTGTAGTTCATTATCAGATTGCATGAAAACAGCTGATTACTTTCCTTCTCATATAATTACATCAACAGCAAGGCCAGCTTCCATTCACAATGTATTTTTAACCACGTGAAGCACTTCAGGAGAGACTCATCAGGAAAAAAAAATAATATTTCCCTTTATCCAGCTTTTTGTTATGAAGATCAAGGCCCATATGTTCAGAAATACCCAGAATTCCTGTCCCCATCGAGAACAGAAATAAAACATTCATAATGCTTCTGGAATGACTTCTGTGTCTTCCCTCCCTCCTTCCCACAAAAATAATAACAATAAAGATAATAACAATAATAGTAATAAATAAATAAATATATATATATATATATATTTATAATATATTAAAACATCTTTACCTTGTCCAGATATTGCCTGGTGTTTTCCTTCAGTAATGAGACTGCCCAGAGCAATGTCCTGCCAGAGTCCTCTGCGTTCCTCTTGACCAGACCCTGTGTGCTCTGAACAAGCTGTAGACAGTTCTTTCTTCTAAAAGAGAGGTGGATTCCATTTGGATTCGTGCATCTGTTAATTTGAAAATAAGATAAAGCCACAGTTAGGCTTTTAATGACAAATAGAGTCTAAATAGCTTCAAAAACATAAATTCACACTGCCAAAATATGTAGTTAAAATAAACTAGAAATGATGCTTAGTGGCTGCTATTTTATCTTTGCAGGATGTATGTGGATTGCTTCAAAAGTAATGCCTTCTTTTTATTTCCATGAAAATTTCAACAGCTACAAAGAACACAGTAACACTACTTGATAGAGTGAATTCTCAGATCAAAACAGTATTTTTCAATATACTCACCAACATCAGTGTGCATTGTCACCATGGGAGCCTTCATGCCATGCTTGTAAAATTTTGCATGACCACCTGGAATATGGCTTGTGTTTCATGTCGCTGTCACCACTGTTGAAATGCACCACTCTCTGCTTCACTGTGCTCGCATCCATTGCTTGGTTTCCATAAATGTTCAAAAAGCATCAATGTATGTCAGTATTTTTCTGCATAGAGGAACTGAATCCCACACCTTTTCTCCATACGCACTTGCATGTCAGAGGCCATTTTGTCAGACTGCCCCACTGCTGCCATTTGTCACAAAGCAACAAAATGTTACGGAATATTAGTGATAACGCTTAGCCTCTACTGCCATCCTACTAATACCCTCGTTTGACATCAATGTATCAACGTCATAAAATAGGAGGCATTAGTTTTGGAGCAGCTCCAATATAATGTTTTAGTTTTTCTATGTTGCTTGTAGGTACATGTACAAGATTTTATCTTCTTTTTTGAGCTCCCATATTAGACATTGTGCTTTGTATTAAATCTGAATTGCACTAATTGTAATTGCCCCTTTTTGTTTGATAAATTCCAGGAAAGATAAGAAGAGTGGCTTCAATTCTATAAGGAAATTAAGAGCTTTACTGGCAAAAGATTAACACTGTATTGACCCACTTTAATGGCCTTTTCACAACCAACATTAAAGGAGAATTCATGGTCTAAAATCATTCTAAATATCAAGCATTAGCCCATTTCCTATGTAGGAAAATATTTCTACTCTTATTAAAAGTAAAAGTAAACATGAAACAGAGAAAAGTTTGATCAAGATACTCTGACTTGATTCGTTTAAAATAAACATAGAATGGCTGTCTCCCAGAACAGTGGGTAAAATCACCCTCATTCTCCCCGTGATACTTCTGCTGATATGCACATACAGCTGAGCAGATAGATTTTATTCACTCCATATTTCGATAGGAAGGACTGCCAATCAAGCATTCATTTGTAGGAGTTGTATAATTTATGTTAGTAACAGTTGCTTAAGAGCTGTGGTTTCTTGTAAGAAGATTCCTCAGTTCAATTCTGCCACACAGTGTAATTACAAATTCTTGTTTCTTACCATACTGCTTTTGTTTGAAAAACAGAATGTCTGAGCAGTTAATATGCTTATTTGCATGTGGTTATGCTACAGCACACACCAGCAACTCTGTTCCCTTATGTAATTATATCAACTCAGATTTTTCCTACGGCTTACTTCTTCATCTCCTTATGCCTTCACCAGCACTAAACTTCTCTACAGGAGTTGCTACATATTTTCCTTAGCCCAAGCAATACTTAAAAGTTTAATCAAACTGAATTGAGCAGTGGGTCCAGGTGAACCTAATGAGGTTCAACAAATCCAAATGCAAAGTCTTGCACCTGGGTTGAGGCAATTACCCATTACCAAGAAAAGCTGGGGGATGAAAGGACTGAGCACAGCCCTGTTGAAAAAAAACCTGGAGAGGGGGAGGGGGAGCTGGATATGAATCAGCAAAATGCCTTCGTAGCCCAGAAAGCCAAACATATCCTGGGCTGCATCCAAAGCAGCATGGCAAGCAGGGCAAGGGAGAGCCTACCCTTCTGCTCTGTGCTGGTGAGGCCTCACCTGGAGTACTGCATCCAGATGTGGTGACAGAGAAAGGGGAAAAGGCTTCCACCTTAAAGAGGGTAGATTTAGGCTGGATATAAGGAAAAAATCTTTTACGGTGAAGGTGGTGAGGCACTGGAATAGGTTGCATAGTGACGTGGTTAATGCCTCATCCCTGGATACTTTCAGGGCAAGGCTGGATCAGGCCCTGGGCAACATGATGTAGCTGTGCTTGTTCCTGTTCACTGCAGGGGAGTTGGAATAGGTCTTCTTCAAAGGTCCCATCCAACTCTAAGGAGTCTATGATTATAAATTAGATTGCACATCCTTTGTCATGAGTTTGGTTACACTTAAACTGTAGGGACAAACAATTATTTCTATTATACTTTGGAACCACTCTGGGAATGAAATCATCATACACACCCGAGGAAATCTGTTGACTTAACTGCGTTTCCATGTGTGGGTATGAAAATAGAAAACAACAGGAACACTGAATTGGTACCGAAATAACAGTCTTGAAAAACTAGCTCTCTTCTGCTGGGATGAAGCAGTGGCACAAAACCAACTGCAATCAGATACTTAAAACAGAGGGCCCTCAGTTATTTTCCCAGAGGTTGTCTTTTGTTGTCAGTAAATCTACTGGGAAGGTAATTCCCTCTTCTCTCTCCTGATATCTCACAAGCTTTTCATTTTCTTAATAGCTGGGAATTTTTATTTCTATTTCTATTTATTTATTTATTTATTTATTTATTTATTTATTTATTTATGTATTTTAAAGGGGAGGAACCTCATCAGCTTTATACTGCCTTGGTTTGTCACATCTGTGTTTAAGCGCTTTCTGCTAACACTTAGATCTTCACTTACAGAAGTAGGAATGGGAAATTTTCAATTAGCCTCCATCATAGCAGGTTTTCTGTCATCATTGCTTTTAGACACTTGTACGAAATGGGGAAAAACTTCACTGTTAATTTAATGTAGTAAGTAAAGCAGCCTTTGAAATCTATGAGATTTGGATATATTTTCATTTGTACCATATCTTCATTGATAAAATACTGGCTTTTTTTTCAAATTTTATGCAAGTTCTGTGCAAAAGAGCATTATTTTACTTTCCTACAAAACCAGTATATGAAAGAACAAAACTCTTTGCCTTCAGAAAATTATGCAAGAAAATTACTTTCATCTTACATCAAAACAAGACAATAACTATGTTGCAGCAAAAGACATAGTAAAAGTGTTTTTAATGACTCCCATGATTCTATGTGATGAAGGTAAAATTACAGCTTCAGATTTTTGGTAGGAAGGAATTATATCTTGTAGTATCTACTCAGTGCTTCAGGAAATGCAGGATGTTTCTGTTATAAATGGATTTGAGATTTCAGCCTTTTCTTACCTTTTGTCTACCTCCTACGTTCTGTGGGAAGCAACATTCTCTAACAAATATGTCCTCTGGCCCAGACTGCAGCATTTGAATTAGTGGAGCTCACTACATCCCTGGAGGGATGCTCAGTCTGGAGGCAACACTGATTTGTCCTCCTCTTCTGACTGTGTCAGAAGCAAAGACTGGATCAAACATCCTCAAAACTGAACACTCTTGTGACGGAAGAACAGATGGATGTCCACAATTTAAAATCTCTCTGGAATTTGCTGGATATCCAGCAGCATTTCATTTTTTTTTCTTTTTTCTTGTGGATGTTGCAGTTTTATTAAAGAGTTAGACTAAAAACTATCATCTCACTGAAGAAACCAAAAATTCTAATGAGTTTTGTGGTCAGGTAGTAATTATATTAGCTTTTCCTAAAACCGGATACGTTCAAATTCTCATCTAATTACATTTTCAAAATGAATCACGGGAGTGAAAGGTCATGGTATGATAGCCAGCTTATTTTGTTTTCCTCTGGAAAGGGAACAAGTATAATTTCAATGGAAATGGTTTGAGAGTGTGCTTGATAATTTGTAATTAACTCTCTAGGGTGCTGTGAGGCCTAATTAATTACTTATTGGAAAGCATTTGGAGATCTTTGGATGAAAGTTGCTACAGTAACGCCAAGAATTGCTGTTATTGTTATTGCTAGGTGTTTTCCATCCCCAAATGCGTTTAGCAGGAAAATGTACGTTTATTACCTTACACTATCTTACAAACAAGACTAATCTGATGAAAAGCAGTATTTAAAATCTGAGAATAATTTTCTCTGTGGTGGGAAACTGAATATGTTTATTTTTAAAATGTGAACATAATTTACGAATAAACCAAATACATAAATTACACTACGAAGTTCCACAGCAATAACACATTTATATTCTCCATCTACAGACAAGTGAGTGCATTTATTTGTAGAATTTTTCTTCTGTTATGAAACTGTCTTAAGTGTTAGGAAACCACTATAACATGATTGGTGATTTTTGCACCCAGCATTTGCTCTGAAGCCTGTCAAAAAGAACATGCCACATAAATGCAATTAACTCAAATTAATGTAATGATGGAGAGTCAAAAATATATTGAGATGCTTAACCAAATTTGAATGATACCTCAGTGAAAAACATTGAGAAGCCAATCCACCCCAATGAATGGAACTCATCTGTGAGAAAGAGAAATGATAGTCCATCTCCCAAAAGTCACAAAGGGCAGATTCGAATAGAACAAAGCATTTAGACACATTCATATTCAGTAACCCCTAATCTTATCTACAGGTTTATCACAAGTACTGAAAGCCCTTGAAAATACAAGTTGTAAAGGAAATATTCCTGAGGTTTCCTCTCTGTGAAGAGCCAACAACCAAGAGATTAAAGCAGGAGACTTTGTTGCACTCTGCTTAGACAAAGCAAAGGTAAAATTTGAAGTGAGTGTCTCCCAGATGCAGATCTACTCAGCGGGAATCCTGCTGGTGTTATAAGAGGGTGGTAAAAATTGACACCAATATGCATGTGATATATGGTACTCATAATAAATATATACAGAAATACTGTTTACTAATAGTAAACAGCATATGTAATCATAAAGCCATGACATAAGTCTTCATGTTTTCTCCAGAAGAAAACAGGTCTTAAAATTTATTGCTTTTAATATTTTCCCCACATAGTAATACATTTATGAATAAATCTCAACATGTGCACGAGATAAATATACAAACCTTTAGATTTTTTTCTTGCAGTTGTGTTGAATGCAGAGTTCCCTCAAGCATTAGCTGTCTCTAACAAGCAGGCTGCCATGTCTCTCTGTTTACCTTGTCAGCAGTGTTCATTTCTGTTATCAGTCTTCTGGAAGAACAAAGTTTCTAGATATGCCTCAAAGGTGAACATAATTATGCTGTTTACATTGTTATTCCTACAGGGATCATAAAATAGTACTTAGAACAATGTTTACAGTCATCAGTGAAGCAGAAATCACTCTGTACATACCAGAAATGCAGAAAACAATCCCCCTCACTAACTAATTACAGATGGGACTGCACCGTATAAAGATCTCCCATCTCGCCTGTGATCTAAGTTCTGGGCTCTTCGATAGCCTGAAGCGCCCAGCAATTATGCTGTCCATCAAATCACAATTTCTCTAAGGTATTTTCTTTTCACCGGGGCCCTGCAGACAATTTGACTTGCCAGTTTTTAAATTATATTCAGAGCAAGGCAGCAAATAAACCAAATGTAATGAAGCATAATTTAATGTGCCAACTAAGATGCACCATTCTTCCATGGGAAACTTTTTTCTCACTATGCCTTGTTTCACTGAATGTATACTGTTAAGCCTTGGGACAAAGTTAACTGAAGCTCATAGAAGTGTTTCCTTTACCTTGCATTGCTTAGGAGTCAGATGTGCATCATGCAGCAGTAGGGTTCACTGATGGCAGGCACTGAGGAGGGATCCTGCAGTACCACTGGTCCTCCCCTCCAGCCTCTGAGTCACCAATGCATATGTGCACTGAGAACCAGCTACAGCAACACTTCTGAAAGCTAATACTGTAAAATGTAGAAAAGGTACTGATTTAAGACAACATAGCAAAGATGTGCCTTGCTTATAGATGATGACTCACAGGCAGTTGGGTGTTATTACAGAAACTGGTGTTTTCCTTATTTCCTGATTGTTAATCATCAGTCACTCTGTTCTGTTCAAGCTAAGGTAGCTGTGATGTGATCACGCATTCACATTCTTCCTATTGCTATATTAAGCTTTTTCTGGTTGAGACTTTGCATTCATCATGTGCTCACTTGGTAGTTAGCTCTCCACACTGTTTGCTGGAGGGAGCAGGGGATGCATCAGCCCCATCCCATGTGTGGGAAAGGCAGCAATAGAAGTTCAAGCTAATCAGCCAGCATCATCAAATATGAATCATAACAGCCTGAAAACAATCACTTTGCAGATAGAAAAAATAATAAAAGAGAATAGGAAATAGAAAACAGCAAAAACATTTTTTGAATGAGTTCCTGGACCTCACTGACCCAGCAGTGTTCGTTTTGAAAGTAGTCATACTGATATAAGCCCCCTGGTTCAGCTGGATAGCATAGCATCTAGTGAGCCCTGCAGGACAGCCATGCTGTGGTGCTGTCCCATCATGAATACCTGTGGGTCTCCCAAAAACCTCAGTGATGAGCCAAGGGTGGGGGCAGAGGGAAGCAGAGCTATTCAGCAGCAGCATGAGATACACTTAGGTGCTGTGTAATTAAAACTTTGGACTTAAGTCATATTTTAGAAATCACAGTCCAGAGACCAAACAGTTTCATGGGGTTTTCAATCATTTGACTTCTTTTCTATCATCTGGCTCAGGATGAGAGCTGGGGAAGCCACTGGGACCATAGCTGTGGACAACAGTGAGGTCAGAGATTACATCAAACTGTGAAGTTTATTCTTAACACAGTGCTTCCAGCTGCAAAACTCAGGCCAAATCTTGGGTTACTGCTGTCACATTCATTTAGGAGGTGACAATCATGGAAGAGAGAACAGAAGATTCCACTAGAGGTATACTATACACATCATCATTTTCACAGCCTGTCTCTTAGATTCTGACCTCCTTAGACTTAATTTCCAGCATGTTAAAACAAAGTTCCAAGAAGAAAGAGAGATTTTTCAATCACTCACCAGACTGAAATAAGATATTTTCACATGATTTTCTGCATTTTATCACCATGTATGCAGCATATTGATTTTATTATTGTTATTATTATTATTAATAATAATAATAATTTATTTACCTCCATCATTCACTGTATTCTACAATTATACTGTTAAAACTGAGAGTGGAGTCTGTCTTGGCTGCCAAAGTATTTACAGTTCCACATTAAAGAACTTAAGAGATCTCGAATGTATGGTTTTTAAACTGTGATCAGATGATAAAAAGGAAGTTTTGGTGTGCTTATTTTTCCAGGATCCAATTCATATTATCCTCTGAAAACATGGGAATACTTAGAACTCTGCACTGAACCTTAAATACAAGAAGAAAAAAAAACAAAAAAAAACCCACCCACCCAATCAACCAACCAACCAACAACGACAACAACAAAAAAAAAACAGCACAGAAAAGCACCAAAGTTATTTCTGATCAAATTTGTTGCCATGTATGAATATTTTTATTATTTCTTCTTCATCTTAGACTAAATTCTCCAAGTTCAATAGTTGATAGGGGGAAAAAAAAGAGAAAATGCTCACTATGATTCAGACATGAGAAGAAAATAGATGAGGTAAAGCCTCATGGAATTCATTGCTGTGCACTAATTGAGCAGAACCCATTGCCATGGCTGACTCTTGGTGCTGTCAGTTGTCTTCAGAGTGCCATTTGCAGACTTCAGATGTGACTTTGTGATACAATCACTGCCCAAGGAAAAACTGATCGCATCTGATGGCATGGCTTCTGCCCTAGAGAAAGCAAAGTGCTTGGAAAATCAAGAATCAGTCACCTCTCAGTATGATGTAATTCTCTGGCCTGCATTTATAAGTTTCTGCCTTTTCAGTCCCCAGGATAAAAATTTTACAGTTGTCATCCCTTATCTCAACTATTTCTTGCTTCTTTTTCTTGTTCTCCTTCGAATTGCTGCCAGAATTCTTGCACCCTTCATACTGATCATGCTGCAGTCTCTTGCAGACATCACTACTCCCTAATGATCCTTCCCTTCCCTTCCCTTCCCTTCCCTTCCCTTCCCTTCCCT